>OY735205.1:27545190-27557690 GCA_963457665.1 Thysanoteuthis rhombus | reverse complement strand
CAAGAATAAACATGGCATTTTACAATTTGGAAGCCGTGGAGAGCCATAATAACACACATCCTGAAGGGACATAGACTGAGCATATCCGGATATGTCGGAGGAAGATACGAAAACAACAAACATGAGTGACCCCTGCGCAACAAAGCAATATTTCAAATTACCATCAAGTTCTCAATAACAGCCGACCTCCTTCATTTTGTATATAAGTAGCGTTTTGAAGAACCAAGAAAGAGAGAAAATTAGGTGGCACTTTGAGTTTGCATCAATTGTCTGGGTGTGTGTAATGTCATCAGTTGTTCAGAACAAATGTCAAGGTTGGTTAGATCGAGTCACTGACAGGTTGTTTGAGGTGGACAGAGTTTACAGTGGTTGGTTGATGAAATAAGAGAGAAGACAGCTCTACTTTTGAGTGGATGGAAAAGAAGAGAAAGTTGGTCAAATGGTCGACCCGGCCCAATATAGAACACGTTGATTTTCTTTTGTCGGTAAGTAAGAGAAAGGAAAGAAAGGAGTGAAAATGTGTCAAAAGAAGTGGAATTAGGCAATGGTTGGAAGTAAAAAAAAAAATCAATGCGTCTAATAAGATACAAAGGTAGCCGCTTATTGAGATCATTTTAGATAACAATGACTAGCTGATAACATTAAGTGAAGGGTATAGAGAGAAAACTGCTGACTGTGCTTACTTTATGTAAATGAAATTGTTTTTGGCTGACTGATTTTGAAAGGAACAAGGCAGGGAGATAAAAAAGGAGAGAGAGAGAGAACATGCGAGGGAGAGAGAGAGAGAACATGCGAGGGAGGGAGAGAAGGAAAGAGAAAGCATGTGAGGGAGGGAAAGAAGGAGAGAAAAATGTTGCAAGGGAGGGAAAGAAGGAGAGAAAAATGTTGCGAGGGAAGGAGAGGGAGAGAAAACATGCGAGGGAGGGAGAGAGAGAGAAAACATGCGAGGGAGGGAGAGAGAGAGAAAACATGCGAGGGAGGGAGAGAGAGAGAAAACATGCGAGGGAGGGAGAGAGAGAGAAAACATGCGAGGGAGGGAGAGAGAGAGAAAACATGCGAGGGAGGGAGAGAGAGAGAAAACATGCGAGGGAGGGAGAGAGAGAGAAAACATGGAATGAGAGAGAGAGAAAACATGGAATGAGAGAGAGAGAAAACATGGAATGAGAGAGAGAGAAAACATGGAATGAGAGAGAGAGAGAACATGGAATGTGAGAGAGAGAGAACATGGAATGTGAGAGAGAGAGAGGAAACATGGAATGAGAGAGAGAGAGAGAAAACATGGAATGAGAGAGAGAGAGAGAAAACATGGAATGAGAGAGAGAGAGAGAAAACATGGAATGAGAGAGAGAGAGAGAAAACATGGAATGAGAGAGAGAGAGAGAAAACATGGAATGAGAGAGAGAGAGAGAAAACATGGAATGAGAGAGAGAGAAAACATGGAATGAGAGAGAGAGAAAACATGGAATGAGAGAGAGAGAGAGAAAACATGGAATGAGAGAGAGAGAGAAAACATGGAATGAGAGAGAGAGAGAGAAAACATGGAATGAGAGAGAGAGAGAGAAAACATGGAATGAGAGAGAGAGAAAACATGGAATGAGAGAGAGAAAACATGGAAGAGAGAGAGAAAACATGGAAGAGAGAGAGAGAGAATATGGAAGAGAGAGAGAGAGAATATGGAAGAGAGAGAGAGAGAATATGGAAGAGAGAGAGAGAATATGGAAGAGAGAGAGAGAATATGGGAGAGAGAGAGAATATGGAAGAGAGAGAGAGAGAATATGGAAGAGAGAGAGAGAATATGGAAGAGAAAGAGAGAGAGAGAGAGAGTGCTAAGAAAAGGTGTGTTCGAGTACGTGTATGCACTTTGTCCGATGTCCAGAAATTTCTCTGAATGATTAACGGTTTTGTGTTGAAGTTACATGTTTACATGTTACATGTTACATGTTTCAAGTGAAAGCTTAACCATTTTCCCCTTGGAAGAGATCACTAAAATATTCATCCTCCCCAAACCAGTCTGGTGGTGATGTGGGTAGGTTGGTGTTCAATTTTTTTCATTCAGTTAAGTCTCACTCAAGCTTGTAAAGAATAAAAGAATGCAACCCCAAATATTTCATTGGAACAATGTAATAATGTAATACTGCAATGGAGCGAATGCTATCAAAATAGATAATCTTTTGGTATTCTGCAAATGATGGCCATCAATATCCATTTGGTTGTTTGATGTCCCGACACGAAGCTGAACACTCTGAAGTTTTACTTGATGCTTACAGCTATGGGTAAATAACAGGACGGATTGGGTTTTCAGCCTTGGTTGGCTACCAGTTTAGGTTACGGATAACACACTGAATCAAATTGTGTAAGTCCCACCCCTTGTCCAGCATTGTGAGAGGTTGGTAACGGGCACTTGGGAATTAGTTCCGAAAATGTGTACTTAACAGCGTCCTGGTGAAGCCGCAACGGTCATAGAAAGCCGGAAGTGGATAATGATAAATTTCTCAAATGAAATAAAGAAGAATACAAAAACAAATACAAAATAACGGCGTCTCTACTGTCCCATGGCACATTGAGCACTAGAGGAAAATTTAGAAAATCAAAACTATATCAACACTCTGAAAATATATGAATAAAAGGAAAAGGGGAAAAAAAGAAAAATTGAGAGCTCAAAGGGACTCTTTTCAATGACTTGTGTCTCCAATGTTGACAGTTGCTTTTCACAAGCAAATTGTCAGTAAACTAACAGGTGTCTCGTATCTTGCAGATACAGTTGCAATACGAAGGCGGACGAGAACTCTTCAATTGAAAATTTCATTTTATTGATAAATATCTTATTTATTTTTAAATAGCTTTCTTTTCGATAATGAAACTTTTTGCATGGGTATATGTGAAGTACACCTACATACTTAGTCAAAGATAAGATGTTACAGAGTAACCCTTTTCAGACGCCAAAAGGGCGATAGAAACATCTTCAGTAGATTCATTGACAAGATGACGCTTTATCGCCTGGAACCCCCGCAGATAGATAGCCAGTCACAGCCAATTAATCAAAAAGACAAGGAAAAAGAAAGTGAAAAGTGGTTAGAAAAAAAGGGACAGTGTATACGGATTCTAACAGTGTAAGTAAGGAAGATAGACAGTGAGTTCAGTTGCATGAGGAACGAAAGAAAGCAAGTGGAAAATAGAAGAGAAAAGGGTAGATGATCATTTAGTTCTGGTATCAGGTAAAAGAAGAGGGTTAAGTTAATTTAGTAAAGTAGATAGCAATAGGAAAGTATCCCTTGCCTTTGAAAAGGAGACCAAAGGTTGGTCACCAGAGTAGAAAGAAGAGTAGTTCCATAGTGAAGAGTAGCAGAGCTATGGGAAAGAAAGTCAGAGGTCTACGCTGACAGTAGAAAGACGTATTAACCCCCTCCCTCTTTATGTATATGTGTGCGTGTGTGTATAAGTGAGAATTTCTTTAGGTTTTCAAACGAAGACTATCAATGTATTTTCTTCCGGTCAGCCTAAGGAGAAATAGAGTTCGATTTTGTATCCCGACATGAGTCTTTCCTTCCTTTCCTTGCTGGAGCCGTCAGGGAGGTACATCGTCTAAAAATGTCCTCACGCCATTATCCTTTAATACTACAGAAACACCAATTATTTTTTGTAATTATGATTCTTTTATTTCACTGAATTGTCGTTAATTTAGTTCATTCCGGGTTCATATGTAGAAGATTAATTTACTGGCAAGAATCAAAGCCCCTCCGCTATAATTGGGTTTAACTATAATATTTGGTCTCAAAGATTCACGATATCAGGATTTATATCCGGATAGAAATAAATGCCCTTTGGGTTAGGAAATGTAATGTTAGTAACTCCATAAAACTGGTACTAAATGTTAGTGAGATAGAAAATTGGAAATCAGAGGGAATATCATCATTATCATCATCAGCCTCTTAACGTCCATTCAAATTTCAACTTCCCCCAAGATTTGCCAGATCTCTGTATAGTGGGCGTCACGGCACCAATATCTCTGTCTAAATCACCATCCCATCTCATTTTCTGCCGGCCACAGTTTCACATATTATCTCTGAGGGTCCATGTAATGAGTCATGATGTCCAGCGGTGGCCTGGCATTGAGGGAATGTATGACTGAATAACTAACAATCATGACAGAATTATTTCATCAGAATGTGAATCTAACTAGACATTTTATTGATTCAAATTTTGATTCTTTATTCCTGTACAGATTTTTTAACACAATTTTTTTTACGCAATTCGATCCATTTTCCAGATAAGTTGGATGCAAATTCCATGAGTAAGGATCTCTTTCTTTCTATCTCCAACCTGTTAGGGTCGGTGAGGCAGCCTTGGAGAATACCTCTCCCTTATATATAAAGGTTTTAACTTGATAAAGTCCACAGAGGTTTAAGTTTAAAAACACAATTGCAACAGCATGGTTGGTCTGGGGACTTCATTTTAGCAGTTGAAAAAGTTTGAATTTTTCATCGTTCGTTGCTAAATATTTCATGCCTGTCTCACAGCAAGAATTTACTACTTAGATTAGACAGAGCAGCGACCCATCCAACACTAGATTCGTTTGTTTTTTTTTTTATGGCAGGTCAAGTTAGGCACAACATGGATTCCCCGAGACCACATGCGCAACCGAGGCCGGCAAAATGTTAGATGGAGAGACGAGCTAGACAAGTTCAGGAAGTACCGGCTCCGTGACGCCCATGATAGAGAAGTGTGGCAAATCCTGGGGAAGGTCTATGTCCAACGACGGACGCTAAAAGACTGATGATGATGATGATGATGATGACTGCAATCGTGATGTAAAGTTGAAGATTCCTTTTACATATAAACCTCTTGTTATTTCCCTCAATAAATTCAAACAAATTATCTCCCCCCCCCCTCTCTCTCCATGTGCGTGCGTTTCATCAAACAATATCTACATTTCTTGTCGATTCGACCTTTTGGTAAACTTCATAATTTTCGGATGTTGTCCTTTATTGTTGGTTTGGAAGAATGCATGAATTTTCCGAAATTCATGTAGTATGTATCACTTTTAGTTTTCCTGGTACTTTCGACCATAAGTGATCATTCTCCAAGTTTGTTTACAAGTCCCAGTTCTCACATTTTGACCGTATACATCTATCATCTAGTGTAACCTACGTTACTTCCATTTCCATGTGGTTGTATTTAATATCTTAATGAAAGTTCTATTTTTGAGTTGCACTATTGTATAGCTATTCATCGGTATATCAATATTTATATATGCATAAACACCTATGTGTGTGTGTGTGTGCGTACACACACATATATATATATATATATATATATATATATATATATATATGTATATATGTATATAATAAATACGCCCTCATTTATACATACACACACACATCACAGTGGAAAAGCACACATTCTGTCCATGCCAGTTATAATCTGTATGGGTGACATTTGTTCGTTTAGTGACCAGAGAGAGAGAGAGGGAGGGAGAGAGATTCAACCATTCCCATTCTATTATCACCAACTAAAATTAACATCTTTAGTTAAAAGTGAAAGAAAAATCATGCAACCTAATCACAATGTAGAGTGATTAACGTGGAAATTCACCAGATGCCAAAGATATGTGTGTGTGTGTGTGTGTGTGTGTGGATGTCAAGACACACATATGAATGTACAGACAGATACTTCCACTTGAAATTGTAGTACGTAAGCACACACTGATCTCCAATAGGTACTCCAGTATCCCTGGCCTTGTGCCAGACTATGGCCTTCCATGAAGTTCTAAGTCACAGAATTTGTTTGTTTACGTCGCGGCAGTGACATAAGACTTACTCTCTTCAATGGTGATCAAAGAAAGGAAGACTTATGTGACTGGATGTGGCCAGCTGTGTACGTTTCCTCTGTCTGTGTGTAAGTTTGGCAAAAAGCATGTTTCACTTTCTTCCTCTATTTAAAGCTAATTTAAAAAGAGAGAGCGAAACTTATATGCCTGAAAATGATGTCTGAATATAAAACGATAATCTGCAAATCATATATATATATATATATATATATATATATATATATATATATATATATATATATATATATGCAGGGCTGTGAAGGGTGCAGGGCTGTAGCGCCATTTAGCCAGGGCTTAAGATTTTGTAGGGCGCCTACGCCAGATACCTTGCTCATATTTTTTGAATGGTAGACTCAGAAGGACGAGAAAGAGGTGGATATATACACGAATTTCAATTTCTAAAAAAATATTACTTCCTCTGCCCGAAATATGAGTTACTTCTCACTGACCCACCTACCAAACCGGACTCAAAAAGGTCGGCACATAACTGATTGAAGGTGGTAATTATAAACGTGGACGGGTGTTGAAAAATGGACGTAATTTTAAACTAAAAACAAAACAAAGATTGAATCATATACGCACTCAAATTCTCTTCCATTTTCGCTCACTATCTCACTCCAAATAAACTTATTGTGAACGATAATGATAATTTTAAAAAAACTAAAGAAAAATTAGAGATGCGAACAGGCCTTAGATTACAGTGAGAGACTTAAATAAAAAATTGCCCTCTGGTTGAAATGAATGTCCCATCGGATACAAAAAATTGCTGTCAAGGAATTCTAGAAACTCTCAGAATATAAAGACCTTGAAACAAATCAGTAGAATGGGGCAATACAGAAAATAGGTCTTGTCTCCGATGCAAATATCATTAAAAAATGCCTGTCACTGTGAATGTATGCATTACACCTAGCATAGATAGATCACTTTATGCATAAATAGGAGTATATTTGGGGAAGTGTTGTATCGTCTGTATTTGTAAAAGCTCTTCCCCCATTCTCATTTTTCTCTTAAGCCTCGACTTTTATAATTTACAAGGTTGCCGGACTTGGGTCTCTATTTGAGACTTAGCTGGTGATTTACATTAACTGAAATTGAATCTGAGAACTACAGCAAAATAATAAGCATTTCACAATCATTATCTTTTTTTAATAAATTGTGTATGAATTTTTAAACAGAAAAGAATACCTATAGTTAATGTCGGGAGAGATAAAAACAAAAATGGATGTTACAAACAACAAAGGAATAAAAGTATGTCTTCTATAAGCATAACAGATGATGAGCTGACCAAATAGAGGATTTGTGATCAATCTCATATACGCAAAATTGGCTAGAAGATTAATCACTAATTATGCCTTTATATAAAAGTAATAAATGTTTAAATATTCATCCCTCTAGCCCCATTAGTGCGGCCTGTGTACATGAGCCAACCAGACTAACTTGAAAACTGAAAAAAGCTATGTTGATAGTTTAGGTGACAGTTTAGATAGAGAGTTTCTAATGATTGATTTCAAGTCAAGAGCGCCAAATATTGCTCGTACGAATTATCGGATCAAATTTAATGAATAATTATACGGTCATGCCATTAACCATTAATTAATTATTTCATTGTTATATAAGACTAAAAGAACACATTAAATGCAACCTATTCAACATTTTTTTCTAGCCCCAAAGACAGTCTACAATATTCCGACACATCTCGGTCAATTAATGTTTTAAACAGGGACAGAACTTAGAAAAAAAAAATCAATAATCAGTTAATTTTCTTAACAAAAACAGAAAATGTATAACAAACAGATTTACATATTCCCTCTTGCAAAATTTTCACTATTGCTAAGAAAATTACACGCTGAAACGAACATCACAAAGAGAGAGTCTCAATTTATTCAAGCATCAACAATAATGTATCAAGTGGCCAATTCTCATCGGTTTGATCTTCGCTACTGTTTGTTTTTCTATTGTCACACTCATAAAGGCTAGACACAGTTTTTCATCACGAATAGACTGTCTCTTTCTAACACTTTTTCTCAAATAAAGCCATGTCACTTTTTCAATTTTTGTAATTGACCTTTTTTTTGCACATTGTCGATTACTCTATTTTTCACAAAATATCGTATAACTTTTCAAACCTTGTATTTTTCAGCAACTTTAATTTGTCGCCACATTTTCTAGATACTGAAAATTTCTTCGTGTGGAGGAGCGTATTTGTAACAGCCTAACACTGACAGCTAGAAATAGCTTGTACATAACTTTTTGCTGGATCCAAATTGATCAAGATTATGATTTTAAAACTCTTCACAGCCTGCATCGATGATCTTCAGAAGACTAGACTGGTAGAGTACAGGAATCAGAATAGACGGCGAGTATCTGAGCAACCTTAGATTTGGAGACGACATGGCACTTTTCGCTGAAATCCTACATGACCTCGAACTAATGATAGACGAACTAAATAAAGAGAGCAAGAAAGTCGGCCTACTCATGAACTTCAGGAAGACAAAGATCATGTGCAACAACCACATCGGAGATAAAAACACTAAGATCAAAATCGCAGACACAGAACTGGAGAAAGTAAATCACTACATCTACCTAGGATAACGAATCTTCATGAAACCCTCAAAAGAAGAAGAAATCAAGCGAAGAAGCACACTAGGAAGGCAAGCCTTTAGCAGAGCAAGCTCAACCTTCAAAAATAAGAAGATCCCATTAATCCTAGAGAGAAGGGTGTATAACCAATGCATCCTCCCAATAGTCACTTATGGAGCTGAAACATGGAAACAAAGAGATAGATCCACAAATTGAGAACCATGCTACGAGCATTTGAAAGAATTATGCTGGGCCTCACATGGAGAGACCACAAGACAGCACAGTACATCCAGAAAAAGACAAGAGTCAGAGACATCATAAAATCCATTAAAAATCTCAATTGGTAGTGAGCTGGCCATGCTGCAAGAATGGCGGACAACTGATTGACATTGCGACTTACAACGTGGATTCCCCGACATCACATGCGCAACTGAGTCTGGCAGAATATTAGATGGAGAGACGAGAGAGACAAATTCAGAAAATACTGGCTCCGCGACTCCCATGATAGAGAAGTGTGGTGAATCCTGGGGAAGGTCTATGTTCAACGACGGACGTTGAAAGATTGATGATGATGATTATGATTTTAAATGACTCCTACCAAGTGCTGAGGTATGAAAATCACAGAGTGTTCAGAAAATAAGTATAGATACGTTTTCTCCTCAAAATGTTATAACTAGTTAGATTCGAAATTACCTTCACAGCCAGGAAAATGAAATAAGACAGAGGCAGAATCAAATTCATTTTGGTTCAAATCTGTTTTAGTGTCTCTGCTCGCCACGACGTCCGCACGTTCGATATAAATTCAAAACGTGGACGATCTCAGCGCACATTATTTAGCGTCTGCCGATGTACACATAATGTAGATGTAATATATTCTTGCTTTCAAGCTGATCTGTGCGCACATTTAAACATTCTAATGTTCATCCCTACTTTCAGTGTGCTTTTTTATCACAAGCTTTATCGCTTTTAACATTGCCTTAAAATATATTGCATAAATACTAGTCAGAGAACAAAAATGATGTAACTTCTTAATGACATCTCTTTTGTATATAATTAAATATATATACACTTATTTCTATCTTTCTTGTATTCCTTTTTCATGTATTATTACATTTGACAAAGGCTTTATAAAGCAGTATCTAAACATATACATGTTTACTGAAGACATTACGAACATTACATTATTTGTATAGTTAGATGATCTTTCAATTGCAAACAAATAACTCTTCACTACAATAGTGACCGTTGCCAATTCAATTTCTACAAAGAAATATTTCTCGTGGAAATTCATCTGCTAAACAAACCGTTAAAAACAGCTCGTATTCTCAACAAATTGCTGACCCAACATCAAAACTCACAAAATGCTGGACGAAACCCCTGGAAGAACCAACCCCCGTCGAGCTCCCAAATCTCTTGCTACGCCTCAGCTTTAGGCTAGCATTTCATTTTTGTTACAAAACTAAATATGTAGAAGCCTTTATCGTCACTAGGATTACCAAAAACAAGACATTCATTGGTAGGAATGCAAAGGAAAAAATTAATAATTAGATAATACGGTGTTACTATTTTGACCTGTTCTCTGCTCAATATATATATATATGTATATATATATATATATATATATATATATATATATATATATATATATATATATATATATATATATATATATATTTGAGGCCCGAAGCAGACAAAAACATAAACTTATTTGTGTAGCGAATTCACTTCCTATTATATTTCCTGCTCTACTCTAAAACAACTTGTCTCTCGAAGTATAAAATTGAAGGTGTCGAAATAAATCCATCACACATTGCTTTATATTGTATTGTGCTATATATATATATATATATATATATATATATATATATATATATATATATATATATATATATGTGTGTGTGTGTGTGTGTATATATATATATATATATCTGGGTCTGAAGTGAAGGTTTCAATCCTACCTCGTGGTACTGGATGGGATAATGGAAAGTCTATAGCCACACTGAAGAGATGTAATACATCGAAACAGCTGTGGATGACACAATAATATATATATATATATATATATATATATATATATATATATATATATATATATAAAACGTTACCCTTGAAGATGTGGGCTAGTCGAGTGGATAACAACTAGAAGAATTGCAAGCCAAGTTCAAACTTGAGTTATTTTCAGACAAATGCCTTTGGGTGCTTGCTGCCCCTATGTCTATTTCACAAATCGAACGGGCCGAGTAAGCAGCAATTTGTAATATGTAGAGCCTAAGCGGGGACAATTGAAGCTGTGGCCAGTGTAAGGGTTACTTTCTAACTCTCGAATAAAAAGGTAAAGAGTGCAATGTGTGTATGGATGTGGGTAAGAAAGAAAAATACAGAATAATACACTATTGTGAAATTGTCATCGCATCCGTGGCACTGGATAGGTTAATCTTCTGAAACGAATTATATATGTTGAAATTGGCCAGTGGTTCTCAAACCTAATTATGCGATAGTTCTCCAAGAAATATATTTGACTTGCGCGGCACACCAACTCATTACGCCATTGAAATATAAATGCAGTTTTTATTGTTTGGTCGCCATCTTACTCCCAAATGGCAGAAAACTTTGGAGTTAATGAAAGAGTGTACTGTTGGTCGGCATGCTGTAAAAATGAAATTATTTAGACGTAAACATTTCAGCAGCCAATGAACCAAACACGTATATCAGCTTACCGATATTTGTACTCGTTGCCCCGTTTCGTTTCATTTCATCTGGCACTAAAAAAAAGTTGAGATCTCATACAATAAAGAGATAAAATCACTTGCTTCGCAACTCTGTGGTGGAAGCAGGACATACATAGTGCCCGTATTCGACATGTTCAAGGCTCGAGATGCGTGTTTGGAAAAATTTACACGGCACATTCGGGAGATAGTTGTTGCACACTTCAGTACCGCGGCACACAGATTGAGCACCAATGAAACAGATTGTGGCGAGAGGAAAAAAAAAAAAAAAATTCAAACGTATATAGAATTTTTTTTTTTTCATCAGTCCAAAGTGTCTCAGCTGACCATCTCGCTAAAGTAAAACAGAAACTTCAGATTTCGAGATAAAAGAACATCTAGTGTCTATTAAATCCACCAGAAGATTCCAATATACAAAAGAATGGTGAGAAGGGGGGGCAGAGGAAAAAGAAAAAAAAAAATTTTTTTGATGGACAAGTGTGTATAAGTGTATGTAAGGTTCTTTCCTTACACACACACACACACCTGGCAATGAATTTCATACACCTGAATGTAAGAAATTTATCAATGTTAAAGAAGAGTATTTACTCCAATAGAGAAAGAGTCAGGCAATCCTCTTATCAAAAATTCACAAGACGTGTTTCTCAGATGCTCCATCAAATTTTCCGTTTTCAGGAAAAGGCTTTTATATTAATTTTTTTCTCTCCTTCCTTCCTCCCTTTATTATTATCATTATTATTATTGCTGTTATTATTATCCTCATCATTATTATTATTATTATTATTATTATTAGTTCAATATTTAGAGTTTTTTTCCCCCCGTATTTCTTCATATTTTTGTATTTTCATATTATGATCACTTAATGGAGGTTCTTAACATCAGCTTTATTATAACAAACGGATGAGAAGGGGGGGGAGGGTTGGCAAGAAAAATCTACTGATTCTCAGGAAACAGATACTTGTTCAATCAGCGGCATCAGGCTGCAGTGGCAGTGGAAGGGTGGGTAGGGGAGCGAAACGAGTGTACAAGCCAAGTAAAAGACTCCAAGAATGAAACGTCACATTTTTATAATAATTAAAAATGGTTTGGCAGTATAATCGCATTTCTTCAGCTTTTACTTGTCAAAATGGCTTACGTCTCAGCAGAATGGTCGGACAGGCTTGAAAGCGTGAAGAGACAGAACACAAAGAAAAAAGAAGTACAAAGAAAGTAACAAGCCAAAAGTAATCTTCTCATGTACACATTTCTAATAGAGACAGAATACCCAAACAGAAAACACTTTTGTATTTTTGTATATATATATATATATATATATATATATGTGTGTGTGTGTGTGCATAAATATATATATGTGTGTGTGTGTG
>OY735205.1:27370190-27537690 GCA_963457665.1 Thysanoteuthis rhombus | reverse complement strand
GATGGCATATTCTTGGAGTATTTAAATTCTGTGGCCAACTCTTAGAGTATTCAATTTAGTGACTAGTTGATTTAGTTTACGACTGACAAATAAGATGTGTTGTTATGTGGAAAAATGTTTTTCTCATCCTTACACATTGCTATCAAACACTCATAAATACTCAATTGTTGCTGATATTTATCGATAAAATATCTAGAACAACACTAGCCTAATTTGAGCTATTTTTAAAAATCTAAAAAAGACACTATTATAAAATGAACAATATCTCTTTGAAAAAAATATTGTTTCTGTTTGTAACAATGGACTCTTTCTCAAAAGGGTAATAATTTTGCTGATAAAAATATCTCCTAACCACCATTTGAAACAACAGACTTTTTCCCTTGAATAAGTTTATTCACTTTTTTAAATAAAACCTTTGATGAAATTGAAAAGACCTTTTTATACTATCAACATCTCAGAAGGAGAGAACAATTCAGTCTCAAAGTAAGAGAATGTGAAGAAATGGTTAGAATTTCACAGGAAAACTGGTTGATATTTTTCCCAAAATGCATTACAGCCTCCAGCATACATATATATGTATTATACATTAGTTAATTCTTTTTTAGATTATAACAAGTTTTTGATATATTTTTGAGAGTAAATAATTTTATTTTTACCTCATTCCTCAGAGAAGAGTAAGATGATAATAAAAAAGATGAACCTACAAAATATCTACTTATACAATAACAGAGATTTTTTGGGGCTCTCAAGGATGCAACATTTATTCTTTGCTTACATTTGTAACACTTCAAGAATGTAATCTACTTTTATGGGAAAGAATAGAAATGGAAAAATAGTATTCAGTGTTTGCTTTGTGGCAAGTCATTATAGAGGCAGCACACACCCTCTTCCTCTCTCTGCTACACCCCAGTCTCCAGTTCTACCTAACGCACTAAACTCCAATGACTCAGCTTGAATGTATCATATCGTTTTCGGGTTTGGGGAATGCTCAAAATATTCTCCCATCTGCACAAATGATAGTTACATCTTAATTTTACACCATTTGAACTTACAAAAAGTTTTCATACAAACTTTCCACTTTCAAAAAGCTGGGGAGACCTGTATTGAAATTGTTAATAAGGTTCTTTTCATATAGAGTCATCATTTTGTATTTGACAGCACAAAATTTTGGAACCGATTTGAGGAGGTAATATTCAATAAAAGTATTATGATTTTAAATTTAATCAATCTGCATTGAATATCAGTTTCATTGATGTTATATGAAATATATACAAATGTTTGAAACAGCTGACGCAAGACACTTGCTAAACACCAGGGAATTTTACACTATTTTTTCTTTTCATAAGTAATCATATACATTATTATATTGTACATGCTTGCACACAACTTTTTTTCTCTCTAGTGTATATATATATATATATATATATATATATTATATATAAAAGAGAAAGAAATCACATGTATACACACTCACATTTGTGTGTCCTTCTTTCTCTCTATATACATATCACAGATAGAGACAAGCATGTATAAAGGTATGGAAATATATACACATATCTTTTTCCCTACAAGAGCACTCATGTAGATTTTATGCAAGAGCACTTATATAGATTATATATACCCAGACACAAAAGGGTATATAGATTTTATGTATATATGTATATATATATATATATATATGAGTTTATATATATATATATATGAGTTTTCTTGTAGATTGAATACACATACACAAAGTATGTAGGTAGAAGTATATATATATGCATTATTAGGAAATAAATATATAATCCAACAGACTATTTATGAGGGCGTTATATTATTTGGAACTATTTGAAATTACTTCCCATTGTTACACAGAGAATGAGTCACCTGGCCTAGACAGTGTAAATAAAATAAACAAAAGCCGAGTAACTCATTCTCTGAATGGTCATTTTAAAAAGATTTTCAAATAATATAATGCATTCATATATATATATATATATATATATATATATATATATATATATATATATATATAAATAAATACAAATATGTAAACACTCAAACAAGTACATACATATGCTGGAACATTCATACATCTCCTTTGCACTGTGTGTGTGTGTGTATATATATATATATATATATATATGTGTGTGTGTGTGTGTGTGTGTGTGTGTGTGTGTGAACATACATGTATGCTTATTTTTTTAATCTATCTTGATAGCCAACGAATACAAACAAAAATGCAAAACTTCTCCCTGATAAAAACCTCTCCTAAACAGAAATCTTGAAATCTAATTTTTTTGTCAAGCACCTCAAATATCAATTCAGAGAAGCAACCAGACAGAATTAAATATTACAGAAACCACATGAAGACAGATTTTATTATTCACAAAAAATAAAAGCTTTTGTTTTTAGAGAAAATAAAACAATATATTATTAATACTATTTTACAGCTCTAAACAAGCAAGCATCAACATTTTCATTAATAATAAATCTGTCAATGTCACTGAAATCTCAGCAATTTTAGAACAAGATTTCTTTCATTCAAAAAAGGCTAGACAGAATCTTCATAAATATTTTGTAACTAGCATAGTACCCATAAAGAACAGGAATATTTATGTTCTTCTGACACCATTTCCTTCCATTTGGCTTTGCGCAGTACTGGATGTAAACAGAATGGAACACAGGCAAGAGAATAAACTTTTAATTTGCAGTAGCCATTCAACTTGCACTGGCTGCTTGCTTGGTCAGTTGCTAACTTGTAACATGATTTTACTCATTATTTAAACAGCCCAAGATCGGCCTAATGGATACACTACTTGCCTGCCTAAACAGAGAGACACAGAATAAAACCAAGTCTGGTAAAAGGCAAGTAACAGCAAATGGTCATGAAAATTAGCTCGTCAACGATCACTCTATAGCCGGAGCTCTTAGCCGTGTAAATATAAATTGGTCAGATGTTCAAAGTGTCTAAAATTATCATTTGAAACAGGAATGTTTAAAAGTATTCATGTGTCATTTTTCTAGCAGCCTATTCAGCAAGAAACGATGTATTTATTTGAACAAACAAAAAATTGGAAAATTTATGAAAAAAAAAAATGAAAAAAAAAATACATCATGATGTCACTAGCTTGCCTCTTTCAATGAATCAGAGTATGTGACTTTTTCACACTACCCAACCTAAGGATTGAACTCACAACCGCCTGGTACGTTATTAGATATGCTTCAACAATACTAGGCTTTAACAGTTTCTGTGGTAAGCCCAATAGATGCAAACAACATATGGGGGCTTTTAATCAAGAAAGAAAAGACATCAAGACCACAAAATTCCACCTTTAGAGAACACTGTAGGCAATGCAAAAAGTCTTACATACTCTGGTTCAGTAAAAGGGGATGAATAAAATTAGTTTTCAAGCTCCAAGTTCTCACCATAGCCTGGAGGATAAAAGTGTTGGTTCGGCAGGTCTATTAATCTAAGTAAAGTTCAGGTCCTGCGGTGATAGTGCACCCCCCCCCCAAAAAAAACGGACTTGTGTCATGGAAGGAACAGACAAGTAACATCATCATGACAAATTAACTAGGAAAAATCAACTGATACGAGATATCCTTGAGCATAAACTATAGAAGGAGAACATCAACCCCTGTGGATTGAATAAAGGGTATAGATTATAATTCCAACAAGGCCACCGATTAAATTAGACACTTCAAGAAGACAGAAGGTTATAACGGCTACAATGTGTCTATAACAACCAAGGAGAACACTTGTCTATACTAAATCCATGTATAATTATGATAATTCCTCTCCTCAGAAACTCAGGAGAGAATGTTTTTTATAATAAATTTTCCTGTTGTTTTTTAAATAAAAAATAAATGTGTGATAAATAGAGAATAAAAAAACGCAATGAGAGAGAACAGAATGTCTCACAGGCAGTTAAACACATTCTTCTTTGAAATAAGAATTTAATTACTTTGGATTACTGAAATATTTCTCTTATTGAAAAGCAGCTTTCAAGATCAGGTGCGTATCTTATAAATAAAAGCCCAAAATAATCCCAAGTAATCATAGATTAATCTTAAAAACAAAAAGTTATAATAAGGTTCTTCATCTAAAATAAATAAGGTGTCTTCGTAGATTTTTTCATTTATTGATTCTGTGGAAAGCTCTTTTGAATAATATTTTTACTTGATTTTTTTTTCTCTCCAAAATCCAAGAGCTTAGAGCTACAACTCAAAATGAAAGTGAAAAATGCAGGATCATGTATCCTTGTTTTTGATTATTGGAATTGAATCATTTTTTTCAATCGTTTGGAAAAATGATTTTTTTTCTATTTAGACCTTGCTTAAAATCCTGGATCTGTCACTGATGATGTGACCAAAATGACAACTGAGGAACATGTCAACATGTTCCGTTTGCCAGGATCGTTAAGGCTCAAAAAGTTCAGGCCAAAAATCAGGAAGCTTTTACTCTCGAAATTCTAATTGGAATATTGCACTCAGATTCAGGTAAAATTCTTGCAAGAAAGATCTCATTATTTGGAGTAGAATTTTCCTTCCCCGTTTTATAGTTATGGTTTAAATGTACACCATCTTCAAAATATATCAGCCCTGCTCTCCCTGCTTGGTTTACATTCAGAAAACTATCACTTAGTTATTAAAGAGACAAGAGGATGATTTACAAACTTAGGGAAATACTTAAAAAATCTTAGTTAACTTTAATCTTTAAAATTTTTTTAGAGCACTTGAACCCCCCACCATCCAGAATGGATAAAGGGTGAGGGTAGGATGTTTGTGGTTGCTTAGAGGGAAGGGGCAGAGGGTGTTAAAGTGATCCAATTGCACACTCAAGGCATCTGACTCCTACACAAAGTCATCAATCATTTAGTGAATTTTGTGAACACGTTAGATGGAATGCACACACAGGTTATCGAATCACATTGGAATAAAGAAAAGTAAAAAGTTAAGGAGATGCGTAGTTCGTAAGCATGAATTTTAAAAAGGAATACCTATAAAGATTTATTCAATGCGATAGATTTGGCAATAATGATTTAAAGAATTTATGGAACCTAACCAAAAGATTGACCCTTAAACTGAGAACCATGTAAAACAAAACATGGAGTGATCTCAAGACAGAACAGTACTTCAGAAGAAAAACATAGAATCCATTAGAAATCTCTAATGGAAATGGACTGGTTATGTTGTGAGAATAGCAGACAACCGCTGGACATCACAAGTCATAATGCAGATCCCCAGAGATCACATGCAAAACTGGGGCCAATAAACTAGATAAGTTCTGAAAGTACTGATTCCATGATGCCCACAATAGAGAGGTCTGGCAAATCTTGGGGAAGTTTTATGTCCAATGACAGAGGCTGATGATGATGATGATGATGAATGAGCAATATCTTCTTCAACTTTGTCAATAAAATCAAGCCTTTAAAAATAATTGTATTCATATGAATGAACAATATTTTGTTTAACTTTATTATTAAAATAATTAAATTTCCAAGTCTTTCTTAGTTTCCCTAAATTACAATGGTTTATTATTGAACATCCTCCGTAGACTGCTTTAGGGAGGAGGATGTCCAATTGAAGAAAATTGGGGGTGGGGGATGTCAATGTGATTCATTTATTCCTTCCTAATTTGACATTGCGTTGTTCATGGAACTCTTTATTGATTTTAAATATTAGAGGATGAACAAAGTAAATTTGTTGATTTTCTCAAAGTGTTAGTTTAACTTTGATAAATCAAGGTGAATTTACAAAAACAGTTACTAAAATCTGATAGTAGATTTGTAATAACTCATTTAAAAGTGGCCTTTGGCAGCCATTAAGCTCAGTGTCAACTCACTTTGGGTTTATAGAATTTACATAATAACTATTTGCAAATGACTAACCAGGGGAGAATAATCTATAATTCTCATTTGATATACCTGGAGTTACCTTCCTTGAGATAGTGGATCATTCTGCAACTTACTAATAATGGTGTGGCTCCCAGTAAGAGCATGTTAACTGTATTATGCTAACAGAAATCTCACGATGATGCGGTGTTTTATACTCTATAATGGTATGAAATACAAAAAAGATATAGAAATGGCATTATTATGATTCAGATTTTCATGAGAAAAATACTGCGAGCTATGATAAAATCACACATATCAAATTTTTGCCAAAAAAAACTTTTATAAAACATCACAACTTTGGTTTTAAATAAAGTATTCTTATAAAATATTGAGTAATATCTCCTCTTTAAAATAAATTTTCATTGAGAAGTCATACAATCTTAATACAGTTCACCATGTTTTTTCTAAGATGTTTTCATTGCTTTTCATGTCCTTATGTAGAATAAATCAATTTGGTTGATTCATTGAAACCAACTTTGTTCTCAATAATGTTCATATTTGTTTTTCCAGTTTTATTAGTGTCAAAAAATATTCATGTATATCTTGGAAAATCTTTTGAATATAAGACAAGACAGTTTGGATAAGCAAAAGTACAAGCAGAAAAATTTATATATTCATGGCAAATTCAAATGTACAAATAATAGTCAATTTTAGCATACGATAAGCAAGTCTCTCGAGACTTCTATGCTGACACAGAAGCAAAATCACTTTACAGTTGCATTGATTCATTTTTTTCCCCGTTTTATCTCTCTGTGCATAAACATACACCTTTTCTAAGATATGGAGGCACACAGTGTGAAACCTTCCTGCCTGTGAGTTCTGTCTAGAAACTATCCAGTCATTTTGAATATCTCGAGAACAAGTTGCGCAGGTTTGATCAAACCAATAAGAGGGGACCTTAATGCACATACAAGAACAGATACTCTCATTTAGGGCGACTCAGTTGGCAGTGAGATGCCATTGAGTGGGTAATGTGTGATGAAGCATTCTCAATGTCCATGCAAACCATCCTTTCTGTCTGTGAGTTCTGTCTGTGAGTTCTGTCAGGAAATTATCCAGCCATTTTGAATATCTTGAGAATAAGTTGTTGATTCAGTGTAAGGGACATGATAACTCATCTTACAATAGAGTGTTATTCTTTTAAAAGATGGTAAAACCCTACCAAACAGTGTAAAGTGTGTCTAGAAAATGATGAACGTTGATACAGAGGTTATGAATTTAAGGTGGCCTTATGAGTAGATATAGGTTGTAAGGTATTTCGAACTCTTTTAAATCTTTAAAATATTCTATTTTAACACGTGGATATGACAAATTTATTAGATATTCCATCGTACATATCAAGTGATTTGTATGAAGCTAAATCTGTTTTAAATACACAACGAAGCCTTTCTATTTTCATCAATTTTTTTACGAGAAGAAGCCGGCACAGGAGTTACGTTAAAAAATATACTTGGCAGCGAAAAGGTTAAGAACGGAATTAAATTCCTTTCCTACTTTTAGTTATGACAATCAAGAAATACAAAGTCTGACCATTCTCTATGGCCATTCCAATACTCTTGATTCTGGGGATTTTTGCCAGAGTATCTAAGGAAGAAAATAAAAATATTCCAATGAAAGCTCAACGAAAATAAAAGCTTAACCGAATGCCGGATGGAGAAAATAATGGTCTCTTATATTCTTTGATTCTTCTTCACATTTTTTTCCTACTCTATGCCTCACCAGATTCAGTTCGGTTTGAAAGATTTAAGAGCAGGATCATTGACTTATTTGGATTTTTTTTGTTAGACTTCCAAAAATAGGTTTATTCATTTTCTTGTCGGTAAAGAAGAGGATTTATTATCTTTCCCAAGAAATAGTTTATTGAACTTAGTTTTGCCTATGCCCAAATCCAGTATTCTCGGATAATATTTGTCAATTTAAATTCGTCAAAAAGTTTGAAGAGATGAGAATTTTTTTTAATCTACAGAGACTAATTTTGGTACCTTTGAAAGGTTCAATAAAACTGGAAGTACTTAACTGATCTGATGAGGATCACAGGGTGGAACTCTTTTTAAAGCCATTTCCAACAGCAATGTTGTTTAACTCCAGTCCAAGTTGGACTTGACTTTATCATCCCCCGTAACAACAACAATCCTCACCAGATTCAGAGGGGTAAACTTCTTACTGTTTGTCTATTTGATGATGGTAAGCCATATATATATATATATATATATATATATATATATATATATATGTGTATGTGAAATTAACCTTTTCTACTGTTGGAAATCAGAACCAAGAAATTGCTAGGTAGCCCTCTTACTAGCTGAGTCAGACTGACAAGTCCTATACATTTACCAATTTATTTATTCTATATACAATAGAAAATTTGTTGCAATCATCTTCTCTTGGAGTGGAGTTTGACCCTGCATCAGCCAGGCTTGTAATTTTTTTAGTTTAGAAAGATGAAGCAATGTCAGCCATTATTAGTAAATTTTGACAGGTATTTTCTCCCAATCCAACCATTGACAGATGATCTTTTCTAACCTCTAAACTCATCATTCATTCTTCTCCGATCTCTCTCGACGTCATACCGTGATTGTTTTTACACTCACGGTATTAGCAACAGCTATTTCATTTTCTTTCTTTTTTCATTAAGTGAAGCATTGGCAACCATTATTATTAATTTTTGATAAACATTTATTTCCAATCCACTCTATTTACACGCTGGTGTGAATAGATGACTTAATAAGTAAGCCGCAATAAAAAAAAAAACAACTGAATATTAAGAAGGAAGAAAATCATCAGCATTAGTCTCTCTCATTGGACATAGACCTCTCCCAAGAATCACCCAACCTCTCTATTGTCGGCGTCGCTGAACCAGAACTTTCTGAAGATATCTTATATTTTGTTGGCCTTGGTTATGCATGTGATCTCTGGGGATCCACATTGTGAGTCGCGATTTCCATCAGTCGTCTCACAACAATGTGACCAACCCATTGCCACTCGAGTTTTCTTATGGATTCTTTGATATCTCGGATTTCTGTGGTTAACTTTTCTGGCACTTTACATTTCTGCTGCTTTCAAACAAACCAATTTCATACATTATAATTACTGATCTGTTTTTGGTAAAAACTAAACTAGCATTCTAAGGGAAATTATGAATCATCACCTCTGATATATGCCATGTTGAGGGTGATCAATTAAAAAGTTGGAAAACCAGATGATCAATGAATAAGTTACTTCACTCGCCATTAGTTGGGTTGTGATCACTGAAAATGGTCTGAATTTTCAAAAAACAAGTGCCCACTAACTAGTGTCAGTTTTGCATAAATTTACATTGCTAATTGAACTCCCCTCCAAAAACCTATTCTTGAGGGGAATTTGGAGGGTAATCTAAGAAAAAAAAATTTTTTTTCCTTATTTATTAAAAAGGAGTGTGTGTGCTGAATCTAAAGTTTCTGAATGGTAATGGCTTGGCAAAGTCTGGATAGATACATTGATATGTATATCAGAACACATAAATAACCTAAACCAAGAAACAGTGATTAAACCGGTCTATTGTGAGTAGTGGTAATCAAAAAGTGGAGCTTTTGGGATGAATACAATGAAATTAATGTTTTATATCAAATTCATATTGAATAAATATCATAACAAATAAAAATCCACTCATATAATGAACAGTGTGACTTCTTCTGTTTCTCTGTCATAACAATGTTATGTTCAAGAAGAAGAGGCCAATGTTGCTGATAAAGATATCTCTTGCCCACAATTTGAAACAATGGACTCTTCTACTGAAATGGGTTCAGTACTTTCTTTTCTAAAAAGTTATCTCATAGAAATTCAGATATGTTTGTAAATTTTTTCTTCATAATTAACCATTGCCTGATAATGATGTACATCAGTGCCCCACATGGATGAATCACCTGAGTCTGCACATGTATCAGAACTTATTGTTGAAATGATTTTCTGGGATAATCTGGAAAAATACATCTTGTATCTAAAAAATACCAGCACAAGATTTGAGCATTGTTGGTTCAAAATAACTATAGAGATCCCAAAAAGCATTTTGGTGGGGAGAAAAATTGTTCCCAAATGGCGCTCAGTGTTGAACGCATGCAAATTTTCAAGATTGTAGCCCTAAAAATGTAATCATGAGCACTAAGAGAGAGAGAGAGAGATACACAAACACTCGAAGAGAGAGAGAGGAATCAGTAACCTCTTAGCTGGTTGGTTGGGCCATACATGGGGCAACAGTGATTTGATTGCAAATTAATCAAGCTTATTCTATCATGGTATTAATTTCTGATCAATGGTAATTCCTTTCATCTTTATTTTTGATTAATTTTTATTGTAAAACCATCAGCAATGCATTTCCATTATACCTATAATAGCCCTTTTCTGTCAGTAATACTAGCATCAATTCCTGATAACATTCCTATTCTCACTGGTTTTCAATGCATTTCTAGTGTAGAATCATAAACAATGTATTTGCAATATACATATAGCAACTCAATTCTATCAGTGATACTGGTATCAATTCCTTATCAGCTAGAACAACCTCTTTCCAGATTTTCAATTCACAACATACTGATCGAGTGCCAGAACATGCTACAATTAATTTTATGATAAAAATGGAAAAACTCAATGGTTGAATAAGATTTTTCTCCTACTCCTAGAACTTGTGTCAGTATATAAGTAATCATTTGAGAGAATGAAAGTTTCGGTTTATTGGTTTTAATAGATCTTGCCTATGATATCAGAAGTTACATTAAGTTCTTGTTAGGGTCTCATATTGAATGAATTCTCTTAAGATTGATTAGAAAAGCTGACATATAGACTGAGCTACGAATTTTTAAGTTCCAAAGTATAATTCTGGTATTGAAGACATGTTTTTAACTAAAGATAGTTCTAAATTTGTCTCTTCTCTACATGGGAAGGCCTGTGCTTGTATCAAATATTGTCTACAAAATTAGAAGAATCAACCTTTCTATTTTTGGGTGGTGGACTAAGGGGATTTTCTCTCTGGAAATAGGGGTTTGGCATCTACAAAGATGAATCTTAAACACCAGATAAATATTGTGATGAGTTTTTATTCACATCGGACGGCATAACAGTTATCAACACAGTAGAAACGGAATGAGCTCACAAAAGTGGGTTTGAATTTCTGCAGAGGCTGCTCATGATAACTTTGCTCAAATGCCCTTGGAGAAAGGCATGAATTCACTTCTCCTTCAAGATAAATAGTTGTGATAAACTACCTCCTTTTCTAACAAACCCTGAAGCCAAAACACTGCCAGTTGTGAAGTCTTATTGAGGCTGTGTGAGTGGGATTGTTACTGTACAACAACCTTCCCAATTTTGAAGAAAAAAGAACAAAAAAAAACATTCAAGCACAGGTTGTTATGTAAATCTCCACACAGCCATAGACATAATTGAAATGATTGTCAACCAACAAATGAGTTTTCAATTATGAATAAAGCCAATAAAATATGGAACCTGTATGCACTTAGACTTCCTGAAGGAAATAGAAAAACAAATTTGAAAAAGGATGCAGTTTTAATAATTCAATGACTTAGCAAGAGATATTCAAACTAGTCTCAATAAATTACAAGAAATTTCAGTTTAATTTAAACCAAATGGAAACACTGAGACGAAAATCCAATTACACAATAGAAGTATTAATTACTGATGCCCAACATTCTAGAATAATATCTGTTTTGTACACATCATTATTTCATGTTTTCATTTGCTTTTTAATGCGGAAAGTTCAAGCCAAACGACACCAAAATTTTGATAATATTTCATTAATCAACTAGTGCAACTGGGACTGTGATCGATGACAATTTAAAACAAGCCTGGCTGTTGCAGAATCAAACTCTACTGCTATTCCGGCTGAAGACTTGTGTATAGTATACGTAATAAAGAAGTTTGTAGGTATATAAGACATGACCTTTTAGCTCAGTTAGTAAGAGAGCCTATTTCAAATCACAGTAGGGAAATGCTAATTCTATAGATAGGTTTGTTTTAATGTGACATGATGGATAAATAATGAAGACTACACATCCTTAAATTTGGCATGGATCGTTCTTAGATTGGAGTTTCACCAAATAAAGAAAATAAAACAATAAGTGTACTCTGAAATGTACCAATATGAAAGATAGCAGTTACTATCCTATTTGGTACATATGGCATTGTCAACAACAGTGATTCTTTACAGTGCTGTAAGTCAAGGGGGGTAGGGAGTATGGAAGGTAAGAGGTTGTAAAGAAGGCAGGGGGGGGGGCAAGAATACTAATTCATACTTCTGAATCAACGTGCCCTCTGATTTTTTGTTATCAGTGGGCATAAAAATCTTGGGTTGTGAAAATTTTGTGAAGGAAAGAGATACAGACTAGAGAGAGAGGAGGGAAAGGACATGATGGGGTGCGGAGAGAGAGGGAGAGGATAGGAGATGGATAAATACAGTGGTAGAAGAGGGGGAAGAAGGGGAATAGGAGAGGAGGATAAGAGAGGGGGAAAGAGGAGGATAAGAGAGGGGGAAAGAGGAGGATAAGAGAGGGGGAAAGAGGAGGATAAGAGAGGGGGAAGAGGAGGATAAGAGTGGGGGAAGAGGAGGATAAGAGTGGGGGAAGAGGAGGATAAGAGTGGGGGAAGAGGAGGATAAGAGTGGGGAAAGAGGGGGAGGAGTGGGAAGAGATGAAAAGGGGCAAAAGGGGAGGGATGGAAAGGGGGGAAGTGGGAGGAGGAGAGGAAAAGGGGAAGTGGGGGGGGGAAGAGAGAGAGAGGGATGCAGAGATTTTACACTCATTTTTGAAAGTGTACATTCTAAAATTTTGGTGGCATTTGTATTTTTATAGACTCTTTGTAATATTTCAATAGAAAATCCTTGAGACTTGAAAAGAAAAAAAGCAGTTCAATTCAGCTATTTAACTTTCCCCTTCAGCATTCTGCTGTATCTGACCAGTGATTTGAAGTCGCTATCTTCTCAGCCGTAACACAAAAGATAACATTGCTGAGTAAGCTTTAAAAGAAAGTCTGTTTGTCTGTTTTCATAAGTAGAAATCTGTGAGCAGGAAGAAAAAAAAGATCTTATTGACTAAAGAAATGTTTGTCAGATGAGTTTGGAAGAGACATCAATTTGACTGATGTAGTCCTGGTCTCAAAAAGAAATCAATAGAAAAAATAAAGACCAGGGTAGGAATTGTGGATAAAAAGTATTCTCAAAATGTAGAAGAAGCTGAAGATACATTTTCTGTCTTCCCTGACTGAAGTACTGACATGTGACTATTTGTAAATTCAAACCAAGAGAAAAATCATTTATGTGTAGCTAGACAACCCTGTGACCCATTGGCTCACCCTTTGAGAGGTCCATCCAGATGTGACCACAATGTATACTGCTTTTTTACCTAATTACAAATAAATAAATACTAAGCAGAAACTATCCTATTATTAGCATTCAATAGATATCTCTCTTGACAAATCATAATATAGATAGGGTGAATGCAGACCTCACACTATCATTATTAAATTTCAAATATTTTCCACAAAATTTTGTTTTTAGTCCTAAGTGAATTACTTAGAGAATACCATTGTCCTTACATGTTAATTGCATTAATCTATTTTTATATAGATTTTTAATTATTTACTCATTACTTCATTCTTGTGAAACTGACAGAACAACCCAATAAAAAATTTACTAAACATTTTGCAAAAATTAATTGCGAAACATTTGCATATATTTTCTATGCATGTTCCTCGTCTATGTATAATACAAGTTCGAATCTGGTCGGAGACTGAAAGCATCTTTCCCTGCACTAAAACTTGTAGTGACCAAGAGTAGGTATTTTTGCAAAATACCCAAGTAATAAATAACTATGATATTTCATCTTTTTTCAACATCAGATGCAGAATGACTATCTTGCCTTTTAGGTGGTCAATATAAAATACAAGAAGCAAAAGGAATTAATATTGAGAAAACTTTTGAAGTTTGTAATGAATGATCAAATTGTTTAGGGTTAGAAGCAGAGGGAATGTATTCTTGAAAAGTTTGATGTGAATAAATTCCATATTTCGTAGCTCATGGGATGCTTCAAAGCATTAGACATGACCCAATTCAAAAAGTGAAAATCGGAAAAATAAAAAAACTTAAATGCATAATATCATGTGATATTTACTTGACTGAAACCTAACTTTATTTCAGCTTGAAACTCTCACTAATTGTGACAAATTTATCACTAATTAGGATGGAACCCTAAATTCAAACAAATATGTATAACTTTAGATTTTGAAACCCTGGACTTGTTTTAGTTTCATGGGCTCAGCGTTGGACATAACATGAGGAGCTGTCGCTTATAACTCCAGTCTCCAACATTCAGCTTATAGGATACATGATGGTTTTTGAAGACATTTCATAGGAAAAAAAATAGGTCTGATAAGCTGCAAAATAGAGTAAATAATTTAGGAGTAACGTTAGAGTTATTCATTGATTTGATCAATGTTTACAGGTAAATATTATCTTCGCTTTGTTTCTTGTTGCTTCCTGTTGATTTTTGTATTTTACCTCAATCCTCTTTTTGGTGCTGTTTTGAAATACATCATCCTGATCAATTGAAACTGTAAGAGTCAAGTGGGATTACTCATTTATGCTGAGAAAATTCAATTACTTCTTTCTTTTGTTGTTTAAAAGTTTTAATTTCACTTGTTTGGTTTGACAGTTGCAATCCCGGGTTCAGCGTCCGAAACTTGATGCTGGAGCTTTAAATTGTACAATAACTAAGTAATCTTGGCAAAGTGGCTGAGCGTGAAGATTGCTGATACAATCAGGAGATGGACAAGGGTACCGCAGGAATTGGCAGAAGATGAGGGGTAAGGGAATGAAGGAAGTTCATTCTTGGAAAGACGAAAACAGATCAGATTGATGGATAAGTGGGCAGAGAAATAACATCAAGAGAATGAAGTGAATGTCTGAGATAGATTTCATCATTGACACAGATTCGCGAAAGTGGATGCGTTCGTCTGAGAAGAGGCACAAATAGTATCGCGGAATCAATAAATAATAAGAACGTTAGGTGAATTCAGTGCGGAGAAAGGGAAGAGAAAATATTTAAGGAAAACATGCATGGAATTTTGGTGAAGACACTATCTTTCAATCTTTCGAAAATGTATATTTATATGTGTATACATATATAAATACAATGCAATTTGTATTGATATGTATTCATATATATATTTTGTGGGTAACAGTTTTCCTTGAGCCAACCGATACTTCATGGTATTCTAGGCAGAAGTGCTGGGAGTGACTTTTGGATCTGAGTGCACAGAAACTACACTTTGATCGAAGGCTGAAGAGCTATGCTTTGATCCTTGTGTACACAGAGAGTCTGATCCATATGTAAATGATCCTATACATATATATTTCATTATAAGCTTATGCAATGCTCTTCCATAGGAATAGAGCAGTCTGGTGGATGGGGAATATATGCTAAATAAATATATCGCATATTTTCAACTTTACTTACCATCCAGTTCCATGGCGCAGAGGTGGGAGTCTGAAGTGAAGGTTTCAATCCTACCTTGTGATACTGGATGGGATAATGGATAGTGAAGAGTTGTCTGTGGATGACACAATGATATATATATTCGCCTGGTGAGGCCCTGAGAGGGTAGAAACATGAGCTTGTTTGTGTAACAAATCCACATTCTACTATTTAAAAATTACTCGAGGATGGCAAGCCTTCGGCAGAGCAAGCTCAACTTTAAAGAACCAGATGATCCCAATAATCCTAAAAAGAAGAGTATACAACCAATGCAATACAATCCTGATAGTCACTTAGGGAGCTGAAAGATGGAACCTAAGAAAGAGACAGGCCTGCAAACTGAGAAGCATGCAACGTGTGCATGAGAGAATCATGCTCAACCTTACATGGAGAGATCACAAGACAGTACAGTATATAAGGAAGAAAACAGGTGTTCGTGACATCATAGAAACTATCAAAAAACTCAAATGGCAATGGGCTGGCCATGTTGCATAAATGAAAGACAACCGCTAGACATCACGTCTCACAACATCCCCAGAGATCACATAAGAGACCGAGGCCGACAGAACACAAGATGGAGAGATGAACTTGACAGATTCAGGAAATACTGGCTCCGCGATGCCCATGATAGGGAATTGTGGCGAATCCTGGGGAAGGTCTATGTTCAATGACAGACATTATGATGAAGATGACATATCATGTAGATATACTGCTCTCAAAATAAATTATGAGTGCCCTTTGCGAAACAGAGTGTGAAGATCTATTTTTTCTGATATTGTATGTGTGCGTACATGCATTCATGCATATGTACATAGATCGATAAGTCTGTGGCTTAATGAAGAATAATACAACAACATTTTACCAAAACGATTTTTTTCTCCTTGTAATTCAGGGTAATTATGTAGATCGAATATTATACAGTGAAAATTTCAGATCAAAATCTCAGCTAATAACTCTGCATCAAGCAACAAACTCATTGATCCATTCTTGGGGGTATGAGTGTGTATATTTATACACATACAGATTTATTATGTAACTTGAAGACGAAAAAGCACGATCATGAGTAACAGATATCAAATTTCAATATCTGTTCTGGATGAAAGATTTTTCCGATCAAAGTCAGGCTTCAAGACCACAGGGCAAACATGGGGAAATCTAATAATTTCATTACATTTACCCAACAAAACCTTTGAGGCAACACGGTTTTTTTTAAAAAGACTGATGAAAAAAATCTCGGAAACGTGATGTGGACTCATACTTAAAATAAAATCCGATTCTTTTTTCTCATGTGTTTTGACTGTTTACACACTTATTTTCAGTTGATGAATATATGTGTTTGTGTGTATAATATACATTTGATTTGTGAAAATATAACTCAGTTAATTTCCTTACATGAAAGAATTAGATTAATGCAAATGTCTTTACCCAAGGGAAGTAATTAATCACGTTAACATGGGTTATATAGTTGCATATTTCCAATTCATACCAGAGGTCAGTGGTTCAAGCCAAAGATCATCAATATCAAATTTCAAGGCTGGCAGGCCCTCTCCTCTAGTAATATTGGCGCAGCGCAATCTTCCTACCCTTATTCTTCCATACTTGGCCCTCTGCAGTATGAAATCAGGCTTAGAAAATATTAATGATTCACCCACGTCATATTGATAAAGATAGCTGTGCTGCTGTTGTGTACTGTCTACCATTGAGTTTCTACTGTTTGTTAACGTATAATGTCTTACTTTGAGTCGCCAATTCAAGAAATGAGTCAAGTTGGGTTTGAAGGGCTGTTTCACTGAAAATATGAAGGGCTCCATGACAAAACGCATTATATCCAAATCTCTTGAAATGGGGAAAAAAAGTTAATCCTGTAGAGTTAATTCTTCAACACAATGCAATTTTCTCTCAATCCGTAGGGAGGCTTGAAATGAGTTTTGCAGGAAAATCAAGAAAAATATGGATAGATTGCAGACTAGAGAAATGACTAAGGGGGGTAACTCATTTTTTCCAAATTCAGTGAATTATTTGTTTTGCAATGGAGACTTTCATATATAAATATAAGGATCGAAAAAAGATAAAGACGGAAATTATGACAATGAATTCAGTTCAAGATGAAACACCATATCGAGTAATGAGTAAACCAAGTTGTTTGAGTTCAAAGGTGGATTCGAATGTCTTCTGTATTAAGGGAGAAAGTGAAATAAAGGCAATACTTTGCACTCAAAAGACACAGCCGCTTCTTCAGAAATATTGCAGGAAAGCTCCTATATCAATTCACCACCATTCTTTACAATAGGGTAGGGCGTAACATCATTCTCAGTTTTCCCGATTTAATCACATTGTTTGGTTGTACTCATTTAGCTGCTGAGTGTATTCGGAATTTTAAAGAGTTTTCGTACACTCGTCGCGTACACTGGAGATCGAAACCTTTTGCGTGCAAGGTAGACACACGAACCATTTGTCCATCTGAGTGGACTGAGAAGTTATAACGTTGCGATATATCTCATTGGCTAGCATAATGGACAAGCGTAGTGCTCAGCATTAGATGGGCGAAGACTCCAAGTTTGAACAGCCTTTTTCGGCTATCATTTTGAATCTGGATTCTTGTCACAAAAATTTTTGTTTAGAGGAGCGTGAATGCACAGGTTTAGGTTGGTAGAGTGCGCACATTTCGATACGCTGCATACTGCGGTAGCACCAATATATCAAACATTTTTTTTTCTCCAAACGTTCTCCCCATCCCCCCATAAAGAGTATATATTCTCCACATTAGAACCTGCAAGAATTTCAGACAATCTTTTCGATTCCACTAAAAATGTTACCATTATTCGAGGGTCAGCGATACAGGTTTTGCTTCCAACTGTGACTGTGACAGAGGAGGTTATCCCCATGTGACAGAACGGCTCTACGTAAGGTGAGCACTTATGCGTCCTAAGCTGCATCTAAATAAACCGAGGTCTGCACTAATGGAAAAATGTCAAGCTTCGAGAAGAGAGAGAGAGAGAGAGAGAGATGTACTTGATAGCTTTGATACGAATCCAAGAGGAGGACAAATACTTGACACAAGTGCTGATCAAATGTGAAAGCCTTTGTTTTAGATCAGAGAATTCATGTCAGACGTCCATTCTTTCTTGGAATTCTTGCTTTGATATTCTCATTTCTTAACATGAGATATCTAAATTGGTTGAATATTGGAATGAGGGCGGTAAGGTCAAGCACGCAATCCTTTTTGTCAGACCAATGATGTTTGTTTAATACAGACCACTTCAAGTAGAGAGAAAGCAGTTCATTATAATCAGATGATTTTATCGAACAGATACTGTTTTCAAATTCATCATCATCAGCCTTTTAGTCTTCATGATTGGACTAAGTTCATGGTTCATGGTTCCCAAAGATTCGTCAGAGCTTTGTATCATGGGTGCTACGGAGCCAATACTTTCTTAACTTATTTAGTTCGTATCACCATATTTTGCATTGATCACTGGGGATCCACGTTGTCAGTCATGAACGGTTGTCTTCCATTCTTGCAACATGGCCAGCCCATTGCCATTTGAGTTTTCTAATCGATTCTGTGATATCTCAGAGTCTTGTTTTTTCTTTGGTATATTGTGCTGTCTTGTTATCAAAATCAGTCGGGCCTAAGCACTAAATTCAGAATGGATTATAACTTTCATACTTATTATAATGTAAAGTTTCTTATAACAATGAATGTTAACTGATTTTATATTCTTTGTTTAATGCAACCGGTTTGTTATTGTTATCTAAAAGACCCTGTCCAAAAGTGACCACAATGTGCGACCTCCATTGTTCCAGATTTTTTAACAAAGTGAGGCTTCAATTATGTAAATCAACTGGGATGCTAGTTCTGAATTTCTATAGAGAAAAATGGAATAAAACAACTGAAAAATGAATGAATCACTCAAAAATAAAATGTTTGAATAATGAAACTCACACAATTGTATGAAATAGTTGAATGATCGAGAAAATAAACTTCTTTTGGATGGATTGCCTTAGTGGGCTTTTAAGAATCTTTTTTTTTTTTTTTAAAAACCAAAATCTTATAAACTTCCTGTAGAATTAAAGGAACTAAAAAAAATAATTTTTCTTCCGTCACAGTTTTCACTCTGTGTGCAGATTCCATTTTCTGTGCTTTTAACTACTAAGTCATCAGTTCTTTCCGGGTTTTATTTTTATAAACAAATGAATCTTTTAATAGAAACTTACAAATTGGCGTGGGGGAAAAATAAGTTTTGACCCTGAATTGACCAGTAGGGACCTTAGAAGTCGATGTCACATATCCGCGAATCAAGTTACCCCTAGAGACTCATTTGAAGCCCCCTGTGTGCAGTAATTAAGAAGTTTGTAAGATACATAGATGCAAGATAAATAAACATTCAGTATCTCTACAGTTATACGTACTTTATATATATATATATATATATATATATATATATATATAAAGTACGTATAACTGTAGAGATGTATATATATATATGTGTGTGTATGTGTGTGTGTTAGTGTGTGAGAAAGAAAAAGAAAGAGAGAGAGATGCAAGTGCGCATACACATATCTTTCGTTGTATATTATATGCAATTGGAAAGCGCGAATTGATATGCACGAGTGTACACGTACCAGCATAGATGCACCTATCCGTGTACGTACGCATAGACATACCTATGTTATGTACGGATGCGTATAAAAATGTATGTGAGCTGATAGTTTTAAAATACATCAATTAAATTATACACGAGTTCGGGTGTATGTATGTGCGTGTGTGTGTGTGATACTTATGAGAAACTGCATCGAATTCTCTACGCATTCACAGATAGATACGCACAATATATCTATAGATATCCCGGCAAAGCACACAAAATAATTGCAAATATTCACGAAGATATAAATGGACACACACTCACACACATACACATACATGTGGTGGAGTGATGCAGACACATAAATTCGATCGGTTTTCTTCCCCATCCTTTCCTATTGACATTACAAATTTGGTAACAAGTCATTTTCGCTGAAGACAAGTCACGTGACTGCCCCAAATTGGTGAACAAATAATAGAAATAACATTACATCAGTCAAACACAATTCACTTCATGTCATAACAAAAATAAATAAAGGTTACAGAAGTCTTCGTACGTGGCAAAAAAGATTCCTCTCCCTATACACCTGGTTTCTTTTGTGAAGTAAATACTTCCTCTACGTTGTCCTTCAAACTTTCTAACACAGTCATTCAGTTCTCGGTAAAGAAAAATGCAAATAACCTTGCAGAAAGACATTTTATTGCTTCATTTAAAAGAAAAAAAAATGTCTAATTGTCTAAACATGCCAGAAATCGCAAACATTTTTGTAATAAAATTTCTATATTTGAGCAACAATTTTCCATTTTTACAGGTTTGGTTAACAGTAACCAAAATTACAACTGTAACTTGTTTTAATACCGTTCACTTCCGTGCATATTTCCAGGTAATACATGAAGGACTAGTCCGTACTTGGAGCCAGCACTTCCTGGAAACACAGAGCGTAAAACAAGCAAATACCTCGTTGTGTCCCAAGGTATTAGAAAAGCCCAAGATAGATCGTGATGGTGATACGTTGAGTGTAAAACTAGAAATGTATTCTTTGTGTCCCAAGGTATCAAAACAGCTTAAGATAGATCGTAATGGTAATACGCTGAGCGTATAACTAGCGAAATATCCATTGTCCCATGGTATAAGAAAAGCCCAAAGTAGACAGTAGATTTAATACACTGAACGTAAAACTAGAAAATTGTTCTTTGTGTCGTAAGGTATTAGAAAAGCCTAAGATAGATCGCACAAGTAATACACTCAGTGTAAACCTAATAATTGCTTCTTTGCTTTTCGCCATTTCCATCTACGAAAGGTTTTCACTGGAATGCCATACTCGGACAGCAGGTTGGGGGGCTTCTATCTAAAATGGAAAGTAGTTTAGCTCGTTCCTCTCATACATATCGACCAAACAAGAGTACAGATCCCAGCAAATTATATTACATTATAGGAAGATCGGTTAGGGTGACTCATCTGGAAATTGAATTGAGAAATCGATTGGTTATTTGTTTATTGATTAAAAGTTTCAAATTCTTCCTCAATGACGATTATACCAAGATTCCCTGAAGCGTTATTCCATGAAAACAGAAATCGTGAAAGATTTTATTGCAGACTTCAGACCATAATCTTCATCAAAAGTTAAATAAAGAGTTACTGTGCGTATATGAACGCAAATATTTTCTTCACAGAACCAAACCATTTATCCGACTTCTAGAAAACCGGCTATCATTGAAACTGGCTAGTTTTTATTCGGGCAGGATACATAGCTGTTCGCTGTTGGCTGCTTTTTGTTTTTAACACTAGAATTCTCATTGAAATTAAAGAAAGACAATATATCTTACATTACCGAGACACTTATTCGGCTTGCAGAAAACCGGAATTATCAGAAAACCGGCTATTATTGAAATTGGCTGGTTTTCAATCTGACAGGTTTCCCAGTAGTTCGCCGCTCGGCCGCTTTTTGTTTTTATATTCGTGGCATGATTGAATTGTCTTCAGATAAAGATTAGATGGTTATTATTGATTAAACAGACCCTGTTTTCTTTTAAATGTACTCGTGTGCATTGTAAACAGTTTCAGTGTTCGTTCAGTTTTCGTTTTATATTCAGAGAATTTCAAGTAAAGATCAAGCACATCCTACTTTTACAAGTGTATCAATATGCATCTGTGAAATTTCTTCGTCTACTTTTCATCATTCATTTCGTATTCTAGGTATATATTGAGTCTTTATCCGGAAAATCTAGAGATCTGCGTCACCCAAGCTTGCTGGATGAATAGTCCGTTAATGTATTATGAGGTAATTTGGTGAATTAAGAGATTTACATATTAGAAAGTTGACGTTCTCGATTTCACAGACAGCTTTAGTGAGTTTTCCCCACCCCAAGAATATAAGAAACACTTTTTGCAGCCACCTTCAGATGTTGCTCTACGAGTGGGGTACACCAAAACAACCGGAATCAAACTTGTGTCCTTCAAATCTTTTCTAACACAGTTACTCGGTAGTCAAGCACGGAAAAGCGAATCGGCGTGCCGAATTCAAACTCCAACTAAGACAATCCGCGTTCACTCCGCACTGATGACCTTGGGAAAAGCTTGAATCTGTCTTCTCTTTCCATGGGTAAAATAGCGGTTGGAGGGAGTGACAACGCTACAGGTGCTTATAACCTATAACTCAAAAATTCAGAGATTAGCCGAGACTTGGGAGCGTGAAAAAAGAAATATCTTTTGATGAGAGATGTCCGAACAGGGACGGCCTGCTGTAGAAAGCATGAGCGCTTGAAAAAAAAAATACATATATATTCTATTATAAAATCATCCCCGATCACAAGTTTGTAAAGAAACTGTGGACCATTTTGAACTTGTCCCTTCAAATCGTGGCACTCATAAAAGGACCGTTCTTGAATCCCTTGTGAGCAAACCAAGCTTCATTTTCAAATACCCTGTAAACATTTGCTGGAATGAACTCCGAAACTAATGAGACATTTCATGGTGAACTTTTTCAAGAATTTTGTCATTTCGGCTTTTCTAAGGGCAGCCAGATCGTGGTCAGTCTTCAAGTGACATTTCATCATGCTTAAAACGCGAATACGGCTTGCAAACTTGCGTTTTACCAAATGCTCCATCTTGAAAAGCTTCCCCAGTTTCAGCTGCAGTTTTCCTCGGGAACTAAATTTGATGCACACACTGTTTTTCTCTAACTCATTGCAAAAAATTGCCAAACGTGCTTGCAAACACTAGAAAAAAGCCAAGGAAACAAATCAGTTAATCCAGAAGCATACCACGTTGCAAACTGGCTCAGATTAGCGGTGACTGATGACCCTTAGCGGCACAATGTGCAACTACGCCGGTTCGTGCGCCAAATCCGAATTCCAGTTTTGGTGGTACTCCCTCGTTTAACTCTGTACAGATCGACTTTTAATATTCATACACTAAGATCAAACAGCGTTCTACCATCTGCTCTGCTTGTGGTATCAGGTTTCTTTAATATTACTGCATGCTCGTACTTTTAGAAAAAGATATTCCCATGGAAATGCCAAGTGTATATGCTGCTTAGTTTTTGTACAACCTAAGATGATTAAGCTACTCAATAATCTTTGATATACTCGAAGAAGAAAAAAAATCCTGATAAGAACTAAGTACTAGCCTCTAGAGAGTGGCATTGTTTATTCATCTCGAGAAGTCAACTTTTAAAACAATAGATGTCATATTAGACAGAACTGATTGTTCAGAGAGCCTCAGATGTTTCTGACCTTGAGAGACAAAAACTTGAAAGAGTTAAAAGATGGAAACGAAGATTAAGCGGATGTGCAAGAACGTCTGAAACCAATATTGGAAAAATTGCTATCTTTTTGAACTTTTAAAAATATCTCAAGGATAATTCTCCCTGTGTAATGGCAAGAAATTATTTGGTTATTGGATTATGCAGCCTTTTCTAGATTATGTTTTATGAATATAAGTTGGCGCTTTTTCATAAGTCCCCTTCAAAAGCTATCACCTATAATTTCAAAGTGTGTTGCCTCAATTTGAATTTTCTTTTCCTCACATACTAGAAATTGAGATTTTGTCTAAGTTTGAGGTCGAATTTCAACAGCTATTTTTTCTCGGAGAATCGAAACATTACAATCTTTTTTCCGAACAGCCGGCCTTGCATATCTTTCAGTTGGATTCTGATCCGTCAAGTTGTCAGATTTTTGCAGCTTTGTCTGAGAAAATGACAAACGCTACCAAAAGCTTGGAATAGAATTCTAAAAATAGCAGTATAGATCGTAGCATTTGGGAGCTTTTTCATTAGTCGCCTACGGACCAATATTTTCATAAACCAGTTGGATTTTATACGTTGACCCCCACCCCGAACAACATCATGGGTTGGGGTTTTGTTCTCGTCGTAGGGACTGACGAAAAAGACCTAGCATTTGGGGTCTTTACGTTGTGAGGAAAAAAAAAATACAACTCATTTTTTTTTAATAAATTTTTCATGGCTTCTGTACTTTGAAATTATTGGCACTGGCTTTTGGTGGGGACTAAGTAAGCAGACCCAACAACGTTCTAGAACAGTTGTGTCAAGATGATTAAAAAAAAGCAACCCTTCTTCATTTTTAAAACTCAGAGAAGGGCTGCTATCTTTCATTATTTTTGTCACAAGGCTTTCGCAAAAATAATTCTTGAATAAGAAATTTCTGTAGCCCCATAGACTCAAATGTTTATTTGCAAACCAATACTCAGCATTTTCTAATTTTAAACTCATTGAAACTCAAGTGTCTAAAGATTTTAGTTGATTTCCTTGCCACAATGATAAGTGGAGGTTCGCTAATTAAAACAGAACTTCTTCAAAGTACACCTATAGTCTGAATTACAAAAGCACAATGAGTCAGTATTGACTCCTCAGGCATAAAATCGTCTCTCAGAAAATATCAGGTTTTCAACTGAATGATTTTACCGTAAGACAGTGGCAAGAAAACAGGTCTTAACAAGACAAAACGCTTCTTCATATCATGCAGAACCTATGAGAGAAGCAACATTCAAAGGTATAGCTGAGGCCAGGGTGCAGGGGTTTTTCAATCGCCCCTGGTGCCCCCAATGAAGGGGGTCCAAAAAGCTATATGGATAAGGATTCATCTACTGCATTTCTACTATCATCATGAAATAACAAATCTCACTAAAATATTGGAAGGGGCCTTACAGGGAGCAAAGCTCCATGCTCAAACCCTCAAATTTCTAGCTACTGCCTTCAATAATTCTAGCTTTTACATCTGCTACTATCTCATGAAGCTCTAATAATACCTTTGTGGACCATAAGGGGTCCACAACCCCAGATTGGAAATCATTGTACTAATTGTTAGGGTAGGAGGTTACCCAAGAAGCCAAGAACCCCACATCTCAAATCTCCAACCATGCTAAAATATTTTCTATCTTTAAGAAGTGTGTGCGAGTATTGTGTCTAAAGCTTTGATAACAAAAAAGAACAATTTTTGCTGGAAACTCAGCATTTTGCAGTCTACCTCCAAAATGAACATTCTGTTTTCAAACCATAGAATCATCTCTATAGCCGTAATGGCTATGAACTTGAGCAATATTTTCAAACACTGTTTATCATATGTGACTAAGATGGGGCTATTTATGCATGGATCAATACTAATGAATGTTTTATAAGGTAATTTATTTTTAATGATTCAAGTATCCTAATTTTCAGTTTTTTTAAGGCCTCAACTTATAAATGCTATTTTAATGCATGATGATCAGACTCAAAGTTTCAAGAGTTTCTATGACATAATTTTTATCGTTATGTCTTGAAGGAAGTTAAATCAATAAAGAATATCATTTGAATACAAACAAATGAATAAACAGAAAAATTTGTATAGAAGCTCATTATTATATATGAAAATTGATGGGAAGATAAGTGAAAATATAAGTAATGGGTTCTTCGTAATTTATTGATCTTCAAACTGAACTTGAGTTTTAGAATTGAAGAAAAAAAAAAAGAGTATTTTATCTAAATGTCGAGATAAAGTTCCTTTAATCACTTGGAACATTTGGTAGGAAACTGTATGTATACTTTGACATTGTTGATTTAAACTTTTATAAATTAACCCATTAAGTAAATAAATAAATAAGAATAAAGATCATCTGTAAAAAGACTGTCAAATCGTGAAGATTTATTTCAAGTGCAGGTGGGACTCTTTTTATACATACATATATATATAAAAGGAAGGAGCAACTCTGTGAAAGTTATGTTATAAAATATTTCTTGAAATGCATTAAAAAACCTTGAGAAGAATATATTTTATATCTTTTGGGAATTTAAACGAGAAGCATTATTGATATCCACAAATGGTTTTAGAGTCAACATATTGTCAGAAGTATTCACTGCAAATATATTTATTGTTGGAACCAGCCTTCTTTTTGATTTACATTTTTAGTTCTGATAATGTTCAGAGTTTCATTCAAATTTTTGACATTCGCAATTAATGTTGATTTATATCCGACCATAAACTAAAAGTTTTTTTGTGCACTATGTTTGTCTTTCCTTTTGAAGTGTTTCTTGTAATTAAGCATATAAATAGTGACCTGATATTTTTTCCCAATAGACAATAACATCCTGTGAGTTAAGTCCTTCTCAGATGTTCTTTCAAGATATGGTGGATATTCAGGGAATAACTGGAGATATGGGGGCTAGTGAAGGGGCGACCTGGCTGTGGTGGCTCCAAACTTGAGAGATGCAGATATTGTAGTTCACCAACTTCATTTCTATAACCATTTTACAATTCCTAAAGCTTTTGGCTGCCTAGGAGTGATCTAAAATCACCCCCAAACCAACTGTAATAATTTATCCAGGCGGTTTGGGTAGCCTAATGGTTGACAGCATAGAATGTAATCGACTCCAGCTGAGACAGTTTGTATTCATTTGCACTGCACTAGGGAAAGGCATGAATCTATTCATTCTCAAAGAAGTCGTAGGAAAATAGCAGGGCACATTGGGCTCTTAGTCAGACAAAAATGATTAAAGAAAAAACAATGAACCCAAGGGTGTTTTCATACCTAAATTGCAAAGCTGTACTATGGATTTTCTTGCAGACCAACTAGGGACAGCCATAATGATTATAATGATTGATTAGACCACGTCAAGGTGAAAGTGGAAGCTGAAGTGAATAACCTTTTGCTGCTGCTACCAAGGCAGATAAGTTATGGGAGAATGGTTTGACCAAATAGTTTTACATCCATTCTCGGTCAACAAGACTAACATGCCATTGACAAGACTATTGTCAAGAGATCTGTCAATGGGAAAAATTTCAGGGAAAAGTGAATTCATGCTTTTCTCAAGGGTGTCAGGGCAAACTCATCATGAACAACCTCCACCAGAGTTTGGTCACAGCTAGGTAAGTTATGATCACTGTCAGCTTATGTCTTCCAAATCTGTCGTCTCCAAATAAAGGGGAGAGAAATATTTCTGTTTAGATTTCTCCTTCTATTCAAGTCATAGGTCTCATTTGAGGCTTCTAGATTTGTCTTTATTTCTCATTTTTTTTGTTTGCTTTCACTTTTCTAGTTGTTTCATTCACTGGCACACTGATAGGGGTGTCGGCCCACTCAGTTGACACCATCAGAGGGGTGACACCATCTGGCTTTGGTAGCACAAAGATTCAACATTTACTGATACTTTTAGTATAATTTTTCAGCAATTTTAGCCAATCTTTAGCTATTTTCTAGCAATTTGAATTTGAATTAGCCATTTTCAACTATTAAGAATTGTCATACAAAGGCTAACAGTGATATTTTAGGACATTTTTGCATTTTTTGACATTGTTTTGAAGTTGAAAAATTTTTGCGATGGCAACTCTAGGGTGACCCCCTGGGTTACTCCCTGGGGATGGTAGACACCAACCCAATGAATGTCACTGATTGCATGTTTGGAGTTTTTATTTTATCTTTTCTTCATTTGGCTTTTTGCTTGCACCGTTTTTTTTTTCTTTTATCTATTTTGTTTTTTTACTTCTTATTAATGATAATCTTATCATTCAAGTTATGAAAATTTTGCCAAAAAGAAATGTGAATAACTATCTTTCTAATATACCAGTTAAATATTTCTTTATGCACTAGTGTATTACTTGTGGAAAAATTCACGGATTTATTTGAATTTCTATGAGAAGATATTCATTAGAAATCAAACTCTTTTCGAATTTGACATTAAAATTTCTTTGCTGTTGGATACTATGCTCAAATTCCTGTAGAAAGTAATTGGCTCCTTTCTTTCTTTATCTACTTTCTAAAATTTTGACAAAATTCTGATTTCATTCTTGGTATTGAACCTCTTGCAAAGAACTAATTCAGAAAGATGCGCACAAGCCCAGTGTAAACAAAACTTTGAAAAGGAGATAATGGGAAAATGTCAGACAAACATTAGAGCATTCATCACATCACAAAAGCTTGTCTGTCTGTTTGTCAGTTGTGCGAAGTAAAGAGATGTAAGAAAGAAGTGCGTTCGGGAAATGACGAGGAAAAAAAGAGAGCGTTTGCTAAGCCAATCTTGAATCATGGGAAAAAAAAAAAATCTTGTCTCCGTTGTCTCCTGTTGTTCTTCGTATGAATGCAGTCATTTGGAATGAAAAAAAAAAAGATAGAAAAAAAAAAATTTAAGAAAAAGAAAAGAGAGAGAGAAATGTCAGAGGGGTTTGTGAAGATCTTTTCTTGGTTCTCCAAGAGTGGTGGACCAAGTGTTCAAGTTTGGACGACTTTTTTGATGACGACCAGAGCAAACAGCTGAAGTATAGAATTCCCAATAGCTTCAATAAAAGCTGGAGTTCTTGAAAAAAAAATACATTGGTGAATTTGCATCAAACGATTCACTAAATACACTTTGTACAAGCTATAAACACATACAAACTATTCATATAAATATACTTTGTGAACAGATAAACTTCAGTACTACAGAAACTAAGAAGCACTCACAGAGTACACAACACTACCAATGCAACGTTTCGGCCGTTGCATTCTACGGCCTTCGTCAGGTATCATCTGGTAGATGTGGGGAAGTGATGAACCGAACCCTTTATTTATCCGACGGGGGTATATTGACCGTACTCCCCTCTTAGCATTAGTAGTATTGTTATACGGTCTTGCACTAGGATCGAACCTAGAACCATCAGATTACTTTACAGTAATTTGTCTGATGCTATAACCACTGTGCTATGTGTCCATATATCAAAACTAACTGAACATTTCTGGTAGTAAGAGAAAAAAATTGAACAATTAAGCACTAAACTCTGTAAATTTTGACATAATGTTTGTTTTAGCAAATTTCTGCACTCAGTCGATGTTGTCATTGAAAATTCAATAAAGGGGTCGATTGGTGGTCATGAGTTGAAGCAAGTGTTACTGACAGGATAGGCAATTACATAAATGTATTACTTAATAATTTGTTATACAAATGCATTGTAAATGATTTCACAATGAGAATACATTTAAAAACAGGAAGTAAGGAATTGTTAGTGGTCAAGAAGTAATGCAAGCCTCACTAAGGCTATTGCAAGTTCAATTTACACTTTTTTCAATAGCTTTCGATCAATACCTTTCTACTTGAGACATTCCCTTTAGAAGTAGAAAACAAGTTACTTTGTGGAGTTAAATAATTATTTTAAGACCTTTTTTTGAGCCAGAAAAATTTTTTTTCTTTTCAAATGCTTCCAAAAATAAATTATGTGGTATTTATTACTCTGTAAGATGCTTGTTTGAAGAACAAACAGTTTCATATTGTTTACAATGTATACTAGATTCTAAGATGAATGGCTTACAAAGGTACTTGGAGGGCTGCAGCTTATACCAACTCATCCAAGCCCCATAACTGTCTATATCGATCTTCGGTAGATGCCAACCCTCAGTCATAATATGAGCGCATTGAGCATGGTGTAATATTTCTTTTTTGAAAAATTAAATGCCCATCTTAGATAATGGCATATGGTACCTTTTTTGAAAGATCTATTAGACTCAGAAAGTACTATCAGGTGACCAATGTCCTGTGGAAGCATGTCGTGTGGGGGGAGATCAATTGAAAAAAAGAGGAAAAAGGGGTGATCAATAAATGATTTACATCTCTCCTTTTTTATTGGGCAGTGATCACTAAAATATCTGAATTTTCAAAAAAAAAAAAAAAAGAAATATGTGAATGCTGCTGGAAACAAACAGTTTAGTGTGAACTTACATTGCAAATTGAGCCTTCCTCACTGAAAACCTATTTTGTCGGGGAATTTGACAAAAACAATTTTTTTTATAGACATAATAAAGAGTGAATGTTTAAATTTTCTGCCCTCTAGTTCCATTGTATATGTGATATAGATGTAGCCAGGTAAGCAGATCAACTTGAAAACTAAAGAAACTTATCTTGTCAGTTTTGGTTTATATATATATATATATATATATATATTATTATATAGCTGTTTCTTTTGTATTACAACTCTTCAGTGTGGCTAAAGACTATCCAATATCCCTTCCAGTACCATGAGGTAGGATTGAAACTTTTGCTTCAGACCGGGGAGGTAAACATTCTACCCTCCCCTATATATATGTATATATATATATATAAAAATAAATAAGTAAAAGGGTTAAAACATGGAAGGCAGTTTTAAAATAGTGATATTAAATTTCATATTTTGATAAATTGGCTCTTAAATTTTCAAAACCTTTTATACATCAGAATTGAACTTTTGTTTATTTTTCTGCCACTGTTTGGCTCAATTATACTTTGAAGCTTTATGAGTGCCGTAAATATTGAAAACCGTCATAACTCAGAAAGATAGCAAAGTCAGCCTCGACTCACCTCCTCACGTGCAAAGTGGAAATAATAATTCAATAAAGTATATTTCAATTTAGAATTGTGATGAGAGTATCAGACTGTCGAAATTATTTTTACCCTCCTTCTCCCACAACCCAACCAATTCAAGCATAGGTAGGCATTGAGCAGTCATCATCAGAAGAGGCTGAAAAAGCAATCAATATTTGAATAAATTGAAAATGAACGGTGAATCAATTGATACTTCACAGCCTTGTTTGTATTAGTGTTTGGGGCAGAGAAAGTCTGCTAGAAAGTTCAGTGAGATAGAGAACAAATTTATGCATCAACATACACATACACACATATACACATTCAAGTATATGTAATACATACATATGTATATATGCATTCAAGTATGTATAATATATATATATATATATATATATATATATATATGCATTCAAGTATATGTAATATATATATATGCATTCATGTGTAATATATATATATATATATATGCATTCAAGTATGTGTAATATATATATATATATGCATTCAAGTATGTGTAATATATATATATATGCATCCAAGTATGTTTTATATATACGTATATATGCATTCAATTATGTCTCCTTATATATGTATATATACACACACACATTTGAATATTTGTAATATATATATATATACATTCAGGTACATGTAATATATTGATGTATGCATTCACGTATGTGTTATATTTATTTATATATATATATATGCGCATTTAAGTATGCATTATATTTATATATATATATATATATATATGTGTGTGTGTAATATATACTGTATGTGCATCTAAGTATGTTTGTGTTTCATGTGTGTGTGTGTGTATATACATATATATATATATATATATATATATATATATATATGTATATATATATATATACACATCAATGCATTTATGTACGTTTGTGTAATATATATATGTATATATATATGTTTCAGTAAGATAGACAACAAGGGTTCTGAGGCACAGACATAATGGATGGATTTAAGTTCTTATTTTCCACGAAACACTGTTGAGTCATATACACTAAAATTAAATGGTGTGTAGAATGCAATGATATCCATATATAATATATGTAATACCCTATACAAAATATACGACATGTTAATCATAAGCTAGGCGAAATTAGTGAGATTTTTTAGACAATTTAATAAAGCCAGGATTAGACAGCCCGATCACTTTAAAACTTATCAGCTTAACCATAATGAAATGATAACGAAAATGTTAACAAGAGTATAAAAATAGAATAATGAATAATGTATTTTGAAATAAAATCAATTTGTATTAATGTTAGGGGAATTAAGTAACCAAAAGAGATGGATTCAATCTTTGTAGGTGTGAAAGATCATTGCATCGAGTGGAACCAGGGAAAACATTTTGTTCTGGGCTTATTTGTCTGACTGATAGGTAGTTGGATGGGATGGGAGATTGAACATGGAATACCATATAACAAATAGTCCAAGTATATTAATGGAATAGGCCATTGAAGTATTACTACCAGCTAGAAAGTGGTTTCATTTCAACCTTGTATATAACAGTATTTTATTTAATGATTAAAAGTAGAGAATAAAATTGATTAAAGCTTAATGGTGTATAACATGGAAAAAATAACTTTAATCTTAGTGGAAAAAATTGTCAAATTCTTCGGTTGAATATGTTGGTAGAGAATCAACTCTAATTAGTTTTCCTGTGTAATTAGTAATCTTAAATATGATGTCATAAGTTGGCTTGCATGCAGTTCGCGATTAAAACCAACAAAATAGATTTAATATTCACATGGGTGAACACTCAATAGAAGTGACATGAACAGCAAATCATGTCTTTTATACTTATTGATCCCTAATCGCTAAATATGTTTTTCGGGTAACCTTCGTAAGTGAGCCCGGTTTCAAGAAATTAAATATGTAGAATAAAATAGTTTCAATATGCAATACATAATACCAAATATAAAATAACAAACAACATGGATTATATCAGCTATACATTGAAACAAAGCTGAAAGGGAGGTGGTGTTCGATCAACACTGCTGGGATGCTGTGTCACTATCACTGTTTTGTTTTTAGAATCCTACAAACAGTTAGATGGTAAAAAACTGATGATCTCAACGAGAGAAAATTTATACATTGTGCTATGACGACAAATATATGACACACACACACACACAAAAAAAAAAACAGAAGAAAATTGCATGAATGGCATTGTCAGATATTGGGAAATAAGTGACTGATGTAACATAAAATATTCTTTGAAAAGGTTTTTCAATGTTTTGTGTTTGAAGCTGTAAAGCTTATATATATATATATATATATATATATATATATATATATATATATATATATATAAATGCATTATTGTATGTTTGTGTAATATACATATATGCTTCCATTACACACATATATATATATATATATATGTTTCCATTACATACATACATATATATATATCTATATATATATAGATAGATATATATATATATGCTTGTATGATGTAAATATATATGTATATATATATAAGTCTGTGTGATATGCATGTATTTATATATGAATAAATATATACTTATACACACATTTATACATTAATATACACCTCTCTATGTACATATATATGAGTGTATGTGTGTGTGTGCATATGTCAACACAAGTTTCTCAAAATAAGCAAATGAAATGTGTCAGTGGAACACATCAATTGAATAGGTGTGGCTCACTTTATCGCATTCTCTGTCTCTCTAATCATATATACATATATATATATATATATATATATATATACACACACACACACAATTAGAGAAATATAATTGAAGGAAAACCATATAACACACATTGGGTCCTAAAGTACACAGCTCTTTATACCTCTAAGTGGTGATCATTCAGAACAGTCTTGGAGTGAATATCATGCATAAGGTTTATGTAAAGAATGACAAGAAGATTTTGATCATTAAATATGAAATATACTCTTGTTTTTACCACTAATGTTTTGAACTACAGAAAGTCTGGAAACTTATAATGGTCAACGCAGCATACACAGATTTTATATGATTGTATTGTTTTTGCTTTTGCCATAAAATGTAATCATTCAGTTGATAGACAGGCCCGGAGAGAGGAGGGTTGATAGGGGGGGGGGTCCACATAGCCTGGGTCTACGATTTTGAAGGGGCCAATTTCAGAGGGTTAGCAAAAAGGGTGAGGGGTAATGTGAAGTCACATGTTATCATTACTATTGCTGGAACTACTACCATCAGTTTTAATTGGTTCCAACATTCCCATCTGGCTCCAGCCTATTGCCAGGTCTGACCGGCCCGACTGATAGGTACTGTGAATGATTTTGAAAAGAGTCATTATTCAAAGTGTTTTACAGACAATCAAACTCATTTTTTTTCTGTTAGATTTGTTTCCAGAAAATGTCATAGTGGACCATATCTGGAGGAAGAACGGTGAACACTAGTATCCTAACAGGGAAGAAGTCTGAATAATAGACAGAGAATGCAGATGGAGAGTGAGAAAATTGAAAGAATTGGTATGCATCAATTAGTTGTGTTAATATTTCACTCAATGTGGGTTTCACTGCTCAACAAGAACAATTCATTGGGTTTCAGGCCTGGGTTTTCCCAAGGGTTTCAAAGCAGGGACATAATGGATTGATTCAAATTCTCATTTTCTAAGAAACCCAATGAATTCATACAACATTTTAAAAGTCATAAGATATTGATTTCATTCATACCAAAATTATACAAAGATAATGGTCATTATGTATTTAGAACGGCTATAAAATTTGAAGTGCACCTATGTGTGTTTCCGGTCTGAATCAGTTATGGAATTCCATGTTTAACGAAGAGAGAAGTTACTAACGATGGCAACCTTGGTTACTAGTTTTGCTGCTTATGAAAAGAAAAACTGTTTGCAACTACTTTTCACTTGGTTCTTTGGAAAAAGAGTCTCTCTCTTTACATACAGATTGTACACCTGAAGAAGTCCATATAATGGATTAGCCGAAATGTTGTAAGAACAACAAAATTAAAAAGGGTGAATTGTTTATTCAGTGTCTGCTTTTATAGACATTACCATATATTTAGTTACCAAAACCTTGCTGCCCATTTCCATCACAGTGTGTCAGTTTTTTTAACAAAATGCTGATTAAGCTAAAATTCCTATAACAGCTGCTAGAGAAAGAGAGAGAGATTTTTTTTCACTACAACTCGTCATTGATACAGAAGTCTGTAAGAGATTAACAAACAAAAAATTGTGGTTAATTTTCTCCCCCAGTAATCTGATGATTATACACATAACAATGATATTAACCATACTTGGTTGTTTATTAATCACAGATGGATTACATATTTTTACTTTCTTTTCTGAATTATTTTCAACCTTTGTGCTAATGAGGTGTGATCAGCCAGGAATGCAAATACACACACTGCATTAGCTTGTCTACAAGATGCATGTTTTACAACGATATTTAGGGAAGTACCGCTTACTGCAACACACACAAGCCCCATTACTGTCTATTTCGATCTTCATTAGACAGTCCCTTGTCATAATATTGATTCTTGTACATATTCGGCACTTGAATGATTCTTGTAACATTTAGTAAATCTTCATCTCAAAATGATGTATTATGATTACAATAATACAATCACTTTGTATGAAGTGAAATATATGTATAGCTTCTTTTTTTTTTTTTTTTAAATGTGTCTTACCTGCTGTGAATAATGTGTGTGTGTAAACTTGTAGGATGTCTAAGGTAAAGTATTACCAGTCCAAAGAGTTTTCACTAACTCTCTCTGGGCCTGATATCGGTTAGAATAAATGCACACACACAAAAAGGAAAGTTGGGTATCTTACCAGAAGTATTGGAGAAAGTTCACCGTAATTAATGGACTTACCTGTGAAAATAGAAAAAAAAATATATTAAACTTTGAATAAAGGTGTTTGTTTACAAAAGAAAAGAAAAAAAAGAAGACACTCAAATCAACTGATATTGTGATGGGCTCAAAAATGAAATTACTTTTGAAATCTTCAAATTGATATGAAAAGAGTTGTATCAGAAGAGAGTTTTTCATCATAAAAGTCATAAGGAATGGTTGTTTTGGGAGATTCAGTTATTTTTCTAGTAGTTAAAGAAAAAAAGAACTGCAAAATATTATTCTGCACATTTTTATATATGGCTGTTACTGATTATTATTCATTTTTCTCAAATCTTTTCATTCTTCCCCATTCACTGTTGCAATATAATGAACAAGGCTAAGAATGGAAGGGAGCATTTCTTCTTGAATGGGAGCAAAAGAGACTCAATCTTCACTATAATTGTCATTTATTTATTACTCCTCCCTCACATGTCCAAAGCCTAAAACTTGTTATAGTGGTAGTAGATCACAGAAATACTAACAGATAGCAAAAGTGATTGGTAATGATAACAAATGTATTAGTGCAGAGTTCAATCAAATATGGCTTCCACTGATCGGTAAAATACACCCAAGGAAAGCCGAAGAACACAAACTAAATGACCAATTCAGCATAAACTCAGAGCCCTCCACCAAAACCCTATTTAAGTTGGGCATTTAGAAAACAACGTTTTTAAAATTTTTTTTTTTTTATATAAGGATTAAATGTTAAAGTTTTCAACCCTCTTACTTGATACACACAGTATGTACATATGATACATTAGTAGATAGATGGATAGATTGCCAGCCAGACCAATATAAAAACTGGAGAAACATACATTGACAGTTTCGGTTGAAGATTTCTAATGTTTCTTCCTCAAAACTTCTGAAAGTTCTCAGAAGAACTTCATTCATTGAGATGGTCTATCTTTAGTTGTTCCTTATGGAAATAGAAAATAATGAATAACGTTGATGTTTTGTACCAAGTGGCACTTTCAAAATTTTGGCAAACTCATTCCAATCTGATCAGGCTCCAAATCTTTAATCACTCAATGGGATAATCCAATGCCTGTCAGACTAAAAGATTTCACACAATGGATCAATTCTGTAGACACTATAGTTTTTTTCCATCAAGATACTAATAAAGTGTAGCATCTCATTAAAGATGTCCGACTTAATCCAGATAATCCACATTACTTATAAGAAAGGATTTCAATAAAAGCAATAAAAAAAAACTATTATGAAAATAAGGAATATAAGTAATAAGAATTCATTAATAACTGATAGAAGTAAAGAGAATCCCAAGAATTGTTCAGACCATTCAAACCATTCTTATTGTTACCATAATGTTTCGGTAAGTCCACGGCTTTCTACAAGTGCACAATCCATGTTGGAAGAGCAGGGTCTCTTTTACTAAGTAAGTCAGACCAAATTTTGATGGCAAACAGAACAATAATGGTAGCAAATATCATCATCAGTCTTTTATTGTCTGTCATTGGACATTGACCTTTCCCAGGATTTGCCACCCTCTCCATTGTGGGCATCGCAGAGCCGGTATTTTTCTAAATTTGTCCAGTTCATCTCTCCATCATGTATTCTGTCAGCCACGGTTTTGCATGTGATCTCTGGGAATCCATGCTGTCAATCGTAATGTCTATTGGTTGTCAGCCATTCTTGCAACATGGCATGCCCATTGCCATTTAAGTTTTCTTATAGATTCTGTGATGTCTCAGACTCCTGTTTTCTTCCTGATATACTGTGTGGTCTTGTGATCTCTCCATGTGAGGTTGAGCATGATTCTCTCATGTGCATGTTGCATGCTTCACAGTTTGTGAGTCTGCCTCTTGGTTAGGTTCCACGTTTCAGTTCCATAAGTGACTATTGAGAGGATGCATATACTCTTCTTTTTAGGATTATTGGGATCAACTTGTTACTGATTATTTATTCCAGTATAATTACATACTGCAATATGACACAGTGGATGATGAAAGGGTTTTGGATGAAAGCAGCTCATACACTATTTTGATCTTAGATAAATCCTTTTATAACAGGGTACTTTTTTTTTTTTCCACCTTTCTATTGCACTCTTTTACCATAAAATTGTTGGGTCTTTGAGAAAAAAAAATCAGTGTAATACAGACTATCTGTACATGTTTATCTCCCGGTCCACACATTATCTCCAAAAGTTCTCATAGAATTATAGTGACATTTTGTGGAGGGATAGGCAATGAGTTAAGGAAGATGTGATGAAATTTTAGAGCAGATTGAGGCACTTTTTACAGTTACCTCCCCAGCATCGGACCCATATGTCCACAATGATATTTATCTGAAAGGGTAGGACTCACTCATTTTATCTTCCGCACAATATCTCCAAAAGTTTTCATTGAATTTCAATGATATCAGCTAAAGAAGAATTCATTGAATTTGGAGGTTGATCCAGGGATTCTTGACAGTTACTTCCCCTGCATTGTAGCGATGCATAGAGTGATTTTCTATCACGTCTTAGTGACAATGGTTTTAGCAGAGGCATGCGCTCTCCGGGTGCTTTATAGTTTACCGCAAACAGGGGAAATAATTATCAGACATCCCACAAATATAGCTTGTAAATGTGAAATATATCAATCAAAGAGCATAACCCATTTCATTATATATGAATGAATAGATATCAAATTTGATTTATACTTTTGAAAATATTTTCCATGGAATGAAACTAGAAAATTTCTGCTAATCCCCAAAGAATCTTTGTGGCAAATTATCAATTAAGAGATAAAAAATACAGCAATTGATGTTCGTGCTGTATAGGATTGGAGTACATCATTAATTTGGCATTAGGAGAATCAACATTCACATGACACATTGTGACGTGACTTGTCTTTATACAGTGTGGGGGTTTGGATTCAAATCTATGGTCAATCTGCACTGTATCTCGAATGAACAAGGCAAAAAAATTTGAGTTTAGATGTACAAAAATAAATTTTAGCAAGTCAAGAAAATGTTTGCCTGATATGTATAACTGAAAAACATATTTACAATATATTAAACAACACATCCATCTGTCTGTCACATTTTTCTATTCGTCAGTCTGTCACACTTTGAAAATAAAAATTTTGCGTTGAAAGAGGTGGGGGTAGAGGAGAGTTACTGAGAATCAAACTACTACAGAAAGACCATGAGGTTGGCAGAGAGAGGTAGAGTATGATACACTAAAGGGTAGGGGGTGAGACAAAGATATTTGATAAAGGAGAACAGTTGAAACTGGTCATCAAGGGATGGTCATTTCAGGCAACTCCAATGAGCTTTTCCAGATACTGGAATGCTTCAGATTTCCACCTCTATGTATATTCGTAGAGTCTCATGTATTTTACTAATAGAAAACAACTATCGACACAATGAAAAATTTTTTTTTTTCCTTAGGCAATTTATTGATTAACTATTTTACTGATTAAGGCAATGTCAGTTGTCAATCCTAGTAATGGATTGGTACGGCTTTTTTTCACTTTTTTTCTTCGACTATCTTCCACTGAATTAAGATCTTGGGAATTTTCAATTGCATTCAATCAATGATAGGAACTGAGAAATCAGTTATGATATTTTCTGAAATACAGCCATTCACTGACTTCTACTGATAGTATGGACATAACTCGACCTGAGTAAACCAATCATTTAAAGGTGAAGTGAAACATATACGCACTGGACAACATAAGATACCATGTCATATACACATTCGTCTGAGCCTCCGTAACGTATGAACACAATCTTTGCCTTCCTGAAGGGGAAAGAAAAGTTTGAATATCGTTCCTGACTTTTTCTTGTTTTGTTATACACATTTGCTTCTTAGACTTTTGTTTCATGATTTTGGAAAACATTTCTTCAGGCTATCTTAGTCTTAATGAAAGCTTTCTCCCCTGCTTCTATTTTCAGGCCACACCAATATACCATCCTGGTTGTCACTCATCCTATTTACAGTCCCACCCAAAATCTATTTATATTTTTATTAGTCAACCATTACAATTGACTATATGCTGTTGAGTAATTGAAAGAATGCAATTGAGTTAAACAGTTGCTTCCATTTGCAAAAACGAGTTGAAACTTGCTTATACACCATATTCGTGAGTGTATAATTAATCATCAAAATGAGGGTTTTATATATATATATACACACATGTGTGTGTATGTTATTTATTCAACTCAGTAAGGTGTCTGTTCTTTTACCTCTTCCTTGTCTGGAAAACTTGAAACAAACTTGATTTATACTCTGCGTTCACTTAAACAAGCTACGAATAACATGACGGAAATTTTTGTCATTCCCAGTTGAGCTATAAAGCCACAATGACTGGAATTGTAGCAATCCTCAGTCAATGGCTTTTAAGCTCACATGGGGCCATATCTACAATCAAACGTAAGTTGGTCAGGATTTAGAAGAGAGAGGGAGAAAGCATGCGTTGCCTCTATCATGGCTGACTATAAAAGTCGTTGAAGATTATTTTTGCTTTTTTGCCTTTTTTTTATCGTAAAAGCAAAAAGGTGATGTAAAGTGAACTTTTGAAAATTGTTGAATACTGGTAAGACCATTTGTTTTAGTTTAATCTGGAGTCCTTTCTCTGCATTCAAAATTCGGATAAAACACTTTTTCTAGTAAGTGAAAATTCACAAAATTCAATTAGGTAAAGAGGTTGTAAATTGATTATTTTTAAAATTAGCCTAATAATCTATTCTAAAAGATCAAAAAGAATTCAAGATACAAAGAATGAAAAAAAAGCATATCAGAAATTTTTTCAACTTGCATCTGACTGGCCAAGTGGCATCGATTGTTTTTTTTTTTGTTTTTAACCTCTGCCAACAAAGTTGGAAGATATTTATCTATTCATCTCGTGTACGTATCCGTCACACAATATCTCTGTAAGTTCTCAATGAATTTCAATGATATTTTGTAAATAGTTTGGTTATGGGCTGATAGAAAACTGAGTAAGTTTTGGGTTGGATCCAGGAATTTTTGCGTTTACCTCCCCTGCATCGTAGCTGTATGTCGGTCCATGAAATATCTCTAAAAGTTCTTAATGAATATCAATGGAATTTTCTGGAAGAGTAGGTCAGAAGGTAAGAAAGAATTGATTAAATTTTTGAGCAGATCCAGGAATTATTTTAGAAAGACCCCCCCCCTTTTCTCCTGCTTCGAAGCAATAAACAAACTGATTTTCATTCAGCTTTTAGTGACAATTGCACTGGCAGAGTTATGCACCCTCTTAGTGCTTTCTAAAAGCAATTGGAAAATTAATCAACTCGAGTCATTGATTGGCCAAGTGACATTGATTATTGTTTTCCGGTGGCAAAGATTTCTTTTGAGTATTTTCCACCGAAAATGTTTTCAATTCACTTCCTTGAAAATCCTATAAAAACACTTACGAGCGTAAACTTTTCATCTTTTTTCCTTTTTTTGTTTTTGTACATATCAAACTTGCAATTTTTTCAACAAAGAAAAAAGAAAATAGATGTACTGAAAACATTTCGATATTTTTTTTTTTGAGGGGGAAGGATTGTAAAAGTTTGTTTTGTCCTTGTTCTCCAGTGAATTTGCTGCAGATGACATCAGCAAAGAAAATGAAATCATTTACCATTTTGAAATATTGATATTATAGCCTTCTATTTCTGAGCACGATTTCTCTCCATAAAGCAATGTAAAGTGAAGATAATTCATAGAAAATTGAAAAAGAACTTTCTTTGTTGTCAATCTCAAGTCCACGTCTTCCTTAACAAATTCAGGAGAGTAAACTTTTCACTCTTTGTCAGTGCCATTACATAAATCCAAACCGATATGTAAAATTTATATTCCCCAACTCTGATCTGATATTACAATCAACTAATTGGTATGCATCTCTCTTACTGACCCAGCTAAATTGACAAGTTCTATGTATCTATAAAAGTTCATGTTAGAAATATACTGGGCCTCGCACAGTATATAAGGAAGAAAACGGGAGTCCGTGACATCATAGAAACTATTAGTAAACTCAAATGGCAATGGGCAGGCCATGTTGCAAGAATGAAAGACAACCGATGGACAACACGTCTCACAACATGGATCCCCAGAGATCGCATAAGAAACCGAGGCCGACAGAACACAAGATGGAGAGATGAACTGGACAAATTCAGGAAATATTGGCTCTGTGACGCCCATGATGGAGAATTGTGGCAAATCCTGGGGAAGATCTATGTCCAACGACAGACGTTAAAAGACTGATGATGATGAAATACATTTATAAAATCAACATTTCCCTCCAGTGATTTGAAATCATGACTGATTGGAGGCTTGCTCTCTTACCGACAGAGCCAAACTGACATGTCTTACAGTTGTACAATTTTATTTGTTTTATAAATGATACGACAAAAAAGTCGAAGAAATCATCTTCAGTCAGAATAGATAGAGGAGTGGACCCTACAACTGCCATGCTTATATCAACAAAGGTTTCTTCAGTTTTCAATTCAGCTGACTAGCTATGTATACATGTCACCCACAGGCTTTACCAATAGAGTTAAAAGGCTGAAAATTTAAACTCTCACTCATGACTAGTAAGAGCATTTTTGACCTCCCCACACACATCTAAATAGGTTTTTAGTAGATGTTTCAATTTGCAATGTACGTTTATGCTAAAAGTCTTTTAGTTTGTATCTTGCAGTGATGACATTTCTTTTTTTTTAATTCAGACTTTTTTTAGTGATCTGTACTCAACAAAATGCAAGATAAGTAACTAATTCATTGATCAAATCTTTTTACTTTTTTTTAATTGATCACCATCAACATGACATGCGGCCAAAAGAGGTTGGTTTCCCTAAATTATATTTGAATACAGTAACTATTATGGGATAGAGGCAGTATATCTTTAGGTGGGCAAGTACGGGTTACTCAGTTGTAATCTACTTTTGTTGACTTTCCTTCTAAAATGTCACAAACAATACAGTTCTGAATGTTAGATAAGAGCTTTCAAAAGACAAGGTAGAAATGTCAAGGACATATTATTGTAACCAACATTTTAGTATCGATAACAATCTACGACCTTACATCATAAGTTTCCACTTTAACATCTTGAAAAAAAAAAAGGAATGTCTCTGATATATCCGGATATTTACAATATCTTTTACAAATGTTCAAAACTTTATTCCTTTTTTTATTTTCTTCTACATCATCATGATCCAATTTTCGTGTTTGTTTGATGCCGTAACACTGTAAAATTCAGTACATGGATGGACATTTAATTAAAAAAAAACAAAAAAAAAAACAAGAAAAAACAATGCAAATATAACAAATGCTCTAGTATTATGATTAGTAAACTCTCTACTGAAGCTGGATATGGACTGCTATGGGGCTTGGATGAGTTGGAGTGAGTGCTAGTCCTCAAAATACCCTTGTAAACCATTTATCTCATAGTCCAATATATACTGTAACCCTCAACAATCAAGTTACTTTCAAAGAGAAAATGTGTTAAGAATCACTTGCTTTAATCACAAATCTAGGATTTTTATGGTTGTTTATGTATAACGATCAGAGGTTCTGTGGCTTATTTGTGAGACAAAATACTGGCAGTATCATAAACAAAAGAATTAGTGGAACAGACATTGGCCACCAATTTCCCCAAATACTAGGGCATTGCTTAATGAGCAATTAGTGGATTCATCTGATAAAATGCCAACTTGAAAAACTCATCTTACAATTTATTCACACATTGTAACCACTGAAGCAATTTTGGCAAAGCCCCCTCAGCTCATATGAAAGCCGGCTGAATTCTCTGAAAATAGATTCAGACAATCTAATAATAATGGCATAATTACAGAAATTGCAACAGATGAATTTCTAATTGTTTGACAATATATAAACTATCTTCAATCGAGACAGGTCATAAGGATCATCCCATTCCCGAAATGAAAATTCTATCATTTTGTAATTATCTGATATTAATGAAATCTCAATGAACTTATTGTTAATAACTCCAAGATCTGGAGGTCAGCTCCCAACCTGCACAATGAGCTTGAAGATTGGAAGAAATTTTGTTTTTTGAAATCTTATCACTCAGTGCAGGGCATTGTGGCACCACATATTATTTCATTAGGGGAATCAAGAGTAGATAATCCGATGGAGCCAATCCTCTTCAGGCTTGTTTGTAATTAGAGTTGTCTGTTTCCTAGACTGGTCTCAAACCGTTGCTAGAGAGCCCAGTCTGCCATACTGTTTACCCACAGCTTAATTAAGAGATTAATTCATGCCTTTCTCTTGAATCTATTGTGGAAACTGAACACAAACTGTTTCAGCCAGAGTTTGAAATCAGTACACCATTTTCATTCTCTGTTCTATTGACTGTTCAGCCACTCTGCATCTCGTAAGGAAGGATATTTCAAATTGATTAAAAAATGCAAACATGATTAAATAAAGATATTAAATGATGACAGTTTGGAGGGCAGTACTTTTTATCCCTACCACTTCTCAATACAATTAACTCTCAATTAAAAAATTCCTACCATTCCCAGCCACTTCCTAATACTACTTGTACATGAATATAATGATACTCTATGCCAGTCCTTGCCACATGTTTCATTAACATCTGAGAACTAGTTGTATTAGGAAATGACAGGGATAGTTTTTGCATTGAAATATTTCATTTATGTTTGACAGGGATAAAAAGTACTGTCAAATTTTTGGTTTTCATGTAAGACTATCAAAAGATACAGTTCCCATGACACAAATTGAAAGCTTGTTAGCTATAATTCATTTAAGGTAGAGTCTTAGTTGTGGCTGAGATAGTTCATTACTGGCTTCCATGCTTGGAGATCAAGCCAGGTATAACCTCACAACCCTCGGTCATTTCCAACTTGCCCCAGACCTCTGAGCCTATGTTATGAATTGAAGATTCTGGATATCCGCTGATGAAGAGTTTGATTGAAACTATGTAGAGGTGTGAGTTACAAACACAGGAACAATGAGCATTCCAAAATGATGTAACAATGGCGATATATGACAGGAACAAAAGGTTTATTGCTGACTGGGTTACAGATCCAAATTAATCCTCCCCATTCACTTGAGTACCAGGACTAGTCAAATGATTCTATCATTGGGCAGTGGTAAGAAGGACAAGTCTGGTCTTAGACATGGAAACTTGGAAACTGTCAGGGAATTGGTCAACTTCAAGCCAGGACTTCCTTGGAGAGACAGCGAGTACTGTTGAGATTGACTTCCAGCTAAGAACGTCCTTGAACCTTCTGCCAAGAACTGCCCCAAAGGCTAAATAATTGGGTTGTTTTTAACGATGGGAGTTGTAAGGGAAATAATTAAGCAAATGCTTACGCAATACTGCAGAATCAACAAAACTGTCCATTTTTACTCCCATCACATGATTTGATTGGCTGAAGACCTCATACCAAACCAAAAATAAGTTTCCATTTCTTTATATCACATTACTGACCAATCATAAGGATCTCACTGGCTCTAACTCTGTATTAATTGGCAGGACCACTGTACTTGCCTCCCCAGGTTAGATTACCTCCTCCTTATTATTCAAAAGAAACAGAATTCAGTATCTGTCTAATTCTAAGTATCTTAGACATGACTGATTCCATTTTTATTGAAATCCCTTCACACCAGACGGTAACATACCTATAAAAGATACATTTATTCCTGAAAGTGTTCTTGGCACCTCCCCATAAGTTCCCCTGAAGACAATCCTGATTATTGTTCTATTTTTCTAAATAATGAACCGGATTTATGTGGTCTGAAATCCCAAATTCCCATACTTAAGTTTAGAGGAATAAACCCTAGCTGTGTCTATCAATTTGGCCTGTGACCCGATTTATCTCTAAGAAAAAGATACATTCCTTTTATCAATGGGTGAGATAAGACTCTTGGCATGGTCTATGAATCAGTACAGTCCAAACTACTTACACTTGGTATTATCTTTAAGAGGAAAACATTCAAAATCCAACCACAAGTAGTTCCAACTGACTTGTAAAATCTGAAAAATACCCTATCGTCTTTGTAGAATTGATTTATGAAGTTAAGCCTCCCCTGACCAGTCATAGTATCACACAAGTATGAATTCAGGATATTGAATGCTGATTTTTAAAACAAGCAGGAAGACCCCCTCACTTGTATTGGTGCAACAATCTTTCTACACCTGCCTTATATTTGGGTCAGACTAAGTAATCACTACTTGGGCCTGCCCTGAGGCTGATGGAAGTAGGTTTTTTTCAATCAAGTTAAAATCTGGCTGTGAAGAGATGTTTTGTTTTTTTTATATTTTCAATTGATCTACACGTACGAGCAGTTTCGAGTTGCACAACTATTAATTACAGTGACGAGAGTTTGGAAAAAAATATCAAAAGCTGAATTAATGTTTCTCACCAGTCCAGTTTTTAAACACTTCCATATTTATAATACCAAAGCCTTCTTTTCATAACCATTAAAGACACAAAGTTCACTATTGCCAATCGACAATGATGTCTGCTTTATTAATGTAGAAAACAAAATTAGACACCTGATTTAGTCAAAGCTTGAGTCGTCAGTCATTTCTCAGTATTTGATTTCAAAAAGATTATAAAAATATATCATTGTTTTACATATTGGAAGTCTTGATTCTCATTGATCATTGGGCCCTCTCTAAAGTGTTGGTGACAAAAATATTTGTTCATCAAGAGTAGGAAAGTTTAATGAGCTAGCCCTGAAAAAAGGATTTTATTATTAGGACTAATTTTGATTGTTTGCCTGCAAAGAAACTTACTTTCATTAGTTTTATTCTTCCTGTATTTACTTATGTACAATCTGATTGCAAAATAATTCGATTAAAATAAATTATAATCTGACCTTACAAACTGTAATGGTTCACAAACTTTTCCCATTGATTTTATCATTATAAAATTATATTTACTTATGTACAATGCGAGAAATTTCGCAAAAAGAATCAGAATCGAAATTTTGAGATAACATTATAGAAAGAAAAAAAAAGGTGACTCAATAGATCAGTGATTTTTAGCGACAAAAGTGAAGGTCAAATTATATTTGAGATCACATTGTCCTCAAGTAAAAGGGATAAGTCGGCAACTAAGAAATGCCAGCTTATTTAACCTGCAAATGGTCAAAATCAGTCCTAATCCATTTTTTGATGGCTGACTCGTTAAACGTTGCCTCAAGAGCTACTTAAATCAATTTCGCTGCCAGGTTACAGAATTTTGGCCAGAATTTTTGACAACACAAAATTCAGAGTAGTAACCACTTGAGAACATCTAACAAAATAGCAGGATTTTCTGCTGATCATTCTTTTGCTGCAACAAACAGCCAGGTAAAAATAGTTTGAGACATAATCAAACACCAATGAGATTGAAGCCTCTGGCAAAGAATCAAATTTTTAGCCCCAAGTGCAATCTTATTCAAAAAAACATTTTTTCTTTTCCATAGTTTTTCTTTTGATATAAATTCTTTTTTCCAAAAAAAAAAGACAAAAGCAAAGGATAATTTCATTAAGATCTTTATATTCTAATATATATTTCATACCTATAAAGTTATATAATTGTTGTTTAGGACATAAGATATACATGCAGGTATATGTAAGTAAATAGATGTTATTTTACTCTGGTTTGAATCTTAAAAGATACACCCATTGACAATTACTCAATTCACTATTAAAAACACAAGAAATAATTGTACAACTAGCTGGACCTGTGGAAATTCCATGGATGTTGATGACTGAGATATCGTTTCTCTCTTAAATATTTCTGCAATCAAAATTTATGTAATTTTGATGAAGTAATTTATTGGCTATGAAACATATCTATGTCACCTATAATAACATGCGAAGACAAATTAAACTAATGTATTTATCACAATTGATTACTTTTGCTATCTGTCAATACTCCTATGGTTTGCAACTAATATAACCGAATCTTCTAGCTTCAGACTCCTGAGGAAAGGATAATAAATGAATGATAGTTATAATGAAGCTTGGGTCCCTTTCGGTCCCATCCAAGCATAAGCACCCAATTCCATTTTTCCCTTCTTCATGACATCACGAGGGAGAAGAGAAAAGATAAAAGAAGTGAGAAACTGTACAATTAGCTCTGTTTATGCTTTGTTGCACAGCCTCAGGGCTGTAATTGTTGGGCAATGCGAGAAAAGGCTTGTGTGTGTGCCTGAGAAGATTCCACTGGCCACGCAGATGGAGTGTTGTTGTCAGTAATTTAATCAAATTTATTCAGGATATAATTTTCCACTTTTATGATTTGTGAAGCAAAGAAAAGGGCTGATTTTATTTAAATTAATTCTCACATTGTTTTGGTGATTTCAGTCAGATGACATGCTGAATGCGAGCTTTGAATAAATTATGAAAAACTGGAATTAGCCAGAATGCTATTTCTTTTGTATAGTTCACTATCTGGAAGCGGCCATCTTAATTTAAGTATTACACTTCCGCCTGCTGTAACATGATTTCATACTTTAAAAATAAGTAGTCCCTCTCTTTTGTCAATACAAAAAATAAAAGTATCTTTCTGTGCATAATCATATTTGTAGTGTTCTTTTCCAGCAGAAGAAAAAATATATCCTCTTCCCTTGGCTGATTCAAAAGGGGAGGATGTTGAAAGAACTGCTTTTAGAGTAGGATGTTAAAGTGATCCATTTCATCATGATGAAAATAATCTTTTCAAAATCACAGACCCTAAACTGGTTTATTTGCGACAATCTTTAAAATCAGTATACATTAGAACCGAGGGCTAAAATACACATTCCAAGCCGTCATTCTTCCTCTGCTTGTAGAGAACCTGTTGCCAGGTATTCAATGATTAGGAACAAAAGAACCCCACAAGTCCTAAAAAGAAAGACTATACAACCAATGCATCCTCACGATAGTCACTTATGGAGCTGAAACATGGAACCTAACCAAGAGACAGATCAGCAAATTGAGAACCATGCAATGTGCACATGAGAGAATCATGCTGGGCCTCATATGGAGAGACAACAAGACAGCACAGTACATCCGAGAAAAGACAAGAGTTAGAGACATCATAGAATCCATTAAAAATCTCAAATGGCGGTGGGCTGGCCATGTTGCAAGAATGGCAGACAATCGATGGACATCACGACTCACAACATGGATTCCCCGAGACCACATGCGCAACTGAGGCCAGCAAAATGTTAGATGGAGAGATGAGTTAGACAAGTTCAGGAAGTACTGGCTCTGCGACGCCTATGATTGAGAAGTATGGCGAATCCTGGGGAAGGTCTATGTCCAATGACAGACATTAAAAGACTGATGATGATGATGATGACGACAGGTGACATAAATATGTTTCATAGTTAATGAATTACTTCAAAAAAATTACGTATATTCTACGGCCACTCTAGTTGGCTGCATGTTCAAGTGATTCCAAGCCTGACTACATCCACACTTTTACAAATCTATATTTTTCATCCATAATCCTTTTCTCAGCTGCACCAGTACCTATACAAGTTGGCTCAGTTAACGCAGTAAAGTAGAAAGTCACAATTACAAAAAAAAGAAACAAACTTGAAAAAACTGAAATGTTATTTATTTTAAGTAGGTTATGACCTGGAAGTGGCCATCTCAATTTTAGTTTTACATTCTCTCCACTTAACTAGGCAACCCACTTATCTCTGTGCAGCAGTTATTCATTGAGGCTAACATCATTTCAGAAAGACGAAAGACAACATAATTATCAGAGAGAGGAAAAAAACTTGAAAAGACATTTGGTACTATCAATGAATCGATAAATCACCTTATTTTTTATCAGTTGCTTAGCAACTGAAACTTGGTCAGTTTTGTCAACAACCCAATAAAAGAGATTGATTTCATCTGTCCGAGAGAATTTGATACGTGGATGTTATTTTTCATGTATTACAGGTATACTGATTTCCCAGGTATCCTTGGTTCCAGAACCATGCTAGATTATCCTCTTTACAAGACTAACCAGACTTACACAATAATCCTTTAATAATACACCTCTAACCCACTAGTTATTCACATTTCATATCTTAAAAGCATTTGGACTGATAAAAACTTAGATTAAACAATATCAGAAATTAAGTATTGCCTCTGTATGATCTCTAGCAGAACAAATGTCATGTATAAAAAACGTGTTGGGGACAAAGACAAAATGATTGAAATCGAAAATGCATAGCTGGAGGAAGTAGACCACTGCACATACTTAGGACAGAGAATCTCCATAAATTCATCAAAAGAGGAAAAAAATCTTACAAAGAATTACACTAGATTGGCAAAGTTTCAGTAAAGCAAGTCTTTGAAAAAAAAAATCCCATCAGTCCTGAAAAGAAGGGTATATAACTAATGTATCCTATTGATAGTCACCTAAGAAGCAGAAACATGGAAACTAACCAAAAGATTGACCCTCAAACTGGGAACCATGCAATGCGCACATGACAGAATCATGCTCAAACTCACATCGAGAGATTGTAAGATAGCACAGAATATTAGAGATAAGACAAGAGTCCGGGGCATCATAGAAACTGTTAAAAAACTCAAATGGCAATGGGCTGGGCATGTTGCAAGAATGACAGATAACTGCTGGATATCACAACTAACGTGGATCCCCAGAGATTAGGTGTGAGGCGGTGGCCAACAGAAAATGAGAGGGCGTGAGAAGCTAGATAAATTCAGAAAGTACTGGCTTTGCAATGCCCATGATAGAGAGGTCTGGCAAATCTTAGGGAAGTTCTATGTCCAATGACAGATGCTAACAGAATGATGATGATGATGATGATTGGGTGACACCTAGTACTGGGTCACATGGTTTCTGTTGTTGGCTAGTTAAATGATATAGGGATAAGTTACCAGGCTGAACTCTTAATAGCATCTCTTAGGTAAGGTTGAGATGTAATAATTGGCAATGTCCATCTCATTAGAATGGTAATATTGGGTTACATGGTACTAGTTATTAGTTGGTTTAAGTGTTATGTAGGATCTTTGATGACATTTCTAGGGCAAGTCAAGGTTAATTGGCTTTGAGCCTATTTCTAAGTATCGTGTGATACAGGTAGTACTAGATTACATGATCAGAATGAATAAGAGTTAAAATAAAACACAGGTGAATTGAGAAGCCATCAAACAGACCTAACAGTTCTCTTTCAGAAGTCATCAACCTGAACGGTCACCAGAGCTGTCAACATAGACTGACTTGAAAACTGAAGAAGCCTAACTGGCTATGTATTAATATATGTATGACACATGCAGGCTGCAACAGTGGAGCTAGAGAGCTGGAAATTTTGAAAATTTATTCTTTATTATGTCTAGGAAAAAAATTTTGTTTTCTTGAAAATAATTCCCCTAAATAAGATTTTGGTGGGGGATTTAATTGCAATGAAAGTTTATGCTAAAAACTAAAGAAAAGGTTTTTTCTTGACATGATGAGTATGTGTCCAAGTTTTCAGCCTTCTAGCTCCATTGGTGCAGTATATATGTGTAATACATACATAGTCATCCAGAGCAAGTTGAAAACTTACGAAAGCAGTGTTGACAGGTTTTGACTGTTTTAAATGGAATACAATTCTCCATATATATCCTTCAACACACATGTAAATAAAACAGAAATATAGTTAAAACTTTCATTAATTTGACGTTTTACAATTGACTTTTTGTCTTTTTAAACAAAAATGCGAATGAAATTTACAAAATAGGGATGAATTATATGAAAAATAAGGTTACCTATGAGGCCAACCACTTTCAACATTGAAAGAATGGATTCTTTTAACAATATTTTCCATCACTGGATTCAACCATTGAATATCTGTAGACATTTTCTTTGAAGCAACCCTTTCATCTGGGGTTTGACATTTACAGAGTCGTTTACATTAGCTCCAAAGGAGGGAAAAAAAATTCCCTATGTATCCTCTTCCCATCAAAAAGGGAAAAAAAATGTCAAGAGCTGTCAAAGTTGGTAAATGCAATTTTTCACAACTGTGGGGACACCTTGAAGTATAATAGGAAATTTCAAAAGTGCTGTCAAATCTTTTGTAATAAACAACGTGAAATCATATTTTTAAAAGCTTTTATGAACTGCAATGAATGAAGTCGAACTAAAAAGAAACAAAAAAAAAAAAACTGGTACAAGTAGTGTGGTCCCTAAAGTAAAGTGGGTACCTTCATGGAGGTAAGTGAAAGTACTTTGAAAAATTGGTAAAAGGGAAATAGATAATTTGAATCTCAGATCCTTCTGAGACAAGAACGAGCCCTCAAGAGCATAAAATGGGTTAGGATCAACATGAATGGTCTCTTATTTATATTTCATTCTCAACACAGAGAGAGAGAGAGAGAGGGAAACATAAACCATAACACTTACAGTATTCAATCAAATGTGATAACTTCCAAGAAAGTGAATCTCTTACAGAAAAAAAAAAGATTGAAATTTATAAAAAAATATAAAAATCAAATCAGAAAAAACCCACAAGTAAAGCTAAGTCATAAGCCTCACAAAAACCTATTCTAATACATTAATACCATTATCATTTGATTTAATGATATAAGCAGAAGCAGGAGGAATCAAATTTTGTTTCTCTCCGACAGGGCAATCCTCAAAGGTCAGATTAAGTGGATTCCTTATTTGATTGAAGATGAAACCTCATCCCTATTTCAACCTCTCATTCCCTCACCAACCAGAATTTTAAACAAACTGAAAATTCAAGAACCAAAACTAAAAATGTCTGAGTTGTTTTTCCAACTGTCATACCATTAAGATGATGATCAAATACCTACAAAAAGTAGTATTTGTTAGTATACAAGTCAACTGGGTGTATAATCCAGCAATACAAACATAACAGTAAGTTTCAGTAGAAAATACTTAGTGGTATGACTGCAGGATGTGTATGAATGTTGTATGTTGGTGAGAATTCAAACCTTACAATATTAAGCTTTAGAATCTATACTTGGTGTAAAGGATGATCCATCATGTCAGAATGATTTTTTAAGGTTCAAATTCCATCTCCTACATTGACACATGATATATCACAAGTGATGTCAAATTAATATCATTATGATAGGCACCATAACTGACTGTCTCGTAATGTTTTCATTACATTTGATTCCATTCCAAGAATGGAAGTTTTACTTCCAGGGAAGGTGAAAAAAAAAAGTTCATATCCAATATATTTATAGGGGCCTGCTCTCGGGATCTAGCTTGGAAGGAAGCTGAGAAGAAATGAGTTTTCTAATCCTTGCACCAGCTGGCTATAATCCAGTTCTGCTTGCCAATATGTTCAACCCTTTATAAAACAATCTTCATTTTCAAGTAATACTATTACTTGGGTATCAACCATAGATCAATTTTCAAGTGAAGTATTTGATCTTCACTGGGAGCTCCATTAATAAAGCCTTGTGTCAGATTAAGATAAGCTTTAGTAAATAGCTTTTTGGTACTTCACCGTAGCATGAAAGTTAGCAAGCTTGTCTCAGACCAACTTTCTAGAAGTGTAGTAAGTTTGAACTTCACTGGGTGCTCCACTTCTGTGGCTTCGCTCCAGGCTGAAATAAGCTTTAGTAAATAACTATGACAGCATGCTGGTTAGCAAGCTAACCAGACCAATTTGCTAGGGTCTCCAAATTCAATCCTTTCTAGTTACTCCACCACAGTAGCCTTATGTCTACAAAGTTAACATATATATATATATATATATATATAAGTGCACTAATTAAATTACTGTTCTGGCCCTCTCACTTCCTACCCTCTTATTGAACTCGTTAACTTCCTTTTTTGTCCTCTGCCACACATAGAATCAGAAGCAGCCATCAGCCAAGCCTGTTGTTGCACACTTTTTATAACCATCAGAGAAGAAATAGTGGGTCATTCACTAGTGTTAATAATGTTTAAAGAGACACTTGAAGTTTTAATAGGTGGTGATTAAAAATTTAGGACAATAGAGCAGCCAAGGTGTAAAGATGAATTTTTTCTTGCAGTCTGAATTAAAAACAGGTCTGGTTAGTCACTCAATAGAAACCATCATGAAACCAATGTCTATTGGCAGCTTGCTGTATTGGGAGCAATTAATTGAAAAATTGGGAAAAAGAGCGATCAGTGAATAAGTTACTTTTATCAGTTGGTAGTGGTCACAAAAATAGTCAAAGATAAAAAAAACAAAAAAGCATTAATGCTGACTGGCACAGAATAAGGGACCAATTTAGCATAGAGCTACATTGCAAATTGAACTACCTATAAAATGAAGGGGATTAAAAAAAAACAAAGAGAAATGTTTTTTCTACATATAAGAAGTTTATATTTACATTTTCAGGCCTCTAGTTTCACTGGCCAGTATACATGACACATACATAGCCAGCTAGCCAAACCAACTTCAAAACTGAAGAAACCTATCTTGATGTTGACAGTTTTGGTTAGTGGTTTCTGATAAAAAGCTGATTCTTCTTTAGGTTCACTTATCATAATTTTCCTCTCAAATTTTATAACTTGAAATGAAAAAAAGGTTTTAAAATTATTTTGTTCATTTTCAAATTCCTAACTTCAATCTTATTGAATATATATTGGGTACATTTTATTGGCATTGTCAGATATTAATCAAAGGATATCCAATTTCTTTTTTCTCCCTACAAAAATACGAATTGAGAGATTTCCTCATTTCTCCCCTTCAAGACAACTAAGGGAATTATTTTACGAACATTTCTCTTTATTTGTTAAAAAGGTAAATTCTGTTGAACTCAAAGAATAAATTGAGCTGATTTTTGGCACTGATAACATCCATGAATCCAATATGCTTGATACATTACATTTATTTGAAGGTATCTTAGAATAGCTGAACAACCATAGCCATCAAAGATGGTAACAGGGTCTATCCACTTTTATTTTCAATACCTGCATGTTTGGTGGTTTGTGTGTTCTGGTGCTCCTGGCCATGACATTTTGTCTACTGACTTGAAAATTGGCATCAGTACTCCACTAGATCCCTCCTAAAAAAAGCATTTTTGACCTTCTTGAGACCTTATTCTGACGGGTTAATTGGAAATATCTATATTCTGGAGAATCTAGAGGTTTCTAGATTTTTTTCCCCACTCTATTCTAGATGTTTTCCAATGGAAAACACCAGTGATGTCATAAATAGAATTCATTCTGACTATATTTATTCTTTGATGCAATTCTTTTTATATGACTTCAAATTTCGACACAATGTTTGTTCAATTATTGACTGTGATGGTAAATTTTTGGTTAGTTTATTCCTCGAGACCCCCTACGGTGCTTAGGGACTCAAACATTTTGTAGGAAGTAGGTTTTTACGGGTTGGAGTTGATAGCCGACACCCAACGCTCTTCCTTTACCTGAGTTTGAGAGCCAGCTATGGAGACTATTAACCTATAGAAAAGTCAATTCATGCCTCTCAGTAAGGCATCAGTGAGAAGTAAATGAAAATAGTTATGGACAGAACCTAATCGCAGTACACCTATTTCATTTGCCATTCTCATATTTGTTATACAAATCTTCATCTTGGAGTTATTTGTACTGAAAACTCAAATTTCTTTCGGACAATCAGAGATTAAAATAAATGAAAATTAGCTGAAAGATAAGAACAAATTGTAATGAAAATTGATTCAAATAGGAAAAAAAAAAGAAAATCAATTTTGAAAACTAGTTATGAATTCGAGAATAGAAAATGTAAGGGTCATGCCTGGCTGCTACAGGGTCAAACTTCACCCCTACTCTGTTTCGAATAAAGAGGACTATCGTATGAAAGATACCTAAGCATATATCTTATTCTAGGTGTAAATGTATTTGATTATCTACTAGAATGAAATAAGCACCTGCATATTTCTAACATAAATTTTCGAAGGTAAGCAAGAGTTTTCAGTTTGGCTCAATTGATGAGAGAGTGGCCTACTGATCACTTGGTCACGATTTCAAACCATGGTAAATAAATGAATTCATAGACATGTAAGACTTATCAATTTGGCTTGTTTGGTAAGTGAGCTGTCAACTAACTGGTCGTGATTTCAAATCATGGTGGGGGGATGTAGATTTAGTTTGACATAAAGGCACAGACAAACAGTGAAGAGTTTACCCACCTAAAAAAACAAAGTCAACACCAGACATCATTTGGAGTTGGACAAAAAGAAAAATGAGCATTGAAAATCATCTACAAATTTGAGAATAAAAATTGTAAGGAAGATTTCTTTTCAGTGAAATATATACCAAACATGGACGGATACAAATAGAATATGACATTTAAAAATAAGACCAACATTAAATGTAAACAAAGTCAGCAACGTTGTGTATGCAGCCATTGCTTTTCAATCTCCAGACACAACAAATATATTTGCCAATCATCTATAAACTGATGTGAAATACCGGAAAAGCCAGAAGCTATCTGGTGCAAGAAGTATGAAAAAGTTGATTAAATTGCTCATAATTGCTACAAATGACCGCAAAAGTTGAAGAGTAGTACAGACAAAATATAATTATTTAACACCTACAATAAAGCAGACCTAAGGAAAGTAGCCTACAACATCTACCTAAGACAAACAATCTCCATAAAATCCTTAAAAAAAGAAAAAAAAAAAAAAAAAAAAGAGAGAAAGAAAAGAAATCAAACAAAGAGTCAACCTCAGTTGGCAAAATTTTGGCAGAGCAAACTCAACATTCGAGAACAAAAAGACCCCATAATTTATGAAAAGGAGGGTTTGCAATTAATGTGTTCTTCTGATAGTGGCCTATAAAGTCGAAATATGGAACCTGACCAAGAGATTAGCCTTCAAATAGTGCCAGATTAAGATTTTGTAGGCCCCCAGTAATATTTTCAAAAAGAAAAAAAGGTTAAAGAAAAATTCAATTTATTTTCTGAAGGCTAACTGCAATTGAATTTCAACTTAATTCCTTAAAAAAAAATTTACGCAAAGACATCAATAAATTCTCAATTCTTGGGAACATTGTTTTTTAATTGCTATGAGAGCAAGTCTGTTTTGTGCCATTGTCGATCAGCGTACACTCTTTAAATGTTTCATCTTTGAGAAACTCCTCTCCCCAGTCGCATTAGTTATCGTTAAACACAAGTAAATACGTGGTGTCATTTCAACATGGAGAAATAAAGGAACTAATTCATTGTTTACTACGAGTTCGCACGTATCAAAAGTTTGTTGTTTCATGCTTATGCCTGGATTACAATGTTTACCTCAAGTATATATACACTATGTTAATTGAACCTTTTTAACATTGATAATAGAGAGTATTTACACTTTGATTTTCACTTAATTCCTGGGGGTTGCTGGGTTGCAGTCCCTAAAGTCCACGCCTGAATCTGGAACTGCCTTCAAACTAAAAACCATGCAACTTGCACAGGAAAGGATAATGCTTAACATCTCTAAGAGTGGTCACAAGACTATAAAATATACTGAAGAAAAAGCAGGAGTCAGATCTATCATAAAATTCAAGAGAAAACTCAAATGGCAATGGGCAGGCCATGTTGCAGGAATGTGACTACTGCTGAACATCACAACTCACAATGTGAATCCCCAGAGATCATATGCCGGAATGTGGCCATCATAAAATAAGAAGGCATGGTGATTTAGACAGGTTCATGGGATATAGGTGAGAGAGAGGTCTCATGAATCTTAGGGGAGGTTTATGTCCAATGATGGACCCTGGAAGGCTGATGATGATGAAATTTATATTGCCAGAGATGAGATGAAACCTTCTGGTCACCAGGGCTCCTGAGTTACCAACTTGATCAGTATACCAAAAAGGTATACACAAAAAGCTGTTATATGTCTAATGCTGGACAAATGCCTTTCCCATCTCCTTCCATGACGACCATGATTGTGCTAACCTCTGCCATGTCTTGATGGTAAACTTTTCTGTCTCATGCCTCTATCTGGTCTTTTCCTACCATACCACAGGCACCAATCAGTTGGCTCTTTGCTTCATCTTTCATCCTTTCTCCTTGCTAAATGCCCTGCCCATCTTCATTTTTGTCTCTTAAATCCTTCACCCAGGTTTTCTCTTGGATCCATGTCGATCTCTCTCTATTGACAAGAGTTATTCCTAGCATTGCTCTTTCCAACGCTCTCTATGCGATTCTGAGTCGTTTTGTGTGTTTTCAGGTTTTGCATCAGTACATCATAGCTGGTATTATGCATTGATTATATTTTACTTAAGCATATTTGTAATTTGTTTTCAAGTATATCTATTTATACCAAATGCTTTCCAATCAATCATTATAGGTTTTATTTTGTTTCTGTGGTTTTGCTCTGGCTATATCACCTGAGCAAGGTAAATGTATTCCTTCACTTCAAAGATTTCACTCTCTATTATTATTATTATTATTATCATTATTGAACATTAATTACTTTTGTCTTTAGACTGTTAATTTTTGTCCCTATTTTTTTAGCTTCCTCTATTTAGATCATTTAACATATTTTTGAATCACCATCACCATTTCTGACATTAATGCAACTACTTTTAATCTGATCAAAAGCATTTATTCAGATTTACTATTTGTGTCTATTAGGACACGATAGGTATAAAAGTACTTCAGAAGACGTTTGTTGAATTATTGCTGTGTAATCTAACCCCATGACACTTTGTCCATATGATCTATAACATTTGATACTCTTACGAAAGAGGAACTAACTCTGCAAGAGTGACAGAGAAGGAGAGATAGACTGATTTTTCACCTACAAACAGAATATGCTGTGTCACTGCATATGTAATCATGACACAAAATGAAAGTTTTGGCATATTTGTTCAATACAACCTACTTGTGATATGAGAGGTTCAATAAAAAGCTATTTTCAGCTTATATCTACAACTTGACTGATGCAAACTCTAATGGCTATAAACATAAGTTTCAGAAAACTTTAGATTTATCTTTCCCAAGCTATAAAATTATTTTTAACTTCATTTCAAGAAGGTCGCATGGAACTGAAGAATCTTTGAGTAGCTCTTCACATTCAAGCAGCAATAAACTCTTAGATGACACCATATTTTTTAGAACCAAAACATTATAAATCAAAGTCTTTCATTTCTATAAAAGCTGACCTTTGACACCTTCTAAATAACCATATATTCTTGAACGTAAGACTAGTTTTGTCTTTTACTAAAAGAATGGACCGAAATCAACGATTCCATTTTTACTCAGGTCAGTCGAAAATTGCCAATACTTTTGCCTTTATAAGTACAGATGATCTCTCCAATGACATTTGGTTTGGCATCTGTACATGCAGTGTCAGTAAAGCTATACAATTTTCCAGTTATTTTTAATCTCAACCAGGCTTCCCTGCGGCTTAAAGGACGTGAGTTCAAGTCTCGCAAAGAGCTTATTCTTCATTACCAATCTGTGCAGTTTACTCAGTGCTTCAGATTGACATCACGGGTTGATTTGTGATAAATAACAAAAAACATTGAGATGAAGGAGAAAGGTAGTCAAAAAAAAATTAATAATGATGTTTTAGAATACTTAATCTAATAAAAAATAAATAATGGGAGATAAAAGCCAGAGGAATCGAAAAACACAAAGTGATAGCTAAGAGATACGAGTCAGAGTAAAAAAAACAAAACGTTTTTATTCTTGTGCTGACAATAGATTTATGGCTGTTTTTTGTTTTCTCCATATAAAGTTGATTTCATTCGATTTACTTCAGATATGAAGGTTGTCAACCCAAGATTGAGTAGTATAACTTCTCAGAAGATTTTAGTTTCATTTTTTTCTTGGTTTTAGCATAAACCTGCCTTAAAGCTCAGAGTGAAGCTTCAGCCTTTAAGTGATTTTTTGAAGTGAGGGGGAGGGCTTAACTACTAAATGGCATTTTATGTATTTTTATATGGGAATTTTCTTTTCTCTGAGCTGGTGTGCTCTGACACAGTTTTGAAAGGACATATATTGCAGTTTATATTCGGTTGTCAATCACACAAACTAAGGCAAATGTGCTATTGTTTTTGTTTGTACTTCATGCTAACACAATAAGGCGATCGAAAGAATCAGTGCACTCGTTGGGCTCTAATAACCTCCTCAGTAGGCCTAGCTGGTTACATTACGAGTAGTGCAGAAAGTCATGTGATCTGGTTTCGTTGAAGAGGCGAATAAGCGACATAACGTTTAAAATGCCAAGTTTCCATCGATGGATCGTTCTACGGGAAACATGGTGCAAGCGGATAAGATGGTTAAGCATATTGTCCAGAGTTCAATACTCGGGGAGGATAGTGCAAAAAAAAAAAAATTTTTTAAATAGAAATAAAATCATATACTGTGAGTCAGTGGGAAAGGCAGATAAGACAATGAAAGGAAAAAGTATGGAGTGAAAAAAAAAAAAAGAAAAGATTAACTGATGCAAGATATCCACCCCCGGGATAATGGAATGAAAACAATCTACCTCAGTGGATAGAACAAATAGTCAAGTTTGAAATTTTATTACAGACAACTGAAGAACGCTACAAGGTACAATGGCTGAAAGGTTCTGCTCATAACAATCAAGATTAGGACACTAGTGTATGATAACACAAACCCTAATCTACTATATTGAACAATTATGACTCAAAAGTTACACCATCTATTTTTGATTATAAGACTAGTTTATTATTTTTTTACTAAAAAAATAACCCCAAATTAGAAGTTTGACTTGTAATCAGGTTAAACAAAAAAAGTCAACACTTTTGCTTTGGTGGATACAGCTTCAAAGGACACCTCATGTTGGCAAGCAATAATGCTTGTTATTTAAACAATTCTTTATCGTTGTTTTGTATGGAAGGCTATACAGGTAGTATATGGAGCATATTGTGTAATATTCTTTTAAAATCAATTTTCAGTTAGATTCATTATCACTGATGAATCTCACTTTTATAAACTGATTGATATATTGAAGAGGAGAGAAATTCATGTTTCAGTAACAGCTGACCGAGTGCCATTGACAATGAATTCATAAAAAGGGTCATCTCTCATGACACCGTTAAAGTAAAATAATGGACTCGTCTTATACTCACAGTTGAATTATACAAAGAAAAATATGCTAATCTATGTAGACTGTCTATCGTTTGGCCTCGAGCCAGATTAATCTAAGTATCAACTCGCACATCTTCTGGAATGAAACTAACATCCTATCCAACTTTGAACTTATACTCCAGAAATGATTACCCTTTTGAAAAAACCTGCCTACATCAAAGTAATGAAGGAAAAAAAGTCTTTTTGCAGTATTTAAAGTGGAAAATCTTACATTGATAATTCGTTAAAAAGGATTGACTATCAGCCGCCTTGACTTTTGATTTCTGAAAATTCCTCCCCTCCTAAAACTATGACCTTTGAGGAATGATACACTGGGCGATTTTGGCCATCATAATCTTTAGCCTTCTCCAAATGCATGTTGCATCTGGCTGTCTTTTGAAATTGCTTAGCATTTTTAAGAAGTTTTCCTTGTTCTTTTCCATCTTTTTCAATACCGCAGCCCATACACCCTGAGGAAGGCCGAAGAATGTATTGGCTGAAACTATGTAAGAAAAAAAGAAAACAACAAAAAGAGAACAGTGTTCAAAAAATATATGAACTCTTTTTAGAGTGCTGAAAATGATGTCTTTATTTCTGCAGGCAAGGGAAAATTTTTAGCACATTTTGCATTGGATTTTACTGCTGCCGAAACGCAGCAAATAGACAGAGAAACTAGAAAGCACTAAGTGCATGGATACCTCTGCCTACACAATTGTCACTAAAAACAGAATGAAGATCAGTTCATATATAGCTATGATGCAAAGAAAGTGACTATGAAAAGTTTCTGGATCTAACCAAAAATTTAAACGATTCTTCCTCAGCCATTGGCCTGGCCTGCCAAAAAGTGTCATCGAAAATCAGAGGCAACTTTTCGCGATATTATTTGGATGAATATGAGTAAATACAGGATTACATGGAGGGAAAGGAAAAAAAAGATTAAAAAAAGATGGACAAATATCTCTCAATCATAAATAGTTCCTAAATCCAACCGGATCCTCCATTACCCAATGACTAACTTTTCCAGAAAAAGTCTGCCGAAATTAAGAGAGATGCCGAGATATTGCATGGACTTAGAACAAGGGGGTGGGGATGAGTGCTAAAAAAAAAAAAAAGAAAAAAATTCCTGGATCTGCCACAGAATTTGATCACTACTTCCATTGCCAAATGCCCCTCTTCTAAAAGGAGTCGTTGAAAATCATTGAGAACTTTCATATCAACAGACAGATACAAATAAAGACACATATCTCTGCCAAATCAAGTATGAAACTGTTTCAGCTTGCAAATGAAAAAAAAAAAAAAGAAAAGAAAGGAAAAAAAAAGAAAAGCAAAAAAAAAAAGATTTTCCATTCAGAAAGCTTTTTTTAAAAGCATGTTTTTTTCCCCACATGCCTTCCTCCTTCACCCAGGCTTGGACCAGCCATGAACAACTGCCAAGCTGTAGGTTTCTTCCTCTGAGAGTAACCACTTAGATTGCTAAAGGGCGCCAGTTGTCTTGCCATTCACTTATAACTTGAGTAGACGTGAATTCATGCCTTTCCCAAGGGCATAAAGAAAAAAAAAAAAAAGATTGTGTGAAGGAATTAAAAGCATCAGGTTGACAACATAGAATCTCGATTTTTAAAAAGCTGGCCAATATTTTGCCTTTTCAAAGAGACTTATCAAAACATCCAAACAATATCAGCCGAAAACTTTTCTATCGACAGACTTTTCGTTGTCAAATGTTTACGACTGTCATTAAGTAATATAAAGATATTTGCAAAGAATAAAAGAAAAAAAAAACTCCCTATAAACTGAGAACGAATGAGACTTTTTTTTTTTCTGTTTTGCTATTTATTGACAGCGAATAACCTAGTTGTTTTTGTCCCAATGGAGCCCGAGCAACAAACAAAGCACTGGAGAGTCAAGGTAGAAAAAGAAACGAAAAAGAAATCAATAACTGAAGAAAGAATACAAAAAAAAAAATGGAAAGAATTTTGGTTTTTTTAATTTTAGTTTCATACCTTATATATATTTCATCTTTTTTTCCAAAGGAGGGGATCTCTAAAGAAACTAAACAGAAAGAGAGAGAAAGATACAAAGGCAAAAAGAGAGGGGGAAAGGGAGAGAGATACAAAGGCAGGAAAAGAGGGGGGAAAGGGAGAGAAATACAAAAGCAGAGAGGGAGAGAGAGGGAGACAGAGGGAGAGAGAGGGAGAGAGAGGGCGAGAGAGGGTGAGAGAGGGCGAGAGAGGGTGAGAGAGGGCGAGAGAGGGAGAGACAATGATTGAGAGACAGAGGGAGCAGTGAGAGATAGACTGAGGGGGCAGCGAGAGATAGACTGAGGGGGCAGCGAGAGATAGACTGAGGGGGCAGCGAGAGATAGACTGAGGGGGCAGCGAGAGATAGACAGAGGGGGCAGCGAGAGATAGACAGAGGGGGCAGCGAGAGATAGACAGAGGGGGCAGCGAGAGATAGACAGAGGGGGCAATGACAGGAAGAGAGAGGGGGCAATGACAGGAAGAGAGAGGGGGCAATGACAGGAAGAGAGAGGGGGCAATGACAGGAAGAGAGAGGGGGCAATGACAGGAAGAGAGAGGGGGCAATGACAGGAAGAGAGAGGGGGCAATGACAGGAAGAGAGAGGGGGCAATGACAGGAAGAGAGAGGGGGCAGTGTCTTGTCAATGAAAAGTGGTGATCAGGTTTGACTGAAACTAAATTCATTATCTTGCTTTTACCCTCATTAATTCTCAGGCTAATGACAGAGTTAAGGAGATGCAGACATCATCTCATGGAGTGGATATCAACCAAGTGCCTCAGCTCATTACCTGTAATCAAGCAGCAATTGGTGGTGGTGGTTTTTTGTTTGCTCTGATGAGTCAGCATTTAGTAAACACGATCCAACCCATCTTGCTTGACAGCAATATGTAGGGCGACTCAGAAATTGGGGTGAGGGAGTTAAACATTGAGAATTTTGCAAAATTTATTCCGAGAATTCAAAGGTGTCAGGAATGGATGTGTAAGTGGATGATTGAGAGAAACTGAGTGTTTGAAAAGGTAGATTTTGTAAATGCAAATAGAATGAGAAACAAAGAGAAGAATTGTGCAGATCAGAATGATTGGGATATTTCTGAAAAAGAGCAAAAGAGGGAATGACAGGAGTGAAGTATGGTGCAAAAGAGAGAAAGGTGGGATAAGGGAGAGAGAGAAGGTAATATATATATATATATATATATATATATATATATATATATATATATATATATATATATATGTATATATATATGTATATATATATATCGAGGGAGAGAAAGGTACGGTGTGGGACATGGGGAAGGAAAGAGAGGGGTATAGTGCGAATCAGAGGAAAGAATATAGTGGGGGGAAGCTCGACAGAGAAAGAATATATTCGGGGGGAAGCGCGATAGAGAAAAAATATATTGGGGGGGGAGCGCGACAGAGAAAGAATATATTGGGGGGGGGGAGCGCGACAGAGAAAGAATATATTGGGGGGGGAGCACGACAGAGAAAGAATATATTGGGGGGAAGCGCGACAGAGAAAGAATATATTGGGGGGGAAGCGTGACAGCGAAAGAATATATTGGGGGGGGAAGCATGACAGAGAAAGAATATATTGGGGGGAAGCGCGACAGAGAAAGAATTTATTGGGGGGGGAAGCGCGACAGAGAAAGAATATATTTGGGGGGGAAGCGTGACAGCGAAAGAATATATAGGGGGGGAAGCGCGACAGAGAAAGAATTTATTGGGGGGGGAAGCGCGACAGAGAAAGAATTTATTGGGGGGGGAAGCGCGACAGAGAAAGAATATATTTGGGGGGGAAGCGTGACAGCGAAAGAATATATTGGGGGGGGAAGCGTGACAGAGAAAGAATATATTGGGGGGAAGCGCGACAGAGAAAGAATTTATTGGGGGGGGAAGCGCGACAGAGAAAGAATATATTGGGGGGAAGCGCGACAGAGAAAGAATTTATTGGGGGGGGAAGCGCGACAGAGAAAGAATATATTGGGGGGGGAAGCGTGACAGCGAAAGAATATATTGGGGGGGAAGCGCGACAGAGAAAGAATATATTGGGGGGGGAAGCGTGACAGAGAAAGAATATATTGGGGGGAAGCGCGACAGAGAAAGAATTTATTGGGGGGGGAAGCGTGACAGAGAAAGAATATATTGGGGGGAAGCGCGACAGAGAAAGAATTTATTGGGGGGGGAAGCGCGACAGAGAAAGAATATATTGGGGGGAAGCGCGACAGAGAAAGAATTTATTGGGGGGGGAAGCGCGACAGAGAAAGAATATATTTGGGGGGGAAGCGTGACAGCGAAAGAATATATTGGGGGGGAAGCGCGACAGAGAAAGAATTTATTGGGGGGGGAAGCGCGACAGAGAAAGAATATATTTGGGGGGGAAGCGTGACAGCGAAAGAATATATTGGGGGGGGAAGCGTGACAGAGAAAGAATATATTGGGGGGAAGCGCGACAGAGAAAGAATTTATTGGGGGGGGAAGCGTGACAGAGAAAGAATATATTGGGGGGAAGCGCGACAGAGAAAGAATTTATTGGGGGGGGAAGCGCGACAGAGAAAGAATATATTGGGGGGGGAAGCGTGACAGCGAAAGAATATATTGGGGGGGAAGCGCGACAGAGAAAGAATTTATTGGGGGGGGAAGCGCGACAGAGAAAGAATATATTTGGGGGGGAAGCGTGACAGCGAAAGAATATATTGGGGGGGGAAGCGTGACAGAGAAAGAATATATTGGGGGGAAGCGCGACAGAGAAAGAATTTATTGGGGGGGGAAGCGCGACAGAGAAAGAATATATTGGGGGGAAGCGCGACAGAGAAAGAATTTATTGGGGGGGGAAGCGCGACAGAGAAAGAATATATTGGGGGGAAGCGCGACAGAGAAAGAATTTATTGGGGGGGGAAGCGCGACAGAGAAAGAATATATTTGGGGGGGAAGCGTGACAGCGAAAGAATATATTGGGGGGGAAGCGCGACAGAGAAAGAATATATTGGGGGGGAGCGCGACAGAGAAAGAATATATTGGGGGGGAAGCGCGACAGAGAAAGAATATATTGGGGGTGAAGCGTGACAGCGAAAGAATATATTGGGGGGGGAAGCGCGACAGAGAAAGAATATATTGGGGGGAAGCGCGACAGAGAAAGAATATATTTGGGGGGGAAGCGCGACAGAGAAAGAATATATTTGGGGGGGAAGCGTGACAGCGAAAGAATATATTGGGGGGGAAGCGCGACAGAGAAAGAATTTATTGGGGGGGGAAGCGCGACAGAGAAAGAATATATTGGGGGGGAAGCGTGACAGCGAAAGAATATATTGGGGGGGAAGCGCGACAGAGAAAGAATATATTGGGGGGAAGCGCGACAGAGAAAGAATTTATTGGGGGGGGAAGCGCGACAGAGAAAGAATTTATTGGGGGGGGAAGCGCGACAGAGAAAGAATATATTGGGGGGAAGCGCGACAGAGAAAGAATATATTGGGGGGAAGCGCGACAGAGAAAGAATTTATTGGGGGGGGAAGCGCGACAGAGAAAGAATTTATTGGGGGGGGAAGCGCGACAGAGAAAGAATATATTTGGGGGGGAAGCGTGACAGCGAAAGAATATATTGGGGGGGAAGCGCGACAGAGAAAGAATATATTGGGGGGGAAGCGTGACAGCGAAAGAATATATTGGGGGGGGAAGCGTGACAGCGAAAGAATATAGTGGGGGGAAGCGCGACAGAGAAAGAATTTATTGGGGGGGGAAGCGCGACAGAGAAAGAATATAGTGGGGGGAAGCGCGACAGGGAAAGAATTTATTGGGGGGGGAAGCGCGACAGAGAAAGAATATATTGGGGGGGGAAGCGTGACAGCGAAAGAATATATTGGGGGGAAGCGCGACAGAGAAAGAATTTATTGGGGGGGGAAGCGTGACAGCGAAAGAATATATTGGGGGGAAGCGCGACAGAGAAAGAATATATTGGGGGGGGAAGCGCGACAGAGAAAGAATATATTTGGGGGGGAAGCGCGACAGAGAAAGAATACGAGGTGGGAAGCGGGAGAATGAAAGAATACGTTGGAGGGGAGCGGGAGAGAGAAAGGATACATGGGGGGGAAGCGGGAGAGAGAAAGAAAACGAGGGCGGAAGCGGGAGAATGAAAGAATACGTTGGAGGGAAGCGGGAGAGAGGAAGGATACATGGGGGGAAGCGGGAGAGAGAAAGACAGAAATCAGAAGGAAAGGAGAAGAGAGTAGTTTCATCTTGAAACAATTTTATTCAAATTTTTTCACTCGTGATGAAATCCATGATTCACAAAAAACTAAATAAACCTGACTTGCTCTGCGGACATTGTCTTCTTTTAGATGAAATGCCAAAAGTACAATTAACATCAAAAGGTTTTGTCTTGTAAAGATCAAAAAGCAATAGACAATCATGAAGTATTTGGCACATTTGATGCCAAATATACAAAGAAATTTTATAACTTGTGTAGATTAAAAAAATGCTAGAATCAAATTACTTTGTTATTTTCTGAAAAAAACTTCCTCTTATTTTAGTTAATCATGTTTAACTTTCAAAATATTTTCTAGGGCTATATCAGAGAAGGTGTGGGTGGCCTAATAGTTAACACAGGTACATAGCAAGATATTTTGAAGGACCACAGAGCTTGCCTCCTTGAGGGACCAGCTGCAAGATTTAGTGAGATTTGTTAATTTATAATGTCATTGAGTTCCAGGGTGGAGGGGTAGATAGCCTTTTCTAGCAGCTACATCATCATTATTATCTGTCATTGGACATAGAGCTTCCTTAAGAATTGACAGACCTCTCTATCATGGGCATTGTGGAGCCAGTACTTTCTGAATTTATCTAGCTCGTCATGCTATCTCACTTCCTGTTGGCCATAATTTCGCGTATAATCTCTGAGGATCCACCTTGTGAGTAGAAATGTCGAGACATTCTTGCAACATGAGTAGCACATTGCATTTGACGTCTCTAATGGTTTTTATATGATGTCACAGACTCCTGTCTTTTCTCTAGAATTGGCATACCGAGTTCAAGCTTCAGCTGTAACTATTTCCTTAGCACTAATACCCTTGGGGAAGGCATGAATCCACTCCTCCAGTCATGGGTATATAAGATGGCCTTTGGAGTCGTTCAGTCCTGTGAGGTAATCTATCTTGGGCATAGGGCAAGCACAAGAGCCAAGGAATGTTTAAGAAATGGAAACAAAATCATTTCCTAATATGTTGTATAATATGGGAAACACCTTCGTAATACCTGAAAAAGTGTTGAACCCATTGTTAGGTTTGATCTCAGGTAAGCATCATGGCGGGTGCAGCACAACTGATGAAGTGCTAAAAATCTTGTGGAAGTAAATAGAACTGCTAACCTCTATCATAAGAATTGAGCTTCAATTTTTTTTTTTGCTCCAAAACATTTAAAAACTGACCTAAAGAGGTGACACAAGGATAGCTTTTATATTATATTAATTCAACTGCAGTTTGTTTTATCACTCTAAGCCCCTCAAAAAACAGACCAAGAGAACTGAAATTATAATATGTTAAAGCTTAGACAGAGCTTTCAACTAAAGTGTCAATTGGAATTGAAAATGAATTAAGATTCAACTGACAGTTTATCTAAAGCCTTGTATCTAAGCCATGCCATAATGAAATTTCAGCTCTTGAAGTCTATTTTTAAGGGTTTTAGAGCAAAAAAAAAAAAACCTAACAAACTGAAGTTAGATTCATATGATATAATAAAAGTTATCCTTGTGTCCACTAGATTTTTAGAGGCTTATCAGTAGAGTGATAGCAGTGCCCACTGCTGACATTACTATAGTCAAAGAGGAGATGAACTACAGCTTCCACTCAGAACTCCAAGAACCTGTAGCAGCCATTGTAGGAAATCCTCACAGATATCATAACTCCACCTCATCAAAGTAAATAAGTGCTCCTAGCCGAAGCTCTGAAAAAAAGATTAATTAATGAAACTTTCTTGGGGTTGGTTGATTTTTTTCTTTTGTTGTCTTGTCCACTAGCAATCATTAATCAGCTTCTCATGTTTTGCATGATAAGACTCTCTCTATCTTTTTATTTATTATACAAGTAACTGACAGAGAGGATGATCGGTTGGGGGGAAAAGATGAAGGGTGAAAAGTCATTCTATACCAGTCCCCACCCCTCAGAAGAGAAAAAAGAAAAAAAAAAAAAAAAAAAAGAGAGAAAACAGCCATCCCTATTTTCCATCTTCAATCTTTCACTTCATTCCATCTTTACAAAAAGGTTAATCAATGTAATTACCGTCAGTTAACAGGAGTCTTACGAGAAGAAAATAAATCACTTCCTCTTCTTGAATCTCAGAGGCTGTTTCACTGGAACATGAGGTCAGTGCATCGTCAGTAATGATGAACTATTTGAACTGGGTTGGCTAGAACAGGGTAAGGAGTCAGGTAGGCCAGTTAGCATTGTGTCTATGTTTCTAATGGGGGTCTATTCCCCCTAAAAGTGAAAAATACCAATATATTTACTGCTACTAATTACAGCAGTGTGCTATATAAATTTTGAATACATAAAATCACAACTTCACTCAGGCAGTTAATCGACTGCATTCAGCTAACAGCGAAGATGAAAAATGAAAGGCAAATCTTTAGTGAGACTTGAACTCACAACCCTTTTACCTCAAGGAAGCCTGGTTAACTGTACCAGCTGCTCTTTCTTACTGACTTATGAGAATTGAATAGTTTAGCAGAAGATCAAATTTTGAATTGCTTTTGCGACTAAGCCCGCCAGGCAGGCAGTCTAGAGCAGTGAGTGAAGAGGGTGGATCAGAAAAACTAATAAAAAAAAGAAAAGAAAAGATAAATAAATAATCAACAATGCTTCATCTCATAAAAAAAATACATAGATAATATTGCAGCAATAACTGAATCAATTTTGATTTTATGCATATGATTAAAACAAATTACTTTCATTAATAAGAATAGATCAACTATGTACACTGGGACAATCACAGTTGATTTTGTTACGTATTAATAGTTAAAATGGAGAGTTTTTTATTTTTTTTTTACATCACTTGAAGATAGAATATTTGTTAAATTCTCTGTGAATATTATTTACTTACCTAAACATTCTTTCTCTGTCATATGTTTTTAGAATTCTACAACTGACATGTATTTAACAACTATGTGTCTATATAAGTATTGAAAGGTATTTATATTTTTCAATATCTAATCGAAACTCAACACAAATGCTAATTTTTAGAATACATATCATAGACATGAATATAAAAGACTATAGTAAGTATTCTTAGAGAACTCATTAAAATTAGAATTTTATTGTATAAAGATAAAGATTTTTAATTCAAATCTAACCTGAGCTTATTTCTATCATTAGATAATTACGTATAAAATCATACTGCTTAAACTACAACCACATAAATAAATCATGTGAAGAAAAAAGCTTTAGCTCCAAAACAAAAAACAACCACAGAATAGTTATATTCATCAGAATACAAATTCACGATTAAAATTTTATCACATATGAATATTAAGATAAATAAGAATTTTAATTCGTATTTAACCTATGTTTATCTGTAATACACATGAAATAAATAGATCTAGAATAATTTCACTTTTTAAATTAAAATCAGGGATTAATTATATTCATGGAGATAATGATAACTATGACAGGGAATGCAATAGCAAAAAACCTGTCCTGTTTTATTTTAGTACTCCTGAAACAGGGCTACGATAGAACAGCTGATGAACTCCATTCTAAAGAATAAAATTACAAATACAAATGAAACTAAATTGCATACGAGAACCTGATATTACATAATGAATAGTTATACAACAACACATTGGAAGAATACAGATCAGACTAAAAATGGCTTGTATGATACATGTTCATGGATACTCAACGGCTAAATTCTTATAAAATTGACAAAAGGATTTATTCTTTTTCAGCATTACAATGTGAAAAGTTTATATGACCATATATATATATATATATATATATATATATATAGTGAGAAGTGTCTATGTGTTTGAGTGTCATGCTCTAAAAAGTACCAATACATCGGTGCAGCCAGACTGAATTCGGCATGCCTTCTAAATGGACCTAGAGATGGGTTTTAAGACAAAAAGTTTTGAGAAAAATATTTTTAAAAGGGTTCCAGGAGGGGTTTATATTTACAATATAACTATAATGCCAAAGTGGAATCTACTTTCCTCCCATATACATATCTTATTTTGTATGTTTGTATATAATTCTTTAAGGGGTATAAAGTGAAGGGAAACCCACTCCTCATGAGATCAAAAGTGAAAGGAGACTCTTTCCTCTCTGTAAAGGGTCAAAAGGGATGGGAAACTTTTCCCTCTTTGGAGAGTTAAAATTTAAGGCAGACTTTTCCCCATTCTAAGGGTCAGCAATGAAGAGAGGCTCCCTCCCCTGTGAGCAGCCAAAAGTGAAGGGGAACATTTCCTGCAATTTGAGGAGTCTAATTGCAAAGGGGTCCAATATGAAACTGAGACTTTTTCTTTTCTTTGAGGGGTCAAAATTAGTGGAGAATATTTCCTTAATCAAATTGAAAGAATTTTAGAGGGGTGGCTCTATTTATAATGTAACCATAATGCAAAACTGGACTCTTACTTTCAATTCTATAATACTATACTAGTCAAATAACCTATCCGTTGCTAGTGTGTGTGTATATATATATATATATATATATAAAAGACCTGCTGAGTTTGATTACAGGTTGTTGAATAGATTCCACAGATATCCCTAAAAGAGAAATATTAGAGTTGCTTCAGAAGCCTATCTTTTGATAAATTTTGAAAAAGCCAAATATTTGGCTTTCTGATTTATGGCAAGCAACTTTTGAATTTGCATGCTTTATATTGTTTATTAATAGGAATATTTTTAGGCTTGAATAACATTCACAAGGATAATTTGTTCAAGAAATTATGATTAACAAAAGCAAGGCTGGGAGACTTAGAAGCAAATTATATTTCTATCAGATGTTCACAATCAAAAAAAAGATTAAAAAAAAAAAAACAGATTCTCCTCCTGATTTCTGTATAGATGAAAAGTCTTCCATTGCCAGTACTTATGGAATAAGTCAACCATTATGAACAGATTTTCTTCAGGTTTTTTTTTTCTTCTTTTTTGAATTTTCCTTCCAGCTGCTTGAAAGATGAACTGATCTGACCAATGAACCTGCTTCGTATTTCCTCAGGATAAACACCATTGCCTATCTGAGTTTTTCTTTTTTTCTTCAAAATGGAAAAAAAGAATTCAGCATCTACAGAAAAAAGGTAGGAGCAAAATATAAATAAGCCATCAGAGATGATTCCATCCAGAATAAATAAGTAAATATCCCGTATTTATAGGTCGTTTTGCTTCCAAGAGTTTACCTTACTGGTCGAGAACATCTTGGCAGTTAATAAGTCTCCGGCTGATTTTTGACAGCGCATAATGCTGAGTGAGGTCAGAGTTTTGGTAAATTGTGTTCTTAGGTTCAAGAAGTGCATTGTCTTCTTCTGGCAGACAATTCTGTTAGGAGTTATGGCTTTGAAATCTTTTTTTTTTTATTCGGATGAACTTATAAACAGATTTTTGCTCCTAGGGCAGAAAACCCAAACATCTAATATTTATCCAAATAAATTTGGCAGATTCTCATTCAGGGAATTCTATCTTGGGTTTGATTGTAAGAACAAGGATAGAGCAGGGGAAATACAATTGCAAATAGAAAGCCCTATCTCTGCCAATGCTGCTGTTGTTAAAAACACAACGGACATCAGTTCATAGATAGATATGATGTTGGGAAGGTAACAGTAAAAAAAATAAAAAAAAATTATGGATCTGTCTCCAATTTTAATCAATCCTCTACCCTGGGCCCATCTTTCAACAGAATGTCATCGTACTTCCACAAGATATTTTTGACATATTCTGTGGATACGATGGATGGGAGGTAACTGTAAAAAAACAACAAAAAAAAAAACATTGATCTACCAAGACTTAATCCTTTTTTTTAATCAATCAATTTTGGGGAAGATACACAATTTTTTTTTTTTTTCAGTGGCCACCTCTGTATGGCAGCTATATATGAACTGATTTTCATTAGCAGAGGTTAGTACCCTCCGAGTCCATCATAGTTTTGTGAAATATTTAGGTAAATATTTATCAAACTTAGTTCGACACAAAGCAAAATGTTTTTATGATCAAGGATACAAAGTACTAGTTGGCTTCTTGATAGCTACGGTTCAACTGTGAACTCATAAGTAACTTCAGATACAATCCAATTTGACTAATTTCAGTTTACTAGACATGGGGAAGAATATTTTGAAGGGAATATTTCAAAAACAGGTCTGGTTAGTTACTCAATAAAAACTGTTCAGTGATCAACCTCTTCTGGTTGCATGCTGTATTAGGGGTGAATAGAAAAATCCATAAAAGGGGTGATCAATGAATAAATCACTTCTCACCTTTTGTTGGGCAGTGATCACAAAAAAGTCTGAATTGAAAAAAACAAAGAGCAAAATAAACCTTGAAAGATGCCAGATGCAAACTCATCATCCTCATCAGTCTTTTAACGTCCTTCATTGGACATAGACCTTCCCAGGATCCGCCATATTTCTCTATCATGTATGTCGCGGAGCCAGTATTTTCTGAATTTGTCTAGCTCGTCTCTACATCTTGTATTTTGTCAGCCTCAGTTTCACATGTGATCTCTTGGGATCCATGTTGTGATTCATGATATACATCAGTTGTCTGCCATTCTTGCAACGTGACCTACCCATTGCCATTTAAATTTTGTAATAGATTCTACGACGACTCAGATTCCCGTTTACTTACTGATATATTGTGCTGTCTTGTGATCTCTCCATATGAGGTTGAGCATGATTGTCTCATGGGCGCGCTGCATGCTTCTCAGTTTACGGGTCTGTCTCTTGGTTAGGTTCTATGTTTCAGCTCCATAAGTGACTATCGGGGAGATGCATTGGTTGTATACTCTTCTTTTAAGGATTATTGGGATCTGGTTTTAGAAGATTGAGCTTGCTCTGCCAAAGGCTTGCCATCCTAGGATGATTCTCCCCTCGATTTCTTTAAGGGATCAATTTAGCATAAACTTACATTGCAAATTGAGCTCCCAACAAACAAAAAAAAAACATGGGAAGGAGGCAGCGTATTCGAGAAAACAAAGCGAACGTTCCGTTTGCACATGATTAGGAGTCAATGTTTAAATTTTCAGACCTCTTGCTCGAATGATGCGTACATTTGTAAACAGCCAGATCGACTTGAAAACTGAACAGATATATAGTGACAGTTTTGGCTGACGGCTCCTCATATGAAAAGAAAATTGCAGAAATATTCCTAATTCTGTGTTGAAATATATAGAAAATGACATCTGGAAGCATGTAAGTTATATTTCCTTCGAAAGATGAAGAAGTTAAAAAAATGTTGAAAGCGAAAAATCAATAAACGAAGGAATGGAATATGTATTTGCATTAAGTTTTAATGGTAGTCAGGGATATTTCATACATACATTCCGTATAATATCAAATCACTGAAGCCCTACAAATGACCCGACCAACCAGCTAACTGGGCTATGGATTCTTCTCTCAGTGAGTGCCTGTATCTATCTATACGTGCATGCGTGCGTGCGTGCGTGTGTGTGTGTTTCCGGGTACTACCAGTCACAGTTTAGGGGTTACAGCCCTGGAAAGTTGCAAGAATAAACTATTAAGCATCATAAAAAAAACTGTTTCTCCATTAGTGCTTTTAGAAGGGATCTCTCTCTCTCAAATATATACATATATATATATATATATATGAGAAATGGACATTTTGGTCCGACAAAATGAATTATAAATTGCGTTATTTCATAAAGAAACTCATCTAAAACGATTTCCCGTTGTTACACGCTTGATATATATCATTCAATTTAGACAACGTAAGTAGAAAAAGCAATTAAAGAAAGTAGGGCTGCAGCAAGAATCGAACCTATTACCGATAGGGTGGCCACTTCAACGTAGCGTTGCTCTTACCAAATAAAACAGCCTGCTGATTCCTGCAGCAGCCCCACTTTCTTTAATTATTTATTCTATTCACGTTGTCTAAATTGAATGATATATTAACTGTGAAAAGGCGATTAAGCATTTCAGATAAGTCTCCATATGATATAACGCAATTGATAATTTACACACACACACGCACACACACACACACACACACACACACATATATATATATATATATATCTTTACGAACGACTTACGTTAGCACTAGTTTCCCCGCAATTATTCAATGGTGATATGTGAAGCAATTACCATTAATTTATATGGGAACATTTTCTAGCGTTCCCAGATCATCAAAATAGCTTTATTCTGTGTCTGCTCGCTTGGATGTGGAAGGTTGAGGTTCATAGTCAGCTTTGACTAACGTGGAAAGCTCACGAATTTTTCAATCATACTTTCCTTCGTGGACAGTTGAAACATCAAGCAAATCTACTCTAAAACTAAGCACCCTCCTAAGGTCATACTTTTCTACAATCATGGCAGCACTGTCAAACGTAGCGAAGATCTCAAGCATGTTTCTTTTGGGTCTCAAACGGCAAACAATTTTTCAGATGTAAATTAACAGTAATTGCGTCTTCATTTAACGCTATTTTGGTATACAAAATGTTCCATAGAGCCTATATGTGACACGATTGAATGAGCTTGTGTACTGTGTGAGCGAGTCTTCACGTTTCGTGCAGTTTTTCTCCTCAGAACATCGCATCATCTAGCTGTACGGTCCAGATTTTGCTCCCTGTGACTTGCTTTTTTTCTCTAAAGAGATTAAAGACCGTGGAAAAGATTAAGGAGAACATGACGATGCAGCTGTGGTGATCCCGAGAGAGAACTTTTCAGACTGTTTTTGAGAAGTTGAAAGGTCACTGGAATAAGTGGGCAAAGTCCTCAGGGAAGTAGTTCGAGGGTAGCTAAGGTGCCATTGCCCTAGGTAGGCTATATTGGTATTTTTATTATATGGTCGGATACTTTCCGAACATACCTCCTATACAGATCGCTCTATTTGTAGAAGGGGAGAAAAGAAGATACGGATGGGGTTGCTTAATAGAATCATCCACTTACAAATATATTTGGGAATCCTTATTATCTCTGTTGTGGGTACGAGTGATTTAGAAATCTATAAACAAACCTTTGGCCAGGCAAATATGTACGAGAGAGAGAGGAAAAAATTATAGCATCAGTGGAATGAATTTGCGTATGTATTTGTTGAGGTGTATACCCGTAAAGAGGTGGCATCTTACTGAAGAATAGCTGCCAGCCTTCCAAGAACAATATTGAAGATAAAGGTGGCATCTCCCGCAGCAGAAACAGCAGCCGCCGCCAACTATACGTTTCGCTGAACATCCCCTCCACCCCAACCCACCGCCATCTGGTGAGCGAGGGACCGACCGACCGACCGACCGACCGACCGACCAGGCCACTCGCCCTCCCTCATCTTCTTGAACATTCCCTCAGGCTGTTCGGTTCGGCCATCATCCATCTTCTCCGGCACACACCGACACACATGAGGAGCAGAGCTGGAAAAATCACACAGTAATCATGGCATCTTATTAGTTCAGAAATACCATCGACTGTTGGCAACTGACAACACAGCCTGAGAACATCTGTGAACAAGCCGTTTCCTACAGGAGAGCAAGATGAGAGCTGGCCCGAGAAAAAAGGAAATTACGCATGATTTTCCAAAAATTTTTCTTCAAAACACTCATTAAATCTCCTGTGTAGCAGGAAGAACATGAAGGTCTGCCACATAATAACTTAATACTGGTATACTTTGGTCTGGCAGAGTCTGGCATGGAACTAAAACCACCGAAAACTTTCTGCAATTCACTACTGCCATCATCAAGGGTTGCCAATGCTGCTCGAAGAAACAGAGGCAAAGTCAGTTGCTAAACCATTTTTGTAGTTCCAACAAAAACATTTTTTTTCCTCTTTGAATATATATGTTCTCTTTCTTCCTCTTTTCTCTCTGATCTCTTTTTTGTCTTCCTCTTTGGAAATTGTCTTTGCAAAAATCCGCCGCAAAGAATCTGTTCACAAAAATAAAAATGTGCAAAACAAATCCCAACTAATATATATATATATATATATATATATATATATATATATATATATATATATATATATATATATATATATATATTGTTCAAAGAATTACATTTTGGTAATAACAAACAGTTGTTTTGGGGTATATTTGAAGAATTGGCACCAGTAGGCCAGCCAGCTGACTCCTGTCTTGGGAAGACTGCCATCTGACAGACTCGCTCTTAGACACATTTCTTGTGAGGTTGAGGTAGAGTCAGAGGAAGATGAAGCTTGCATCTATTCCTATCTTTCTTTCTCTCTCTACACACGCATATATATATATATATATATATATATATATATATATATATATATATATATCAGTTGTCTATTGAAAATGATTACAGAAGCTGCGGAGATTATTGTTCATATAAGAAAATGCAAATAAGTAAAATACAAATATATAAAAACCAAAAACGTAAGAGAAGAAACTCATGAAACTTCTAAATATGTTTTGCCTCATCGCAGATATAGAATATGACACTAGTGACATGGAACTTATAAAAATGATGGAAATATTCACGTCGAAGTCGGCACTTTTGCATATCCATTTGCTTTGCCTAGGATCAGATTGTAGTATCTGTAAGCTATGTCTAGGATCAAAGTGTCGCTTCCCGGTATTTATGCCTAAAAACAGAGTGTGACATCTGCGTCTTCATTGAAATATCTGTCTGTCCCTCTTATATATATATATATATATATATATATATATATATATATATATATATATATATATATATATATATATATATAAGCTCCCTTATTCAGGGTTGAGCACTTTTTAAGTGAGGTAACTCGTTCACTATGAGCTTCTGCAATGCTCTTCCATAGGAATAGAGCACTCTGGTGGATGGGTAATATAAGCAAAATAATTATATCGCTTAAATTCAACCTTACTGACCGTCAGGTTCCGTGAAGCAGAGGCAGGATACCGGCTTCCAGGTCTGAAGCGAAGGTTTCAATCCTGCCTCGTGGTACTGGATGGGAGATTGAATAGTCTGTAGCCACACTGAAGAGTTGTAATACAACAAAACGGCTATATATACACGTATATATATAGATACATCGTTGATGAATCAGGAAAATATTACAACAAATCAAACTGGTTAAAAGAAAAGCATCAATTTATAAACTCAGCTAGTAATCATGAAGAACGTCTTCAATCCACATTGATCACTTTTTAGCCGTTCTTTATTCTGATATGAAAGCAGATATGACGAAACTCAATTAGGCTTAATAATAATATGTCGATCAATTTTAGTGAGCTTTTTTATGGAGAATAATTGAAACTTGTTAGAACAAAGGGTTTCTTAATCTTTTGCGATCAAATCACTCATAGCTTGGAAACTAAGTCCATCTTCGATATATACCCAATTGAGACAGAGCATCAGCCACTAGGTGTAGGTTTGCGAACCATTTCTCAGATTGTTCACTAATGTAGAGAATTTGATTTTTTCGTCATCTCCTGGATCCGATCGTTCCTTCAGCTAGCACTTTGATCATCTTTAGGAAGATGTTTTTTACCAGATGGGATTGCAAGCTTTGCCATTTCTCTCCATAGCCGAAGGGATGGGATTCCACCCTTTGTTTTGACTCCAGATTATCCTGCTCCTAGACCGTTTGCCAACCAAGGCTATACATCCTAGACTGCCGTGTTATTTTACCCACAGCTGAGTTGGTGGAAGAGATGGATTCATGACTTTCTTAAGGGTATTAGTGCGAAGGTAACGCAAACAGTTACGGCTGAAAAACCCTTACGCTACTCCGATATCGTCTCATCAGTAATATCCTCCCAGCCTAAGTAAGCCCCTTTGTTTTGTCATTCATGTCCACAATCATGTGACTCCTTTATTAAACTTTGCAAACTTGGATCGCGTATCCACTTATGTTTGCCTGTTTGTTTATATGTTTGCTCACACGATATCTCCATAAGTTCTGCTTAGGAATAATTGATTAAATTTTAGTGTGGGTGTTGGAAAATGCAGCTGTGCACTGCATGGATTCAGAGTGGTCAATGATGACCACTCCTTATGGAATGATGGGCGTTTTTGCTGACCTGCAAATCTTTTTGGACGGAACGATTGTCCTCAAGTGGTGTTTGTCGTCGGAATCAACATTCGTTTACCTTCAGGGCTTTTTGAAGGCTGAGCTCTTTCTTGGACATGCAACATATGTTATCTATCTGCTTATCGAGGGGTTTTTCCAATGAAAAAAGCCGTTCACTGCCTGGGGTCAACAGAATGCACCGATAAGCGAGCCAGCAGTTGTTACTTTCATCAAGAGAGGAAAGTTCGTCCACTTTCTCTCGCACCCCAGTTAACTTTCCCGACCTCAGGCCGTTTTCCTCGCCTTGTACCTTACATATAACATGTTGCATTTGACATCATCCATAAGGCTGCGGAACCCCGAAGTTGAGAAAAGGAGAAATGAACAAGACGCTAAATTGTAATTACAGCATTTTCTTCTTTTTTGTCTCTGGCTTTTCGAATGTAATAACACTGCAATTACAAACTCACCAAGTCTAAGAGAAATAGTCAAACGTTGAAATAAATCAAGGTTTGAAGAGATTTATTTGATGAGTAATTGTTACCAGCTTTTGTTACAGCGTAGTCTAGGATCTCTAACCCGATTGTTCAGTTTTTAGTGACAATGGCATTGGCAGAGATATGCGCTCTCTAAATGCTTTTTAGTAACACATCCACGTAAATGGTTGTTCGGCTTGCAGGATCCCAAAGCCAGGTCGGATTAGCCATTTAGACAAATTATCAGATAACACGTACGTACAGGGAGTATTGGGTTAGTTTACACAGTAAAACACTTCTGGCCTACTAGATATACACGTAAAATGCCTTCAAGCTCTAAGGATTGAGAGGAATCCGGAACAGGTCTGGTAAGTCACCAAATAGAAACCATCAAGTAATTTACATCTTTTGTATGCATGTAGTGTGAGTGGTGATCAATTAAAAAATTTGAAAAAGGGGTGATCAAATAACAGGTTAGTTCTCTTGTCTTTTGTTGAAGAATTATCTCAAAGTCCGAATTTTCAAAAGACAAGTGCGAATGCTGTTGGACACAAACAGAGGGACCAATTAAGCATAAGCTTACATTACAAATTAAATTTCCTTCATTGAAAAATTAGAAAGAAGTTTTTTACACATCATATGGAGTAAATGTTTAAATTTTCTGCCCTCTAGCTCATTTGGTGCGGCCTGTGCGTATGATATACACATATGCATACATAGCCAGCCAGCCAATCAGTCAGACAGATCATCTTAAAAACTGAAGAAACATATGGTATCGGTCTTGGTTGACGGTTTGTAACATTAGATATGAATAAAACCATTTGGTCAAATATTGGTCAGATTAGGGAGAGATCGAATTACAGGATGTTGAACCTCGCCAAAGATATATAATGATGTAAATATATAATAATTTTGAACATTATGTTTTAAGTTTGGGTCGGATTTGAAGAGATCAAGGCTACAAGACATGTATTCAGCAGCATCTATTCTAATAGATTGACGATTTTGATCAAGTTTTGCTTCATATAACGACTGAAAAATGGACCATTGAATAGAAAAGTTTTAGATAAAAAGCGTGAAAATACTGAGTAATAAATGGGAAAAGCACTGTGCGAGGCGATTTTTGTTCCTAGGTTGTGAGTGATATTCTCTAACTGCTTGCTATGCGAGAAAAGAATTGAAAATGGCTATTATTCCCTTGAAACTTTGCATTTGTGTCCAGGATAGTGATATTTTGAAATTTACATATTTTCAATGATACCATAGATGAATTTGCATATGTTGATTCACATAAAAAAAAAAAAAATCACACGAAAAAAACTTCAAAATGAAATCTCCCATCATATTCACGTTATATGTTTCTTGTTAGCGGTGTTCCAAGTCCAGTATATCCTATTGGAAGTGCTTCCCTTGCTCCTTTAAATACGCACCGATTTTCTCCTTGAATCTATCCAGTTGAATGATAAGGATTTGGACTTTAGGGGAACCGCCTGCAGCCCATTTCAACATAGTTTTCGTCCTTGTGGTGTCTCAGGAAGCCCGTAACAACTTTGACAAAGATGTACCGAGCTCTTTTCTCCTTCCTTAAGCTTCTTGGAAAATCCCCTGTATCTCAGGATCATCTTTATCTGGGATCCGACAAAGACACTAGCTTGGTACCGGAGAGTACTCTGCAGAGATATTCGAGGCCTATAAGGCATGTTTCGGAATTCCTATCGGGGATCAATACACGTTCTGAACATTCAATTTTACCTTCTATTAAACTATAGATACATCGCTACACATTTTGAAATGTGATGAGTACGGCAGGGGTTATTAGGGATTTTAAAATTGTGGTATTCCTGATAATGTTTCCTGATTTCAATTTTTCGGACCACTTTACATTTATTGGCCAATTACATAATGATTAAATCAACTATTAGAAGAATAAGAAGGGGGAAATTAAGGTAAATACTAACTTATACGTGCTTGGGCAGAGGGATGAATTTAAACATTTGTCTTTATATCCGAGAAGTAACGTTTGTCTCCATTTATGAACTACCTTGCAGTGAATACTGACAATATCCTTACTAATGAGAATTATCGTCTAAAGATAAGGTTTTTGGTTCAAGAATTCCTACTGATTTGGACGAGAAATGAGAGGAAACTGTTGCTAAGAAGCCTAATTTTTTAGACCTGTAATAATTTCAATTCATATATTCATACGTAATCGGAGATAAATGTTTCTGTATCTTTTTCCTTGGAAAATTGTTTTGCTTCTTTTAATTTAATGGATTATTCTAAAACTCTATTAGGAGCATCATTTTCTCAATAATTGACGACAAAAAGTATCAAATAAGTCTATAAATCAAATAAACTTCAAAAATCCAATTTATGAAAGGATACTGTCAGAACCAACAATATCAGAAATTCTATGATTAGTTTGTCGAACTGGCTTTATTTTTTTTAATATCATAAATGAACACTGAATACATATCCCAATGAAGAATCTCGAATATCTATTGACAAATTTAGAATCAGAATTTTAGTGTTACTTTAAGATAACAAACAATAACAAACTGATACCCCCACTTAACACTGATGAATATAATGTTCTGATTCAAATTTCTAAAGTGTGTGTTTGTACACACACATATATATATATATATATATATATATATATATATATATATATGTATTTGACTGTTCAAGAAAAATATATATCTATGTGTAAATATATACGTATAACGTGAGTATTAGAGGAATTATGAAGGCAACATCCGTAGGTAATCAAATATCATATACATGGACATCCAATAGAAGTGACACGAACAACGAGCCACGTCTGTTGTTATACTTACTAATCCCTCATCCTTACATACGTTTTGAGGATAATCTACTTAAGTAAGTCCTGGGTTTAAAAGAAAGTAAATAATGTGTAGTATGAAATATTATCAATGTACAAAACATTATAATAATACCTCATATAAAATGATAAACTACATAGCTGAAAGGGGTTGTGTATGATCAACACGGCTTGGGTGCCACATTAGTATAACTTTGGTTTTTTGAGTCCTCGAAACGGTTACATGGTAATCAACTGATTATCCCAAGGGAAAAATTTACATATAGTACCATAATATCCAAGTACGTGTGAAATATGAAAAATACTGACGAATATTACATTAACAGATATTGGGAAATAAGTGACTGAAGTGACAAAAATATTTTTGTAAAGTTTTTTTTAAATGTGTTTAGTGTGAAAAGCTGCAAAGCTTTCAAAACCTTTATATATATATATATATATATATATATATATATATATATATATATATATATATATATAATCATTATTAATAAATGGATGTATGATCCAACAGAATGATAATGAATTGCGTTATATATTGAAACTTTTTATTTTAAATGATCTCAGAACACAATGATTCATTCACCGTGTAATGACGGAAAATCGTTTCAAAGAGAAGTTTTGATATAATATAACGCAATTTATACACACATGTGTGCGTGTGTGTGAGCGTATGTATGCTTACCTCTAGAAAAGCGACTTTGTTCTATCTTAGAAATAGAAACTAGTTCTGCAGAAGACGTTTGGTGAGTTTGTGTTTCCTGTGTGGTGAAAAAATTGTAAAAATGTTTTGTACTGCTTAGTAAAGCAGCTTGCAAAGGTTGCAATAATTCATTCCAAAAATTGTTTACGGTAAGCTTTACTGGTTCGTACGGTGATCCTATTAATACTTTTTTTGCATGTTCAATCTCCAGCAGGGATTATATTATTATTTTGTAGAATGACTAAAATTTTAGAAAGTCAAAGAATATCCAAAGATGGGTCAAACTAAAATTGTTAAGTGATGCAGATACAAATTCAGATGAAAAAATAAGAAGAACTAGGTTTGAAGTCGGATTTCGTTTCACCTTGTAACCCAGTACAGAGTCATCTGGGCACCATATATGAACTCAACATGGGTGGTTCAAGGGCAAGATAGTCTGACCAAATCTGCCCTTCTTGAGGCTCGTTTGAAATCTGAGTTGTCTCTCCTAGACAAGCTGTCACCCATGGGTGGAGAGCAGAGTCTGACCCACTATTTAGTCACAACCAAACGATGGATTCATGTCTTTCCGAGGGGCATTAATGTAGAGTATGGCAAGTTTTCGGCAGAGCAAACTTTATTTCCAAGAACAAGAAAACCCTGTTCGAGCTAAAAAGGAGGGTATACAACTAATGCATCCTCCCGATTGTCACCTGCAGAGCTGAAACATGGAACCTAACCAAAATATCGACCTCAAGAACCATGCAACTGCACATGAGAGAATTCTATTTAATATAACATGGAGAGATCAATGACAGCACAATATATGAGAGGGAAAAACAGCAGTCCAAGATATATCGTAAAATCCATAAGAAAACCTAAATGGCAAACAAATGCTGGACTCACAACCTGGTACCGCGCAGAAACCGGGACGGGCAAAATATAATATCGTGTGACGAACTAGATAAGTTCAGAAAGTGCTGGCTCCGCAATGCCCACGATAGAGAGGTCTGGTGAATCTTGGGGAAGGGCTATGTCCAACAACGGACGCTGAAAGACTACTGCTGATGATACAAAGACTGTCTCTGCTGGAATTTGAACCCGGCTTGCCAAATCCATTTCTCGTGCCGTTGACTGTTTTGCAACTAAGCACTGCCAAAGATGGCTGAAAAAAGCTAAAAAAAAAAAAAAAAAGAGAAAAAAAGATGGCGGCTGAGCCATTGGTAAATGCATCCCTTTTTACTGTCGCGTCAAGATGGTATCGGAGATGCAAGAGAAAAAGGAGTGAACAAACAGCAGAGAGCAAAAGATAATAATGACAAAGCAAATCTTCACATCTTTTCAAATGAGGTGATTCCAACTGTTAAGGTAATTGTTGGTTTTGAGTAAATATCTAATCAGTGTGCAAGAAACTCAAGAATTAACAGGAAGGAGAGAGAGAGAGTGTGAGATAGGGAGAGAGAGAGGGAGAGCGAGAGCAAGTTGACCGCGGGCGTTGTAGATTGCACGCTTGGTTAGGATGTTCAATAGCAAATTATATAATACTAAAAGTGACTAATAAGTGGAGAGAACCAACAAGACTCTCTCTCTCTCTCTGTGTCGATAGGATGGGGGAAGAGATAGTGTGAAGGATGATGGCATCAGGTAAGGGAAGAGCAGGGTGGCTACGTTAACTTCCAAAAGGTACTAATCAGAGATGATGGTCAGGTGAGTGGGGTGACGTTTGGAGTAGAGCCACCGCCACACCTCACCATTCTTCTTTTTCTCCAAGAGTTGAATGAAGAGCAGCTAATGGGGATTCCGCCTGCAGCAAAGGAACTTTACAAAGGTTCGATGAACATTGCCTGTTGGCAAATACAAGCCAGAGATTGGCAGAGTAGGTGAAAATCAAACCTGCAAAAGTACAACTGTTGGTATTATATATATATATATATATGTGTGTGTGTGTGTGTGTGTGTTTAAGAGAGATAGAGTTGCATAGGTTAACGAAGTGAACAATGGAATCAGAACACCGAGTTCAAAATTCGACCACAGCTTTTTACGTTCATTTCGCATTAACATCCTTGGGAAAGGTATGAATCCACCTTCCCCCAATTATAGGTAAAATAGTTGGACAGAATAGGTGTTCTAAACTTGAGAGTTAACCGGTCTACGGGAAGGTAAAATTGTGAGTCAAAGAAGCAACTATTTCTATTAATATTCGGACCACCCTCAACTTGGTTATTTTTGATACAACGTTTCGGCCGTATATTGACCGCACTCTTTTCTTAGCATTAGTAGTATTATTATTGTCTCACACTATAAGATAATAATAATACTACTAATGCTAAGAGGAGAGTGCAGTCAATATACCCCCAGCGGATAAATAAAGGGTTCGGTTCGTTACTTCCCCCACACCTACGAGATGATATCTGATGAAGGCCGTAGAGTACAACGGCCGAAATGTATGAAAAACAACCAAGATGAGGATGGTCCGAATATTATTAGAAATAATAATAATACCTCATCTCAAAAACTCAGAGATATACTAAAGAAGCAGCTCATCAGAAAATATCGGCAACGTCATACCTCAATCAGCCACTACCTTTCTAAAACAACCAACATGACCAAACAATCGTCATAAGAGGAACAGGGAAAGTAGACCTGAAATGGCTGATGTTTTTATAATTCAATACTTCGGTAAAAAGACTGAATTATTCTCATATAATTTTTTCATTTCTGATTATGCATTTTGCTTTTGGCACCGTCGTCAGATTGGATTCAGATACATAATGGAAAATGAAATATATGGAAATGATTTAGTTTTTTTTAATTCTAAAGGGTCAAATCATACATTGTAAATGGAATGATTTTTCTGAAAAAGATATAACAAAAATAATAAGTTCATAATGTTCTTTTCAATTTGTAAGAAATAAAAACAGATTTTTTCTGTAGTTGATATTTATTCACAGTGTTCAATATTTATCAAGGTAAACGGAGCTATTAATATATAAAGTGAAATTTACAAGGATAGAAACCCGGTGAATGTCAACATTTCGAGCCTAACGTACTCCACGGCAACCGGCAATGTTTTTTTTTATCTACAAAACATATTGCCTGTATGCTGAAGCGTATGCATTAGGCATGAAATGTTGACATTCACAGGGTATATATTATTGTAAATGTTTCATATATATATATATATATATATATATATATATATATATATGTATATATATGTATATATATATATATATATATATGTAGGTTTGTGTTTGTCACTTGATGGGAATATTTGAAATACCAAGCAGAGTGTTAGAAAAAAACATTACAACCTGTGTACTCATCTTGAAGAGAGCCTTTACTTCTTATTTTGTTCAGTTATTTTTCCACAGATTATATTTTGATTCTTCTAAGTTATTTCATCAAAAATCTTAAATTTAGCATTTTCATTTTCGGCATCGTAAAATAAAAATGCATATGAATAATAAATATTCAATCTTGTCGATAAAAGAGAAAGGAAGATTGAAAACGTAGAAGCAAACACTTCACTTAATCATTAGGTATACTTCAATGTCTTTACACTTCATCTCCAACAATAAATGCATTTTTTTCTTCAATACCTTTATTAGAAACCGTAAACCAGAACTGTCAATAAAGGTTTCTTCAGTTTTCAAGTTTGGCTGGCTGGCTGGCTGGCTATATCTGTATCACGCACACAGGCCACAACAATGGAGATAGAGGAATGGACATTTTTAACATTTACCTCTTATACAACCAATGCATCTTCCCGACAGTCACCTATGGATCTGAAACATGGAACCTAACCAAGGGACAGACCCTCAAACTGGGAACCGTGCAACGTGCCCATGAAAGAATCATGCTCAACATCACTAAGAGAGATCAGAATACTTCACATCATATTAGTGAAGAAAGAGGAGTTTGTGAAATCAGAGAAACCATTACAAAACTCAAATGGCAATGGGCTGGTCATGTCACAAGAATGGCAGACACCCGATGGACATCATGACTATCAACGTGGATCCCCAGAAATCATACATGAAGACAAAGCGGATAAAATATAAGATAGCGAGACGAACTTGACGAAATCGGAAAATATTGGCTCCACCACGCCCATGATAGAGGGATCTGGTTAATAATGGGGATGGTCAATGGCCAACGATGGACGAAAAAAGAATGATGTTCGGAAAAACTTTTTTCGTTTTTTGAAAATCCCCTCCATAGGGTTTCCATGGGGGTTCAATTTCCAATGTAAGTTTCTCCAAAACTGATTGCCTAGTTTGTGTCCAGCAAAATTCACACCTGTTTTTTTCAGCAGCACAACAAAAGGCGAGAGAAGAAACTAATTGATTCATCAACCCTTTCTCCCCAGCTATAATTGATCACCCCAGACACAGCATGCTCCCAAAAGATGTTGTGCGTTTCTAGGTTTCTATTGAGTGAGTAATCCAACCTGTTTTAATTATTTTTGTATAATCCATCCTAACTATGCTTTCTTTATTTCAATACGATATTTTTTATCTTATTTAAGGAATAAGTATTGATTTGGGATAAATTTACTCGAGATTTTGACAGTTGATTAATTTCAACAGCTGGATGTTTATATGATAAATTCAAGCACTGGAAACGCAAGGAAGAATACAAAAAGGTGATTTAATCGATTGTGAATTTCTGAGAGCTGTTACTGGTAGAGGCCTTGTAGTTCCAAGATTCTACAAAGTAGTTATTCATAGACAGATAGCACTGGAAATATCTCTTTAACCCTTTCGAGACTCTTGGGAAATGCATATCCTGTTGAGATCCATACGTCCCGTAAATCACTCTTGGAAACCTAATTTGGCACAGGTGTGACGGAAAATGAAACGAGATTTTCCTGGATCTCGTAGCTGCATTTAATAATGACACCATGGAATGAAATACTAGCAGAAATTAATTCACATTACCTGACTGAACTGGAAAGTCCTGCAGACAGAGCGATCTACTAATTCTGCCAGTTTAGATATATATCATGGGGTAGGTGTCTAATATGACGTATGATTTTATTTCTTCAAAATATAGAAATTCTTTGATTTAATAACAGTATAGTTTTTCTAACCATTGAATAAAAATAAACATGTTTTTGGTCTTTTGAAAATACTCTCTTAACAATCCAGTCACTGGGCGCCTCAATAGCTTGATCTTTAAAGGGTTAGAACATATGAATAAAATCAAGTAACCTACTTTGATAGCAAAATTGAAATTGTTTTTTTAATCATCAAAATTCCAAGATGATGAGCACTTTTCTATACCGTGTTATCCATAGTCTGTTTTAATCAGGTTCATTTTTAATTTTATAGCTGCATAGTAGATACTTAAGTATTATCCTTATAACAGAAACGTTCATTCTTTGTCAAGTTACGCGAGCATGAAAAAAAACTATCAGGCTGCTATGCATGAAAGGCCGTTTCCTGATTATTAAGACGAAGGATGATGTAAACAACGGATTCGGTGAATAATTAATCAAAATATGACCCATTTAAAAGGAATACACATTTTCCAACGATCCTCTAATGATAATATGTGTCATCCCTGAAAATTTCATCAGGTTTAGTGATCACAAATCCAGTATGAGCCGAGCTATGGATTCCTATTATTCAATCTTAATATATTGAGTAAATCTAAAGCACATTAAAAGATTATAATCTGTTGGAGGAATGTCAGATGGATAGAGACGATACTGGAAGACTTCATACTAATTTTGCTCAGCCTCGTTGGGAATACCTTAAAAACAAAGTCTATAAAATGAGACCCAACATAGATGGACAGTTATGGGCTGTTATCTCAGAATAGTCGCACAATAGCATAATATACAGTAGCTGCAGTTCACTGTCCAGTCTCTTGACCACCTTGCATTTCTATGGGAAAGGGACAATGTTTTTTTGTAGATGCCATTTTAACATTTATTCTTTACTATGGAAATGTTTAATTAACTTGTAGGTAAGGAACAAAACTTCTATTTGATTAGTTTTCGTCGGGTTTTAATTCCTGGGTCCAAAAAATTTCTAGATACTCTGGTTAAGAGGAAGAGGCAAGCCACCTAACTCTGCAAGGACGAATCAACTAGAAAAAAAAATTAAATGATATTGGATATCTTCTTGCATGGACAGCAAAATAAGAACAATCTACTTCTGTTAATTGAACAAATGGTTCAGTTCGAAATTCACAGAAGGTTACCGATTATGATTGGCACCTGAAGAAGGCCTGACCGTTCAATAACTGAAACATACGTACGTAAAAGGAACACATTTGGAATGGTTATACATAATCATTCAAATAGTATTGCATTAGATTTTAATATCAAAGATGAAATTTTGGGCATACTATGCTTTCCCATTATAAGAAATTATAAATGCGACTTAAACGCAAAAAATAAAAGATCTGTATAGCTTATGTAGAGGGTATTGTGAAATGTAAAAATACGACTCGAACGCAAAAAAAAAGATATGTGCGGTGTATGGAGAAGGTACTATGAATAATTGAACCTGTCAAAAGTGGTTCGCATTTGAAAACTTCTCACCGAATGATGCTCCACGCTTTGGTAGACCAATTTAGGTTGATAGCAATCTAATGGAGACATTACCAAAGAATCAACGTTATATGATATGAAATATAATCAACATACTAAAAGTATCCAAATAAACCGTGGAAAATCATTTGTTTCAGCCTGGTTATGTTGGTAGCTTTGATGTATGACCTCCACATTAAAATGTTCTGTTTTCCGAACAAACTATGACGAGTAATGAAGAATGTATACCCCAGAACAACGTAGAATGCAAGACAGCGTTAGGCAAGAGAAATAAGGCACCACAAGGCCCGTAAATTGAGAACCATGCAACGTGCACATGAAAGAATAATGCTGGGCCTCACATGGAGAGACCACAAAACAGCATAGTACACCCGAGAAGAGACAAGAGTTTGGGACATCATAGAATCCATTAAAAATCTCAAATCGCGGTGGGCTGGCCATGTTGTAAGAATGGCAGACAATCGATGGACATCACAACATGGATCCCCCGAGACCATATGCGCAACCGAGGCCGGCAAAATGTTAGATGGATAGACGAGCTAGACAAGTTCAGGAAGTACTGGCTCTGTGACGCCCATGATAGGAAAGTATGGCAAATCCTGGGGAAGGTCTATGTCCAACGACGGACGCTAAAATACTGATGATGAACCGTACCAATGACCGGCCTTCATCAAAAGAACGAGTTGTGAAATGGTGGCATTGGAAGGGAGTCCACTACCATTTCGGAGAATAAAACGATTTATCCAAACAAAGCATTGCTCCCAATTAAACAGCAATCAACGAAAAGTGTCCAGTATTAGTTGAGACGTAGGGCTTCAAATCACCGCAGGATAACGCTAAGATCCATTCCCTGGAAGACTGCAAAAGATATCTGGAGCAATTCTTTACTCAGAGGGATGACATATTCTGGGATTATGGCACAATGAAGTTACCTGAATGATGGCTGAAGTGAGTGGAACTGAACGGTAAATAAATTAATAAACCAAACTATATGTTTCACGTTTTTACATCAATATTTGGCAGTATTATACTATGATTATTTTAGGAAAGGTTTCAGAAATCTTTGAGAGCCTGGCACCACTCTTGTTCTTTTCAGAAGGCGACTGATTAAGGAAATAAACTGAGAAGTACTCAAAAGGTACCCTTGGTGAAAATCAGTTAGAGTGTGATTACGATGTAGGAGAGGTAAATGTAAAATTCCTTAGAATTGCTTCCAGATTTAATACATTCTTCCTTATCTCATTTTTCATTGGAACACATTGAAACTTGGAGATATCACAAGGAAAAACGTGAGTGCATACGGACATTCATGAAAACAAAAAGAAAAGAATATATCTCAAATGAAAAAAAAAAAATTCCTGGATCAGCCCCTGAATGTAATCAATTCTTCCTTAATATCGTTCAGAAAAAAATTCACTGAGAACTTTTGGTGATATCATGCAAACGTATAGTTACAGTGTAAGAGAGGTTACTATACAAAATTCCTGGACCCAACCCCAAATTTAATAAACTCTTCTTTAGCCCTTTCTTCAAAATGACATTTTGGAAATATGTTGTGGACACCCAAACAGATACTCGATGGATATATATATATATATATATATATATATATATATATATATATACCTGTTTCAACTTCATCTGCCGAGGTATATAATCGAGAATTGCATTGAAATAGAAGCGACAGTTCTTCAAGCTTTCTGCGTTAAGCCAAAGAATAATGCCCTGAAACTCTCCATGACCTCATGGGAGTGTCTGTCCCATAATGTATTAGCTAGTCTTAAGAGATTATTGTCGCTGGAAACTGAGGAGCAACTGTGTCAATTCAGTCAGCATATTGTTGAGTCAAATAGATTGCTTTTGAATAAATTAACATCATTGATTCCGGACAAAACAATCTGTGAATAAACGAGAGACAATTTTACCTTGTTCGGTTACGTCTGCTATTGTATTTGGCATAGTCGTTAATCGGAAGAAATTACAGTAGATATAAACTGACCAAGTATGAAACCTGTTTTTTTTTTTTTACCCCCAAGTTTTACAGTTGCATTGTATTGCCGTGAGTGTATGGTAAATACAGAAACATTGTGATAGTCAAAGCTTTCGTAGCAACTTTTTACAGCTGTATAGAGCTGAGAGAGAGAGAGAGAGATGGGCTGTTATTATGAACGGTTCTTTTTTTTGTTTGTCCTATGGTTAAGTTGAGTTCAGTTCAGTCCATTGACTGTTGTCGGGGATCTGACGGGTAGTCTGCAGCCTGCAAGGAAGGTTCTAGCATGGTCATGTTTATCCACTCATGTGTGCAGTGGGACCATCCTTTTCTATTGCCGCGATCCTTCGACGGTGTTCTGCATGATAGGTTATCGACCCGCGTGATGTGACCAGACCACGTCAGTTTCTGTCCTTTCACTGTGGCAATGAGAGATTCCTGTGAACCCACAAGGTTCTCAATCTTGCATGTCGCGTATTATTTGGTGTTGGACTCCAAGAGAGAAGAAGAGTCAAGCTTCCTCGGACATTTCATTTCTAACCGGTCTCTGTTAGCAGTGTTCACGTTCTGCGCCCATACTGCAGGATGGAGAGCGGCATAGATCAGGAGATGCAGATGAAAAATAAAGCAAAATGCATACATACACACACATATATATATATATATATATTATATATATATATATATATATTATATACGTATAGAAAACATTAGAATGCTCGATTCATTAGGCTGAAAGTTTAATATTTCAATTTAAAATGTCCACACAAAATTTCCAATTGATTTCAATGAATATTTGTGAAAAGTAGGACTATAGACTACGAAAGGGGTGATCTGAAGGCGGATCCACGTGCAATTGCCAATACTTCATATCTATATGTCCACATTTTGAAATTTTATAAGTCCACGCGATATCTCCAAAAGTTCTCGATGAATTTTAATTAAAATTTGTGGAAGGGTTGGTAATAGACTACGAGATAAGTGATTAAATTTCCATTCATTTAGGCATACATTCATGTCGGTCTACACAGTATCACCAAAAGTTCTCAATTAACTTCAATATGAATCAGTGGAAGGTCGTGCACTGAGTCATGAAAGAAGTAATTAAAATTTGTGGCTGATCAAATACTTCCTTTGAAAATGGCGTCGGCATAGGTATACGCTTTCCGACGGCTTTCGAGTTTTGTACTGGATTACTGTCGCCATGATCACTGACCAACCAAACAACGAGCACGGTGGCAAGGTATTCTTCCCTTTTCCCCTCTTTTTCATTTTTTAGGAATGAATTTTAATGTGTTTTTTTTTTCATTGTTAACCTTTGGTCAAGGCTAGCGGGCACACAATTTCGCCTAAAACCTTGTGAACTTGCATGAGTTCTACACAATACATATTTTAAGAACAAGCTTTTTTAAAAAAATTTCTGGTAAATATTCTCTTTTTTTTTCAGATTTTAAAAAATATTGTATCAGTGCTACCTTGCATATCATTCGGCCAACAGCCTTGCAAATTCACGCGAGTTCTTAACTATGCATCATCTGGAAAAAACTTTTTCGATTTTGGAAATTGAAAAAAAAATCTATATGGATTTCTTTCAGCGCAACCGGTCTCACTATTTGGCCTAGAATCTTACAAATTAGCGATAGTATTTTACTCTAAATCTTCGGAAAATAGATTTTAGAAATTGAAAAGTATCGAGGGAATTTCTTCGGTTTGACTCATTCTTGTGTCCTCAAATGAGAGTACAAGATTGAAGACACCTTCTAAAATGGTTTTGGGGGTTTGGAAAAAAATGTTGATTTTTTTTAAATGAAGATTTTCAAGTAAGAGTGTTGCTTTTTTAAATGAAATAATGACAATCCTTAGTAACAAAATAAGGAAAAAGAACATTGACAGATTTTTTAATTACTTATTTATTATTAGAAGAAGTATTGCAGACCAGAGTTGCTCCAATGTCGGGGTCAGGGCCCCTCCGGGATCCTATGAAGATAATTGAGATCGCAGAAATATTTCAATTTTTTTTCAAAAGAATGTTCTTTATTAGGGAGAATGCTTTCATTCGAAAGAAAAAAAAACGTGTTTTTTTTCTCTATTCTTGTATAATTGTGTCAGCGCTACCGGACATAACGAAGCGTGTCTTTCCTTAAAATTACGTTGTTCAATACTTCCGGAAGTACTGAACAAGAAAATGATGAGCAAGAATGTTTTTTTACATTCTATAAGTACAATGCAATCACAAAATTACCTGAATAATGTCGTCATTTTCAATAGCAATGATAAACTAGTATGGTCACATGCATATTTTACGCATTTCATGACCTGCTTCTGACATCAAGAGCTGATGTCAGACAATATAGAAAAAAAAAACAGGAATTTGACTGAATTAATCGAATCTGATTCTCGGTTAAATATTGAATAATAACAGATAAGATTGTAAAAATTTGGATTTTCCCAACTGCATTCAACAGTCCAAGATAAGAAAGCAGATGTTTTGCTCTAAGATAGACTACTGACCCATAAAAAGATAGAAATTATTACTTGAAAAGATTTTAACAAAGCCAAAGAAAATTGAAAATTAACTGGATTTTACACTGGGTTTGTCTAAAAGATATTCATAAATAGGAAAAATTGCCTTAGGTTTTAAACTTTTAAAATTTTCTGTTTCCTTTGCGAATCACTTTTTTCATAGACCATCTGTCAAGTCAGTTCTTATTAATTCAGTTGGGTTAGATTCACCTTTTTATCTGAATATTTCTGATATTGAGAACTGAGATTTGAATCCTTCCGGAGATTTTGCTGTGATAGGAATAAAAGCCCTGAGGTAGTTCTGTATTTGTAAAGATTGCACTATAATGGAGTATGAAGGGACATACCGTCGTAAATAGCATGTAAGACCACCTTATTTCAGCAAGGAACATTCGGAAAGAAAATATATTTCCCAGAATTCCTCTTATTCATCATTTGTTAAGTTGATGATAAACATGAATACTTACGTTCGAATATCCCGAGTTGAAAGAACAGTTTTGCCCATTCAAACAATTAGCTTATTGGATAAATTTGATCTTTGAATATTTCTATTTTAAATTGGCATCTGATTTCAAATGCCAACCCACTTAATGACTATATCATAGTTACCACTACTCGAGGAAAGGTGTTCTCGGTTCCAGTAGAAAAAGCCAACACGTGATCTCTGAGAGGGTGGCAACCGCCAGCTGAGAGTGAATTCTGTCACCTGACACTCGCCACATTTTAGTAATGCATTAAAAATATGCATTGGGTTTGGAACCCAATTAAGAATCAGTGTCGTAATTGGACCCCAGGCAAAGTTTTACGGAGCATGGTTACTTGTTGGGGCGTGTAGCTTTTTCTTTTCTTTATTGGACTGAATTTCCCTACCGAGAGAGTTATTTTGTAAATATACATGAACATTTAATGGAAATGACACGAACAGCGAGTCACGTCTGTTCTTATTCTCGCTGATTCCTCATCGTTAAATACGTGTTTTGGGTAAGTAAGCCGTGTTTTAAAATGATAAAAGATATGCAGTAAAAAATAATATCACTAAACAATACATATAATATCCTATATAGAATTATAAACTACATGTATGACAAGCTATATAATCAGAAAGGGGGGGGGGTGTTTGATCAACACTGCTAGGGTGCCATTTTGATATAACTGTTTTGTTTTTAAAATCACCGAAACAGTTACCTGGAGATCAACTGATGATCCCAACAAGAGGAAATTGATACGTTATACCGTAATAACAAAGTATACCTGAAAAGGGTTGAAAACACTGAAGAAAATTACATAAATTGCTTTGACAGATATTGGGAAATAAGTGACACGAAAAACTTTCTTAATGTTTAGTGTTTAAAAGGTGTAAAGCTTTCTAGACTATATATATATATATATATATATATATATGACAATGCAGGGGAGGTAACAGTGAAAAAATCCTCGATTTAATGAAAATCTAATTTCTTCGTTAACTCGAAGCCAATCATCAAAAAAAATATATCATTGAAATTCATCGGACCGACACTTTCGTATCCTTTCCAGAGAATCTTCGAAATTTTTTGAGAACTCTTGGAGTTATTGTGTGAATAAAAAGACGGGGAAAGGTGAATGCATATACTTCAAACGTCATTGTCAGAGTGTAAAATACACATCAGGTCTAAGACCCAATTAAGAGTCGGTGTTGTAATCTAACCCCAGGAAAAGATTTACGAAATAAGATTATTTGTTAGAGTGTGCAGCTGTATATTTTAATTCATAGAATTTTGACTTTCTATATCGAGGAAGAGATTCTTTGTAACACAAGGCATATCAAGTTTCTTCTTGTCTTCGTAGAAACGTATACCAATTTATATGTAATTCTATTCCTATCGAATTATTTAATGCCAAATCAAAGTGGATTTTTGATCTTTATTTCGAAGAAACCAATCTGCCTACAGTTAACGAAATTGACTCCAGATAAACACTATTCATTCAAGGTGAGCGAAAAGAATGAAAACCCGAGTGTACGAATGGTATTCGCTTTTCAAACGTGGTAAAATGTCACTTGAAGTTTAACCACGATCAGGCCGACCTTCAACAAGCAGAAAAGACGAAAGTCTTCAAAGAGTTTGTCATGCAACCAATACAGATAATCGTCAGGGTATCTGAGGGGATATTTGCAGCAACTCGTTTGTGTTGGGGTATGTCAGCAAATGTTATCAACTGTTTTGAAAATTAAATGCATTCTCGAAAGGTTCGTGTCTGATTTGCTCGCCATGGAAACAAAAAACACAATCATTTGAACCTGAGTCACTATTTGACGGAACAAGTTCAAATTGCCTATAGTTTATTTCCAAAATGGTGATTCAGAAAAAAAAAAAAACAGATGTGTTAGTCACTTTTGAAACCATGTATGGTAGACTTGGAGCAACCATAACGTCTGCACCTTAATACGCCTTAAGCTATAAGGATTGAATGAAATAAGTACTACGAACCTTAATATAAACAATTTCGGCTTTGACGAACTTGTAGATCCATTCGAACGAAGTTCGATAAATGCAGCAAAAAGATTGACAATAATGCACTTTTGTGGTTCGAGACAAACAAACAAATCCCTTGCTAAATATTACACCGGTGTTACCCGAAACAATAACTGCGCTGAAGATAATTCCACTATATTCATTAAATTCTCTTTCATATTCAACTTTTTACAAAACAACAATCATAAAGTGGGAAACAATTTTGTAAAAAAAAATAAAAAAAATGAAAAACAAAACAAAAAAAAACTACAGAACAAACCGTGATTTATTTTAACACGATATCATTTGTTAAAAGTAATGTTGCATTTTTTTTTCACTCAATTCGATTCTAAAAACAATTCAAGACGTAGGAAGTTTCTTGCAGCTTCGTATGCACTATTCTTATCTACGAGTTAATCTAAATCCATGTTGCAAAACTTGAGATTAAATTGCAGATGTATTCATTGGGGTAACAAGAGAGTAGAATATCATGATGAAGGGGAATAGTAGTAAAACACACACATTGATTATATATATATATATATATATATATATATATATATATATACATATATATATAATAGAATGAGTCATAGTACCTATGATTTTTACGAGTGGATAACTTTTTTTTTCTGATGAATTCGATTGAAGTTTGAATTTAAACTCGAAAATGCTATATCCCGTGACAACGATGATTAGAATTATAACTTGTTTTTGTGAATTGAAATGAAATTTTGTTAGATTATTCAAAAATCAATTACAAAAATTCAAATCAAATAAGCAAAACCACTTTATATATGTGTGTGTGTGTGTGTGTGTGTGTGTGCAACTTGAACCGATAAAATTATGGAAATCGAATTTTGAACATAATTCATTTGGATTAGCATTTCTAGCTTGTGAATTAGATTGACAATTATGAACACTTGCACACACATATATATATATATATACAAACATACAAGACACATTCATTCCACTCATTCAGTTCCTAATACAAGGTCTAAGAAAAATACAATGAGACACTTTGAAAAGCGTAAGTTGGAGAGAAATCTCAGATGAAATTTAAAAAAAGAAAACGATCAATTTTAGCAAAAATTGACAAGGAGGATTCTTATTTTGAAAAAATACAAAGAATTAGCACAAAATTTCCATTTTTATAATTCGACCTTTAGGAAACACCTTGTACATTCAGTTAAAAAGGAAACTAATTTAAAAGATGAACGGATCATTTGAACATTCTATCCCTACACTGGACTAGCGTAGAGACGGCACGTGAGACCTGCGGAACCCGTAACTGTACAGGGCTCAATATATCTGAGGAACCTGCAAAAAAAAAATAATGTAAAATAATCTAGAAGGAGAATCTAAAATAAATTTGCACGGAAGTGGGGTCTGCCGAACCCAGCACCGCCACTGAAATGGATTGTAAAGGTGATCACTGGAAACATTTAAGGCATCGAACTGCAATACAAAACCGTTAACCATCCAGTTGATGAATCCGATGAGGTGTATATAGACAACCGAGTCATCATGGAACAGGCAGAGGTACAGAATTAAAGAGACACGTGTTTGTAAGGACGACTTTTTAAAAGGAATATCTGCAATAACTTATGCGATGCGAAAGATTTTGGCAATAATGCATAAATGAATGTACGTATTCATATAAGCAGACAATCTTTCCTTAACTTTGTAAATAAAAGGAAGCATTTAAGAATCCATGCATTCATACGAGTGAACAATATCTTCTATAACTGTATTAACAGGAAAAAATAATTCCGATGTTTTCTCCAGTTTGCTTAACTTTTCCTAAATTACAATTGTACCCAATGGAGGATCACCCTGGACTGCTTTAGAGGTGAGGTCGTCCAAATGGCTACTCTTGGGATGGGGACGATGTTCAAATAACCAATCTGGGAAGCAGAAAATGCTGATTGATATTTACTAAGCTTAGCCTAGTCTGGTATAAGACCAAATAAGTGGAGTTCACTACAGCAACAATGGTCTACGAGACGACTCTGCTAACCCTTGCTCCACAGAGAGGCAGATTTTGAAGAGTAAATCATTGAGCATACAAAGAGCGGAGGTTCTGAAGTGACTTTTATTTTCTACAAACATTCTAACTGAATTGATGTTTGCGTCTTTTTATAACTGAATATGTGAATCATCTAAGTATTGGTTCTGCCTATATTTCTGGTGAAGAATGTATTCTTTTTTTTCTAGTTGCAGATAATTTTAAATAGATCTTTCCATCTTGGCATAAAGATATAAACTTTGCCAAGTTTGCTCCAAAAATCACTTTAAGATAACGGTATACAAAATACAAAAAGTAAATAATTTTACTGATACAATCACACATTTTCAGCACTGAAGATAAAATTCTTTTTTTCTTTCTGTTTAGAAATAAATCAGTAATAGTTGGCGTTCATTTTTGTACAATTTTATTCTAGTATAGACTGGGTCGAATTTAGACCTTGGGGTCCGGGTATTTCAGGTTCGGTGGGCCTCTTAGACAGAAATTAATACACACGGCAAATCACCAAAGAATAGAATTGACATGTTATACATACATAGATTAAACGAGTTATGAATCTGAAGTTAATACGTACGCGCAAAGGTAGATTTTTTTTACAATTCTGATACTCTTACTACAATAGATCCACATTACAAGCTGCATTTTCAATAAGTCATTAAAACATTTCAGGACATTATAATGAAAAGAATTCCCAAATAAATTCCAAGTAATGAGTACGAATCTATTTCTCATTAAAGAAATTGATGCTTTAATTATTCTCTTTTTGTACAGAGAAGACCTGAGGCAATTGCTTCTTTTATTCGCTTCATATCCGACCTTTAGTGAAGAGATTTATCAAGTACTGCTTGCTCGCCTTTTCTCTAAGGCGAAAATTCGAGTTCGTTAAGTACTGACTGTCAGGGGTTTTATTTCTACTTAACATGATGACCAATTTGATCTTGACCATTGAACCTTTTCGAGTTTCCTGCGACACGTATATCCTGAGGATTCTATGACGTTTAGGAAATATATCAATATCCCATATATCTCTTTCAGAAGTCTATTGGGACGGTATACGTCATGAAAAATAATGTAAAGGAGATTTCAATGCTTTTATACTCGCAAACGTATGAAACCCTAGCTTAAATTAGTTCGCATCACATGACTGAACAGGAGTAATTGCGACCCTGCGCTCCACAAGGTGTCTACAGGAATGGACAACAGACTAAAAGACTTGATTGGTATTATTTTGACAACAGACTACAAGATGGTATTATTTTTGACTACTATTCACCTTCCTAGGTGGATGTAGTGGCCTACTTTCTTCGGCAGAGTAAGCTCAACCTTTAAAAAACAAGACGATCCCAATAATCCTAAAAAAAAGAGTATACAACCAAAGTATCCTCCCGATAGTCACTTATGGAGTTGGAGCATGGAACCTAATCAAGAAACAGACCTGCAAACTGAAAAAACATGCAACGCGTGCATGAGAGAATCATGCTCAACCTTGCAAGGAGAGATCACAAGACAGCACAGTATATAAGGAAAAAAAACTGGAGTCCGAGCCATCATAGAATCTATTACAAAACTTAAATGGCAACGAGCAGGTCATGTTGCGAGAATGAGAGACAACCGATGGAAATCACGACTCACAACATGGATCCTCGAAACCGAGGCCGGTAGAATACAAGATGGAGAGATGAACCAGACAAATTCAGATGATACTGACTGCGCAACACCCATGATAGAGAAATGTGGCAGATCCTGAGGAAGGTCTATATCCAATGACGGACGTTAAAAGACTAATGATGAATACGACGATTATGATTAATCTTCATCTTAATTTTTTTGCTGCTTTTTTTATCACAACATTACTCATGCAGCCAATCTACAGCGGGGAGTAAATGGCTTGAATCAGAAATTAGAAATAAGCTTTTAGGTGAGACAAACTCACGCTCCACAATGCTGCAGAGAAACCAGGTTAAAGCCTTGCTGCTCTTAACAACTGAGCTACAAAAGCTAATTGGCTCGCAGAAGTCCAAATTGAACCTTAAAGCTTACTGTCTATCCTATTCTCTCACCATCATGTTCGTTTATGAACTGGTAAAATCAGTAGAAGTAAAAGAAAAAGAAAATATTTCGTTACTTATTTTCATTTTTGATTACTATTTACCTTCATCTTAATTTCTCCATTACTTTTAATCGCAACTTTATTCAAGCAATCTTCGCTAAAATTGTGATAAAAAGAAACTGAAGTATTAATATGAAGGTGAACAGCAGTCAAAAAAAATAATAATGTCTTTTTTTATATAAAAATAATGATATAATTACTGTTTCAGACAATAGGACTTATTCTTCTGACTAAATGAAGGAAAAGCCAGAAATGAATTTGGAGGAGGAGTTACTTTGGTGTTCACTTGTATTGATTTTAGAGTAGAAGGTGGTTTCTGAAGCAAGAGAGATATGGCCAGCCCCTCGGGCAGAAGAAAATTTAAAGTCTTTGGACTCCAAGAAAAATGAGGCTGTCAAATTATAGAGAAACCTGATCTATTTGTAATTACCGGTACAGAATCTCCGATAACGGACTTGCCATCAGCCTTAAATATAAAAGATTTTTTTCTCTCTCATCTTCCCTCCCTACTGTCTCAAAACTGTTTAAAAGGGAAAAATTAGACAACACACACAAAAGAGATTGAATTGTAATTCCAAGTTTCTCTCTTTATATATATATATATATATATATATATATATATATATATACCCCATTTTCAGAAGGAGAAAACCAATTCCAAACATGATGCCAAAGAACTGGTGATAAATGTATCAATCGGAGAAGAAGAAATAAAGAAAATCACATTATCAAGGTAACATTATTGGTAGATTTTTGCTCAAAATCCCAAGAGAAACGATTTCAACTTCCATGTAAATGACTGACTCTTTAGACAACCAAAAAATTTTAGGTGAAAAAAAGATATATTAGTTGGCCAACAAAGAAATTTTTTGCATGAATTCAACTTAAAATTCTTACTTGACATTCTTCATTGTATTAGTAGTGAAAAACTCTAGTTATTTTTGCTATAGATATCAACCTCGCATTTTCGAGTTGCAAAAAACTTGTACCCCAAATACCTCGGTGGTCAGTATAATTACCTCCCGTTCTAAAAATAAGATTTACTAATCAAGTTAGTGATGCTACAAATTCGTGTTCAAACCGATTAGTGACAACACATTCTCTTCGTACCAGTGCTATCAGCAGGAAGCAAGTTTAAAAAAAAAAAAAAAAGAGATGAGCTCTCAAATGGGGTAAAACATTCCCAACAATCCCGAAATCTTTTCGATTTCATGTGCATACATATGTTCTTTTGCATTTCCCAATAATTTATGATTCACACAATGATCCTACAAACGAGAACTCAAGCCCTTCCGAATTATATCGATTCAAGGTTATATAACTTGAACGGTACTCCAAAAAAATCTCAACTTGTACGCAAATGCAATGTACTAAGGTATGTTATGAAGTCCTTATGTGGATCTATACAGACCGATTTTCTCGGCTGCATGCATTTTTTTATCAACTTCTCTTTGATTATTCATTACTTCCTCGTACATTTAGTGACTACTATGTGGAACGCTACTTAGTTGAATAGTTTTCATTGTATTTAGTACCTTTTAAACGCCGTGGTATAATGAAAACTTATGACACTGCTGCATTCTATCGAATGATAAATTTCTTTTATAACATTCTTTCCAAATTTATTACATGATCCTTTTGTTAAATCATCTTATTAAATGTCTGTCAAATTTCATTTACGTGTTTTTTTTTCCTTTGATTAATTTTTGCTTGACAATATACCTTGGGGAAAACAGAAATTGGATTTCTAGAGAGGAGAAATAACTTGCTTTTATTCCGAAGGTTTCTCATACAACGAATATTTCTCTTTAATGGTGACTCCTATAAAATGTATTCTTATGTTGTAAGGCAGATTTCTCAGTCTGCACTGAGAAAATTAATTTTCAAGTTCAATCCCAATCAGGGGTACCGTAAACAATTTGGGGCAGGGCGGTGGCTTTGCAGAAATGGCATTTTACTGCGTATTTTCATTGTGTTGGCTGAAATCGGCTCAAATTTTTCGTTTCCAGCCGACTTCATTGCCAAAATTTTTATATACTAATTTGAAGTCTACTTATCAGATAGAATAACTAAGACTCCAGAACAAAACATTCAAAATGACTATTTTTTCAAAAAGAATTGGCCAGATTTTCGGCTGGAGAAGATTTTTATCGGATAAATTGGAAAAGAAATCGGCCAGATCTTGCTGAATAATAGTTAATTTGGTAAAAATGGATTTTCTAAACAAAAAAGAAAAAAAAAAACCAAAACCAACAAAAAACAAATGACGCTTCGATCGAGTCCATGCTAGAACATTTTGTCCTATTCTTGAATTCACAAGTGCTGGCAGTAGTTTTCAGCTGAAGATCAGAAGATGAAATCGATGATCTCTGGTTTGTTCCATAATGTGAAAGGAAATAAATTCGACGAGACAAATCTGCAGGTTTGTAAACATATGTAAGCATTAAATTCAGGGGAAGATTTTCCCATCGATAAAGTATAGAGAATTTTTGTTGCTAAATATAACAAACCATACTTGGCAATATTGTGACAACAACTAAGATCTCTCATTCACCAAGCAAAACTAGTATTTTTTGTTTTAAGCAATGAACGCAGAAATTGTTCATGCAAGCGACCTTGAAGATACTGGAGCATAATAACCGAGACATTTGTCAATCAAATAACCTGGAGAATATTCTATTTTATAATAAAAATGCTTTCGCAGTTATGAGAAAATTTGTATTGTTGGTGATTAGAAATAAACATTCGATTCGGTATATCTTACACTTTCTTTTTTTTTTTCATAGAGGGCACACGGCTATTTCCGATGCCCCCATTGCCAAGAAGACGGTGGTGACAACTGCCTCCCCCCATAGTTCAGGCGCCACTGATTCTAATTATTTAACTAATCCCACAGATTATCTAAAAAAAAAAAAAAAATCTTTATCAAATTACTAAATTAAAGGTTTTACTTACTCCTCGGCAAAACCACCAAGTATTGATCACTTACCTGTAAATAAAATGAAAAAATTGGAATTAGTCAACTTTGTAAAGAACGATTAAAATATTTTTAAAAAATTGAGTCGTTTTTGAATTAGCAAGAAACACCCAAACAATCAGATTAAAGGAAAATTTAATCCCAACAGGTTAGTATTTTTACTAAATAGAAAATCCTTAAAAAAAAAATGTTATTTTGTAATTGTCATAAAAATATGGAATGGAATTATTAAAGGTGTGGTGTTTTTCAAAACAAGACGGAAAAGACAAAAATAATTTAGATAACTGATGAAATCCAAGAATAGCAATTTGAAAAAAAAAAAAAAAAAAAAAGATATTGTTTAATAAGGCTCGTTACAATAATGAAAAATATATAACAACCCTAATTAGTTCTTCGGTTAAATATAAACAAAGTTAATTAAAGGTGGAGATAAAAGCGGCGAAGTCAGAAATAACATATTAATAAATAGATTTTTTATACCATGTATTACAGTGGAAAAATCCATTGGGCGAAAAAGACTACGCAGCCTAGTGAAGGTGCGTATACTCAATCAATACGGTCTTAAGACTATGTTGCATATGGAATTTTACGGTTCTTTGTTAGGAAACGAAGTGTTACTTGGTCGAAAATGGCCAGCTCTGAAAAGTATACGTATACAAGTAGTATCAGCTAGAGCTAAAAAGATATTTTCTTTCGTAATAAAGATTCATTTCTTCAATCTAGAAATGTTCTCGATTACAATTGATTTCAGAATAGATTGTCTTCCTTTTCCCCTTTTTGCATCAAGCAAACCTATGTGTAATCGAATTGGAATTATGTGCGATGTGTTCATGAGATCTTGTATTTTACACAAAGGGAAGAATTCAGTTAAAGAAGCAGAAACAAAGGAAGGCAAAGTAGTGACGTGTTCAACTGAGGAGGTCAATGAAAAAGAAGAGAACTGTGAAGAGTACGAAGTCAAGATGGAAGATAATATAAATTGCAGAACAGAATGGAAGATTAAAAATCTACAACCAAAAATTAAATTGGAGGAAAGTGAAAAGAAAAAAAAAGACTCGGAGAATGATCGTGAATGATAACATGAGAGTTTCGGGTTATCGAAGTACAGTTAAAACAAACCTATCATTTCTTGAGAACATTTTCTTTGTTGGTCACAATCTACCTGTATAATACACCACGTGATGGTTTATATTCCCCTGCCTGTAACATTTGTCGGGAGGTGCATTTATTAAAAGCTCATTATTATTAAAAAGATTACATTGAGTAAATATGCAAAAAAAAAAAAAAAAAAATCTGGGTTCACTCTGGTTGAAGACAAAACGGAAAATACAGAACAACATAATTGATCTTTTTCAATTATCGTGCAATAGCAAAATCATTTAAATACTTCAATCATTTTCTGGTAAACCAGTTGACTATAAAGTTTAAATTACATAGTCTATTATATCAAGTTGTTACAAATGAAATGTTTTATTTTACATCTTCTAGCTACAATTGAAGAAATATCTGTGTGCACTGAGATTACTCGACAACTGGTCATTGTACAGAAATCGACATCCGCCAGATATATTAGTTCGCAAACAAAGCTCATGTGGTGGTCAGTATTGCAGCTCATGTATACAGTAAGCCAACCATATCCTTCAATGAAATGAAAATTAAGCAAACATTCCATTATATAGTAATAGTTCCATTTATATCAAAGGGACAGAGTCAGTTGATTTGTAAAGATTCAATTTCTAGCGTCTATAGGAAGTTTCGAGGGGAATATCTTTAAAATTTCATCTATACATTCAAATCAGGGAATTTCAATAAATGCAACTGAAATATGAGTGAAAAAAAATCATAATTATTGACACTGCTCTAGATAAGGCATTCAAATATTGAAACTAATTCTACTTCTACTAGTGTATGTAAACGAAGACGGTTGCATATAATGTATATGGAGTGAAAAGGAATTACAGATATGTGATTGATATCGTCAATAACCTTGAGAAAAGTCATCAACATACCAACTTTTGTTCGGAAGTAATCTCTGCTTTCCATCTATAATGTTGACAAGACCATTCAGTTGATTCATTCGACGGCCTTCTTCAGGTATAATATGTATTAATGAACAATCCTCTCAACTCTGTTCAACAGAGACCCGAGATGGAATTCTTTTTTTTTTTTAACAAAGAAAAAAAAAACGAGTATCTTCCCAATTCAAATCTAAGGTTGAGCTGTACTGTGTGCGTTGATAAAAGAGAATAACTTACTTACAAGTGTTAAGGTTAATGTTTACATTTTCTATTTGATAACGTGTTTTTTTTTAAATTTTTGCTTCACACTACACAAGAAGGACACCGATGAAAAAAAGGGATCTTTCATCGCAGATATTGCATATTGCATATTAGATCTTAAGAAGGGCAGAGAATGAATCGGCTGAAACGTTGTAGCAACATCAAAGATGGGAAGAAGAGATTAGATTTTCCGAACAAAAGTTGGTGTTTTATTGTACTGGATTTTAATTACTTTAGTAATATCATCCGGATGTATTATTGAAAAGAAAAAGATTAGTAATGTCAATCACTATCATTTTCCTTACTAGTACTTCCTTCTTGAATTTATTAGTTGCTTTTCGTCTCAATATACTCAAACTTCCAATCTATGGTAATTAGTAAATAGTTCAGATCGGAAGTAAAGATTAAGCTGTAGGCGAGACTAAAACTAACTTCATTAAATGAAACGCTACAGAAATCCTCTTCTTGCCAATTGAAAAAAAAAAACCTCTTAATGAACAATCAAACGGCCATTGAAGTTATCCCTTCTATTCAAACTCCTGGTGGAAGCAGAGGTTAACATAAACTTCAAGTAAATTGAATCGAAAGCTTGGAAGTCAGTGTGGACCATACTCACAACAGCAGTAATGGTCTGCAAGACCAGCGTACCTAATGAGAATTGAACTCACAACATTAGAGGAGTAATTTGTCAGACCAACCTTCCTGTTGCAATAGGTGTTCCACTTAATCATTCATTTGTGGTACAAAGATCTGGACTTCATAAGCTGTATATTGGGTGGGGGTTATCTGCTAAATAAATTTTGTCAAGCATCCAAGTTCCAAACATGAAACATCTGACAAATAGTCTATAAATAGGGTCACCGTATGGAAACCAAAAGGACGTGTTCTCCTTTTTTAATTGGAATACAATGTCCTCGTTTCACCTTATGATATCTCTTTTTTTTTTTTAATTTACACGTTTTTATACCAACGACTCAGATGTGTGTAATGAGATATATTATCTAAAGATGCACTCTTGTACTAAATAACCCCCGGTTTCATTTCATCTGCTTTTTCTTTTTTCTTTTTTTTAAAACTTGAGAACTTCCAATTCTTTTGGCCTCCCCTATAAGCAACACAAAACGCAACATCCAGATTCTATTCCCATCCATGACTGATATTTCAGGGCTGCCTGATGCAAGGTCATCTCCATTGAAATAAGTAGAATTTAAATGTTTTTAGGAATGACATCTTGATGGGGGATTACCAGGCATTGTTCGGACGTAAAGGAATTGATGGCGATTACGCCAGAGTTCCAAGACATTCTTCATATCAATTCATCCTTTATATGAACGTATTTCTTTATACAAGTCAATAAAACAACCATCTTTTATATATGATATATTCCCTAGCACAGTACCCATAAAAAGGCCGGGATCATTTATGCATGGGTGTGTGCTCTGCCTGGGATCAGTGTCGCTACTCGGCATTTCTGCCAAGGATCAGAGTTTAGTATCTGTGTACTCACTTAAAAGTGTTTCATACGCACAATATATATGTATGTATGTACGTATATATGTGTGGATGGAGATGACAGTCGGAGAGTGAAGAGAAACCTCAAGAGACAGGTGTCACATCTCAATTCTTTTATCATTCCGTAGACGTATTTCAAATGGGACATCAAAGTGCGCCCATTTTTCTCTTCACCTTCCAATTGTCATTTTCATCTACATTCTGTCGAATCATTTCATATCCATTATATATATATATATATATATATATATATATATATATATATATAGATTATTTGTTCCTTACGAAGAGAAAAAGAGTCGGCTGAGTATAAAAAGGCAAGGAGGGCAACAGTTTTCACACAGGCTGTCTTGGTTCTAATGGTGCAAGGTAGACAGGACTAGTCCTATGGTTCCTGATACCCGGGTGAGCTGAACTTTGATTACCTTCAAAATTTTGTATTATCTTATTTATTCATCAAAATGAAAAATACATATATAAGATTAAAATTCACTAGAATTTCCAGTGTCAATTTCTTTTAGTTTCACTACTGTAAAAAAATATCTAACTGTCCGATATTCCTATAACATCTGACTTTGCGTCAGAGAAAGATTATATTTTGACTATTGTTTAATCAGTTTAATTTATTCATTTTCCCGTTCATATATGGAAAGTCTCACCGTCTCAGTCTCATGATAGGCGCCCTTGGCATTCGGCGCCAGTTCGTCTGGCCGGTTTCAACTACATCCAATTTATTCTTTCCACAAAGACTTTCTGCAGAACTTGACTTGTTCCTATCATTTCAAAAGTTTTCTCATTTAAGAGAAGCAATGAATGAAGCAAACAAACCAACCTTTAAAAAAAGCCCTAACACTAATTCAGAGTTTTTATTTTTAGTTGTCCTTCAGAAAAAAATTTACAATTGATATCTGCTTATAATAGTATTGTGCTGTAAGTGTCCGAAAGCCTTCGTAGTAATAATCACGATAATTTGGGACGCTAAACTATGAAATTGCCTTGAATTCAATCTTTGCTCTTCATTTCTCAGAACCAAAAGTTTAATAAGATTCTACAAAAACCCATTCAACTCGTACTGTCCAAAATCTAAAAGATAGGCCTTAGACAGCACAAGCATAAATATTTTTTAAAATGAGCCCAAGGGCAGTAAACAGTAAAAGCACAGATTTTCTTGTAATAGCCTTTTATTCTAAAAAACGTTATTCAGTCTTGTTTGTGCTTTAAGGTATTTCAAGTCCAATAAATTAAGCTGATTTCAAAAGGCGTATTTAAACTGGAAATTTTTTAATTTTTTCCCCACTAATCCCGTTGGCTCAGGGATATATTCACAATCCACGATTAATCTTATTAAATTACAGTTTTACCATCTGACATCTTTTTTTTCCTTTTAAATCTTAAGACCAATCTCAAGAATAAATTGAATATTTACTTTACAAGGCAATAAATTATTGGTAGTTAGTATCAGGTGACATTGGTGATAAAGGCCACAAATGCCAGAGTTTGGACAACATTATTTTCAGTTTTACATCCAAAATTGAAGCAACAACACCAGAAAAAAGTCTGAATTCTCCAGATAATCATTTAAAATCAACTCACAAGTATTGAGAGAAAATGTGTTTTGATTATTTCATATGATTTTTATCTATTTTTAGATGCTGAATTCAAAAATGGAAACCAGCCTTCTCCATCACGGACCATTTCTTGTAGAAACCATTTCTAGTTTAAAAAAAAAGTGGGGGGTTGCATACTTCCCCCACTATATATATATGTATATATATATGTAAATGTATATGTGTGTGTGTGTGTGTGTATATATATATATATGGATAGATTAACGATATTATTCTGATTATCTCAATTTTTTCTATTCATTTTTGAAAACCTGAATCATTTTTCCCCATCACGTAAGATATTTTCACAAAACACATTTTTGTATTTTTCAGCTGTAGGTTTTCGTATAATTTCGAATTATACATATGAATGATTTATTTCAGTACCATTTTTGGATTTAGTACTTTTTAATGTCAAAATCGATGTTTAAAACATTTTTTTGTTGATAAACCTACATATGATTGAAACACAGTCATATAAGTAGCATGGTTAGCAATTGGACATGTCTGGACGTTCAACACGGGTACTGTTTATCATTTGGTCATTTTACGTGGTTTTCTTCATTTACTTCGGATACTATATTGAAAAATAAAAATGAAAACCATTTTTCTAAAATAAATGATAAACCATCCATATGTATAGTGTAGGAATCATATTCTGTGAAAAAAAACAAAACAAACCCTTTTCCATGGTGAAACAAAATAACTTTGGATTTTGAACCGAGTACCCAAACAAATAAAAATCTAAAATAATCAAAATGACCTTTTCCTATGCATCTATGTGCATAGTGCAAAATCATGCGAAAATCTCTAATTAACAACTAAAATTTGTGTTTTTTAATGGTACGTAGAGAAAAATGGTGTTCACGTTTCAATTCAGCAGCAAAAAATACATAAAAATCATCTGAAGCAACCAAAACACTTTTTAATGACCTCAATTTTCCAACCTTCATGCTTCATCAAAATATGAATAATCAGGCAAAAAATTGATGAAAAAATAATTATATTAATGATGTTATTTGAATTAGTTACGACATTCCAAGAACTAAATTATTTCGCTTATATTTTTTTCACCAAACCTTATATTTGAACTTATCTTCTTTGGATCTGAAAAGTCTTAAATCAGAAATCTAACAAAAAATACCGTCTGATATGCAATATAATTATTTCATTTCTATTATAAGAACTAGTTAAACCCCATTAAAATGTCTAACACAAATTTCGCTAAAAAAAAAGAAAACAAAAAAAATCAACATTTTGACCAAAGTGACTCAAATTATTTGACAGAATTAAAATTACAAAATGTTACTAGTCAAAATATTTCAAAATACCTAAACCTCATATAAAAAAAACAACATTTATATAGCAACATCGTATATCTCAATGCAACCAAAAAAACAAATTTAGACGCCAAAACACTGCCCTGCTGACTTCGGTTTCGCCTGCATTTATTGCTAGCCTGAAATATTTCAACACATGAATTCTTTTACTTAAAACCATGTAGCATTTCCCAACGGTTTTAGTCATTTACCTCGGAGCAAATAGGGGAAAATAAAATCATGTTTACTAGTTGGTTGCTGTTTTATTTGTCCGAAAATTCTGGCTGGTTTTTTGGCTTCATATTGAGACATCAGCATCATTAATAGTAATTAGAGTTTCTTAATAACTAACAGTAACCCGCGGGAATTCCACGGTTAAAAAGTTTATTCAATTCCAAACACTATTGTCCTCAAAATTAGACACAAAATTAAAAAAAAAAAAACAAGAAAAATTATCCCACCTAGAATGGTTTATAAGATATAGTTAAAAATATCAGTAAAATTGCTGAAATCAGCTATTTTTTTCACTCTCAGCTTGCAAATAACTATAACTTTATGAACAAATGATTGACAAAAATGATGAATTTACTTTTATTTCACTTATCAGATTCAATCTGCTATCGTAGGTTTTTGGAAGCGAAATTGGGAAAACAGACGGATTTATCCAAGAAATGGCTAATTTGGCAACTTTGATCCCCCACTTTCTTTCCTCGTCCCTACATCTTGGCTCTACATGTAATTTACAGCTTTCTTTTTCTCACTCCTTCATTAAAGTATTTATCCAGCCTGCCAGGTATATCCAGCGGGTACACCTTTCTTTTGCACCGCGCTCTTATTGATGTAACTTACAACGTGAATTCATATTATTAGAGGGCAGCATTTACGTAATTTCGTTATTGGGATGATATCATATTGTAATGCCATAACATATTCTTGTAATACATTATATCATCTATATCATAATGCAATATCAGCCAGTTCAAAGAAAACAAACTAACAAAATATTTAAGATTTTAGATCTTAACCAATTAAATATTTTAGATCATTGCTAGTATGTAGTAACAATGGCTTAGTATCAAACAAAGGAACTAAAAATTAAGATAAGGGATAATCGAGACAAAAAGAAGCACTATGACCTCCCAAAAATGCTTGATGAACTGAATGAAGAAAACTAAGTCGGCCTTCACATGAACAAAGGTCATATGTAACAACCACGTTGGAAATAGCTTAACCTTCAAAAACATGAAAGTCCCATAAGTCTTAAAAAGAAAAGAGTATACAACCAATGTACCCTCCCGATAGTCGCCTATGGAGCTGAAACATGGAACCTAGCCAAGAGAATAACCCTCAAACCGAGAACCATACAACGTGAACACGAAAGAATCATGCTCAACCTCTCATGGAGAGATTACAAGACAGCACAATATATCAGGGAGAAAACAGGAGTCTGAGACATAAAACCCATTACAAAATTCAAATGGCAGTTGGCTGGTCATGTTGCAAGAATGGCAGACAACCGATTAACATCACAATTCATAACACGGATCCCCAGAGATAACTTGCGTAACCGAGGCCGACAGAACACTTGATAGATAGACGAACTAGCCAAGTTCGGAAGGTATTAGCTCCACGACGCCCATGATAGAAAAGTTTGGCGAATCCTGGGGGAAGGTTCATGTCTCGAATGACGGATGATAAAAGAAGATGATTATGACTCTTGATGGATCATTCCAAAAACGGAGAAAAAAAGATCATTGCTCCATCTGATGCACGACGTGGTAACAACCGAGTCTGGGAGTCTCATTGCATACAAACAGTGACGGTGAAAGGTCCAACTGCGTCACCCTGCAATCTTTTTAGATTATCTTCTAGATTTTTTTAGATTATTTTATTAGAGTTTTCCTGGGTTCTTCGGATATATTCTGTCCCCACAAATCCGACGCCGTTGCTGTTGCCGATCTCACACGCCACTTTTGGTGCCAATAATGAACGTCGGGAAACAAGTCTGACGAGAAGTTGGGAAGAATCATCATTCCCTGCTTTTGCCATATCATCGAGGGTGTCACAGGGTTATGTATACACAAGCAATTGTTCGTAACATCCATTTTCAGCTTTTGGGTTACCAATGCATTCTCCCGATAGTCACTTATGGAGCTGAAACGTGGAAACTAACCAAGAGATAGGTCTACAAACTGAGATCACAAGACAGCACATTATATAAAGAAAAAAACAGGTGTTTGTGACATCATAGAAACTATTAAAAATTCAAATGGCAATGGGCAGGCCATGTTGCAAGAATGAAAGACAACCGATGGACAACGTGTCTCACAACATGGATCCCCAGAGATCACATAAGAAACTGAAGCCGACAGAACACAAGATGGAGAGATGAACTAGCCAAATTCAGGAAATACTCATGATAGAGAATTGTGGTGAATCCTGGGGAAGGTTTATGTCCAACAACGGACGTTGAAAACTGATGATGATGATAATGATGATGAATGGTCACTCGTCGAGATACTCGACGTCGTTTGATTTCGATGATTTTACCAAGACCAGTGTATGTTTTTGACCGTAACCTGTAGCCCTAGGGAGGCATTAATCAAATCCTGGTTCTTGCACAGAGAAACATAGACTACCATTTTAAAGTCTTTGATATGATTCTGTAGTGGACTGAACGAGGATCCACAAAACTGGAGGTGAGCACTCTACCATTGAGCCATGGTGACCGATAAGAATTTTATAATAACGTTTAATTTAAGAAAATAGAAGAGGCAGACAGAATAAATATGCTGTCAGATTTATAATGTCTGTTGAAAGAAGTGAAGCTGTGTTGTTCTCATTAAATAAATTCCTTATGTTTTCACTTCAATGGAATGATTTCTACCAGGAGAGGGGCAAAAATAAAACCAACAGATTCAATAATATCAACTTTTTAACTGCAAATTTCAGTCACTGAGTTCTGTGGCTAAACTGCAAACGACGGAAATTTCCGTCAGTCAGACAATAGACCCTTCCAATAAAAGCATCGTACGATTTTTTTCGACTTGTTTTTAAAGTCTCTCTGTCTGTAACTCCAAAAGGAAGGGTCCGTTGTTTACAGAGAAAACAAATTGTTCAGCCTATCTTGTGCCAGCCTGTATAATCAAAGCACTGCATTTAAAACCCGGCTAATGAGCTGCTCCTGTCGCAGTTAATGGGTTAAGTTTTGTTTTTAATTCTTTGCGCTCTCTCCTTTCATAGAGGCTGAGAAAGAATAGAATTAAAAAGTTCTTGAAAACAATTGTTCATTCATGGGGAGGAACTGTATTTGGGGATACTTTGTTCAAGGAACAATGGAGATCAGTTTGGTTAAAAAAAAAGTTTTCATTACATTTTTCGACATTCATGGCGGGAATAGTATTTGAAAGAAAAATGTGATCAAAGAAACAATGCAGGGTCCCCCAATTTAGAGTTAAAGTTTGAGAAAGGAGAGGAAAATAATTTTTGATTCAAACTTTTAAGAAATGTATAGAAGTAACAAAAGAAAATAAAGGTTATTGAGTTGACATAGTTAAAGAAAAAAAAATCAAAGTTTGAAAGAAACCAAAAAACTATCGATTTAATTCAGCCTCACCACTCGGTGCCGCAGTTTTATTTTTCTCATCTGATGGAAGAGCAAGAATCTCTGAGAAAAATATCAGTAGATTTTCAATACGAGTTCAACAGTTTCCCTGAATTTATAACATTTAATTCTTCAAGGAAATGTATAGAAATCTAAGCTCAGTATTCCACTCAAATGGTTCTAGAGCCAGGTTAGATGAATAGTCTTTTTAAATGTCAGGTTATAGAAAAATGGCTCAAAACAAGTCTGACCCGCATATTATATATCTACGACTTATTCCTCACAGAGAATTCAAGGTATATATTTGCACTGCTACGAGATGATTTCTATCATGAAAATAACCCACTCTTTATCATTATATATATATATATATATCTCGATTATGAATGTCTTGTATTACTTTGAAACTATTTGAGATGACCTCCGGTTAATACACGGTGAATGTATCATTTGGCCTTCACAGCATAAATAGAAAAGACAATTAAAGAAAATGGGCCACTGTAGGATGGGATAGCCGCTTTACCGTAGCGTCGCTCCTATCATTGAGCCAAACAGTCCGCCGGTGAGGCAAGGGGACAAATACCTGCATTCAAATAGTTTCAAAATGATGTAACGCACTCATAATTATTTCTGTCAGATTATATATCCATAACACAATTAGAAAATTGATAGTTTTGATATTCTGATTGAAGAATATTTTTTGATGTAAAATAGTAGACATTTTTCATGTGTGCAAATCGTACGCTACGGAGAACTTAAATCAGTAAGAAAGTGAAAGAACCGAATTCATATCAGCAATCATGGGTTGCCCGCTGTCACCTTTCCAGAAGCTGGCCAATGGGGGCATAAGGATATATTAACAATATACCTCAGTGGCAACCCTATTGCCAGTGACTGATATTACAGTCTTTTATATGGGAGCATTGAGTCTGGCTTACATAAAGCAACTGTAGAGAAATATCATCCATTATTGAGTATTCAAACCCCCTCGTCCTCGGTGAACACGCACGATCCGAAGGATGGTCCAAGCCCCCATCCCCTAACAGACGCCCTTGCCTGCACAAAGATAAATGTTGTAAAGAAGCTCTTGCTTTTACGTTCATAGTCTATTGTCAATAATTCCTTACCTTGATAAAAATTTCCAGATTTAGGAGTTTTTTTTCTTCTTGCAGGAAATAACAGATTAAAGGATAAAGATTATCACCGGAAAGAAGATTACAAAAAAAGTTGAAATCTGAATTATTGCGCGTGTGATGAGAGCACAAAGTGAACTGAGATTATCGGAAGATCATAGCCGTTTTTATTCTGCATACCAACAATAAGCTGAATTAGGTTTTTGTACCATTGAAATTGCCAAACAAAATTGCCTGAGACGATTTTAAAGATATTAAAGAAGATATCCACGATGAGAATATATCCATTTACTTTCGAGGTAGCTCTTTTTTTTTTCCTCAAACACCAATTTCAAATAGTTTCTGTTAAAGAGGTTTTCGTTTTTTTTCCCTCACACGGAGATTATTTGATATGCAGCTTTCACTAAAAGAGCCACAGGTAAAATGAAAGAAATTGCAGTTCTGAAAATCAAATATTCTAGCGGAACATCAAGAAAGTAGAGAGAATAGATTAGTATTAAGATAACATTATTGGGCTGATACAAATCTTCTGGAAGGATTCGTTAATAATTCATGACTTTATTCTTGAAAAATGGTCTTTCCTAACCGCATAGCTAAATTATTTAAAACAGACACTTCTCCAAAACAAGTTCTGGTTGACATAAAAGTCGGCAGCAGAATGCAGCCATATTGAAACTGTTGTAGTTAAAAGATGGAGAACACATTTGTAATGAAAGACAAAAAAATATTTTTAAACGATACAGCAATTTTCCAACCAGGGAAATTTTAGCTGTTACAATCCTTTTGTATTTGTTTCAGTGTGGTTTGTAAGACACTGATATTTTTCTTAACCAAATGTACAAAAATAATGAAGAAGCATATCAATTCCACCAAATATAATTATCTATTCTAGAATAGAAACTTATAGTGAAATTTTCAGCTGCGTAGGTAAATTTATAAGTTAGGAGCCTAATAAAAAAAAAAAAAAAAAAAATAGCAATTTTACGCAGCAAATATTTATTTTGCAACATTATCGTCTCCTTCGTCATTTCACTTCATTCGGTGGTGAAAATTAATCACAGAGCTGGAAAATTATACTATTCTAATTGCAAACATTTTTGAGCGTTCCCAGACCCCCAAAATGATAATTATAAGACTTATTGGAGATTGAAAGAGGATGCGTACCGTCTCTATGACTGCTCACTGTATAACAGACGCTGGTCAAAATTTCCGCTTTTTGACTTTTTTTTTTTAGAAACGAAAAAGGTTAGCAAGAAGCAAACTTTTATAAAACAGGGATACCTGCATTGTGAACTTGTTCGTTGTGTCGTTGTCTTAGCAATTGAAATCCCGAAACAAGCTACCTATCTTGAACTACACATTTTTGTTTCTGTGCAGTCACCCCCTTATCCGCGATAGACATGTTCTATGACCTCGAGCGGATGATTGGAAATTATGAATTATTTATTTATGGAGTTGACCGCGCAAAGCAAAAACGCGGATAAAGGGGAAACCTTTTAACTGCTTAATTCTCAACGAAGAATCTGCACTAACAAGCCTCGCTGCTGCAGGCTCAAACTACACTCTTACTTCTAGTCCAAATGATTATGATTCCTTCAACTCTTGCATTGTATACATGAAATGAATTCGTAGATATAAAAGACTTGCCAGTTTGGCTCAGTTGGTCAGAGAGCAGCATAGGTTGCAATTTCAAACAACGGTAGTGAAATGTTAATTCTACATATCTGTTTGGTTTAACGATAGACAAACAGTGGAGGGTTTACACCTCTTGATTTCGTGAGGGTTGTTCTCATTGCAATGACAGGTGGGGAGTAGATCGATCCCAACTTGGACTGGAGTCTGACAATGAAATAAACGAATGTAAACTAAACCGGAATCCTCGATCTTTTCTCTGACACTGTAGACTCATGAATTTGGTGTGCAAGTTCCCACTCATGCCATCTATTCTTCATTAACCTACAAATCGCCAGGATTAATAATCAAGTTAGCATGGATTTTGTCAGTTTTTATTATATCGCATTTCTCGCTTAATAGACACCTCTGAGTGTAATTATATCCAAAAGGAAAAGAACATAATTAAATGTTCCAGTAAGTAAGCAGAAGGAAAGGTTACCTAAGTGTGAATTCAAGCTGACAAATAGACCTACTTAAGTTGGAAGACACTTCATTGTACTTGGGAAATAGGCAACGAAACATCTTATCCTCCACTATATAAAATTACTGGCTCTGTTCGTATCGGTGTCCCCGTTTAAACATTAGCACTAATTCGGCATGCATATTAGATGGACCCAAGAGAATGTTTTAAAGTGAATAAGTTTCGAAAAACATCCAGGGTTTTAGAGGGAAGGTTCTATTTACAATGTAATTATAACGCTAAATTGAATCTTTACTTTCTGTTCAATGTATATTTACACAGTACCTGGTACCACCTGACAAAATGCATTAATCTGAAGCAATTTATTTTTTTAAAAAAAGGAAAAGACTTAATTGGCCTCACGTTTGTGAGTTAATAAGTTCACAACCAAACGATAAAAAAAAGATTTATTTAATTTTCAATATCACAATCGAAGACACAGAACTGGAGAAAGTAGATCACTATATCTACCTAGGACAAAAAATCTCCATGAGACCCTCAAAAGAAGAAATCAAGCAAAGAATCACACTAGGATGGCAAGTCTTCGGCAGCAGCAAGCTCAACCTTCAAAAATAAGAAGATCCCATTAATCCTAAAAAGAAGGGTGTATAACCAATGCATTCTCCCAATAGTAACTTATGAAGCTGAAACATGGAACCTAACCAAGAGACATACTCATAAATTGAGATCTATGCAACGTGCACATGAGAAAATTATGCTGGGCCTCACATGGAGAGACCACAAGACAGTACAGTACATCAGGGAAAAGACAAGAGTCAGGGACATCATAGAATCCATTAAAAAGCTCAACTGGCAGTGGGCTGGTCATGTTGCACGAATGGCAGACAACTGATGGACACAGTGACTCGCAACATAGATCCCCAGAGATCACTCCGGCAGAATATTAGATGGAGAGACAAGGTAGACAATTTCAGAAAGTACTGGCTCCATGAGAGAGAAGTGTGGCAAATCCTGGGGAAGTTCTATGTCAAACGACGGACGTTGAAAGACAGATGATGATAATCTGGTCAACGTATGTGTGTAATGATATCTTAGCCCCTCCTCCCAATATTGCCAGAAAATTTACGTTCAATACTGGTCCCTCAGAAAGGACCAATTCTTCTCCGCTGGAATTGAGCCGACAAAGCTACGAAAGAATCTCATTCAGTACACTCATAAGACACGTTTTCGACCAAGTACCATATTTTCAAGCATTTTGAACACTTCTTGGAAAGGGAGATCTTCAACAACCCGGCAGCTGCTAAAAACGCCCTCAAAGAATTCATTGGTTCCAGGACCCCAGAATCCTACGCTTTCGAAATAAATGAACTCGTTTCTTGTCGGTAAATGTGTAGATTCTGAAGGTTCTTATTTTGATTAGTAACTTTTATTCTTAACTGAGACATAATGCTTTGAGATAGATGGTAAAAAGAAAAAAATTATCTTTGCCCTAACCTTATACGTCAAGGCAATGAACCAGTCTAAAGTTGCTTATTTAATCCCCAAGATGTCACCTTTAGTTTTGCATAATAGCGTCAATGTACAATTTTATATTTTCACGCAACCTTAAGATGAGAGAAAGACGAGTCGAAAATTCATTTTAAAAAAAACAGCAATAAAACATTTTCTTTTATCAAGAGTTGTTTTAAGAAACTGATCATACATTCTAACATTAAAACTCATACCCACACATTAAAAATAGTCGCATATTCAATTTTATAAAGACAAGTACCACCTTATTCGAGAGGATTACTGATGAAATACTAAGTCTAGCATCATTAAATTCCTTTCCGAACCTTCTGTGATGAGACGGGGATATAAAAGTGACAATATTAAAACTGTCGCTAGAACCATAAAAATCTGCCTTCATTAGAAAAGCGGTGTTCATTCCATCTAAAAAGATATAAAATCTATCATTGAACAGATAACCTGTGCTCGAGGAATTATCATTCGGCTTCACGAATTGAAAAGCTGTGTAATAGAGCGGGTTACATACGCTTCTGTGTATAGTGTGTGTTGGAGTGTGTGTACATGAACCAACTGAAATCAATTATTTTACCTCTGCCAACGTAGAGGTATATCAACTCTTGTTTTTGTCAATTTTTACGGACCATAGTTACAAAAGTTCTCAGAGAATTTAAATAATCTTTTCGCTGAAGGATGGGCAATCGGCTAAGGAAGAATTGATCACATTTTGGGAGTCGATCCAGGATTCTTTTTTTTTCCGGTTGAGAGATTTTCCCTTAAGTCAATTGTCCAAGATATGGAAAATTGAAACTTTCAGTTGCCATCACTACATTGTAGGTGTATACGAACTGATTTTTATTCTGTTTTTAGTCAATGTATAGCGTTGGATGAGGTAATTGTCCTCTAAAAATATGTTTAGTTCAATAACTGGCTTACTTTTAAGCCCGGTATTTAGAAATTAAAATATATATATATATTTCTGATTGATAAATTAAACGATGTTCGTTTTTTATTCTTCAAGAATTTTTATCCGTGTTAAAGACAAGTGTATAAATCTCACCAACTTCTGTTCATAAATTATAACCTCTTCTTCCGATCTTTAATATTGGTACAACGTTTCGACCGATTCAATCGACGGTTTTCTTCAGATGTGATATCATATATCATTAAATTTGTATGTTGATTACTCTTTTCCAAATTATAGACAATACAAATGTTTAAAGCTCTTCAGCTCCTGGCTTTCACAATTTATACATATCCAAGTTGAGCAACAAAGAATCTGAAAGTGCGAAGAAGATGAATTCCTCAGCTGCTACGAAGCAAACATGATTTTAATTAGATTTGCAATTGGATATTTCAGTTTAGAAATCAAGAGAAATCAACCAAAACCATCTATTTAACAAACAGTGCAACACTTTCCGTTCGTTCCTATGTCCGTGATAATAAACTCTTCCACTTGAAGGTAACAATTTTGCTAAGAAAATTATTTCCTACCCACCAACAGAAACAATGAACTCCTACATTTTAACAAGATTTATAAACGAGAATGATAATTTTATAGAAATTCAAATATATCCGTTTTTTTTTTCAAAGTCAAACTAGGAAACAAGTAACTTGCACAAGAGTGAGTCTTGCTTAACATCAAATAGAAGGGCCACAAGAGACAGCATAGTACATTAGATTAAAAACATAGTCCATTAAAAAGCTCAAATAGCAATGGACAGAGCATGTTGCGATAAAGTCAGATAATCGCTTGGACGGAGAGATCTAGCGAAGCTCGGGGAAAGTTTCTGTCCAACGACGGACGTCATGATGATGATGATGATGATGATGAATAATCAGTTGATGAATGTTCGAAAGCCGCGGAGGAAAATGACCCGAAACCTTCAGCCACTGAATCAATTGGAGCCGGTTCAAGTCATTTAAGAGGGATTGGCAAGGAATCATGTTTCAACGTATGAAACTGATCCATTTTTGCATTGTATCATCACATGAAGAGAAATGGATTTTGTATAATAACCGGAGGAGATAAAAATTACAGGAAGATAATGTTAAGTAATAGGTGGGGACAGGAGTGGCTTGATATGTCCCAGTTTCCTTCAAAATGGCCAAGCAAGACACAGATATCCGTACCTCTCATGAATGAACAACCATAGCCCGAGCGTGTACCAGAACTAATTAGCTATGATTGTCTAAAAAGAAAATGAATTTTAGCCGAAATTTCGTGAAAAAAAATACCAGTACAAGGTTTGACCATAGAGACTTCGAAAACGCCCTTTTTTTTTTTGCAAGCGAACAAACAAAACAAAAAACGTTTATTGATGGTGCCTAGTGGCGTAACCCCCAAAATATGACCAGACTAACCAAAGAGAGAAGGACTTTAGCCCTTTTGGCTAGTTGGTCAGCGGGCCATTTGTAGGGCTACGGAGATTAGATTAATAGACCAGCTTGAAATAGTATATTCAAAACTCAAACCACGCCTAATCTGATGAATAGAACGAGAAACATTTCGCTATACTACGAGGCCTGGCCTAATATTGCGAAAACGATGTTACTAAAGGTCAATTAATACCACCTACTTAGTTATGTAACCTCTTCAGTGGATCACTATTTTGGTAACATATTGAACATTTTCCTACATACAAGAGTTTCTCCAAATTTTAAGTCTTCAATGAATTCACAGGTTCTTTGATGGTAAGATTATTTAGGAAGGGAATTGACACTAAGATGTTACAGAGACAGTGAGAAAAAAGCAAGAGAAACAATTTTTTCAAAATTAAAATCATCATATATATAAGGAGAGCCATGTCTATCAAAATTATAGCATCAGTAGCAGACATTAGTCCATCTGCCTTCTTATACTCTTATAAAAAAACTCAACTTTCTTTTCTCCCTTCCTAACATACCAGAAATATAGTATCAGTAGCAACTCTCAGCCAAGTCTATTGTCGTATACTTTTGACAACTGTCAGTGAAGCTACGAGCCATAGACTTAGGATGATAGGGAAAATGATAATTTTGTCGAGCTAAATCAACAACTCCATATTGGTCAGTCTTGATATTACAAACTTGTGCCGTGATTACTAAAACGGTCTGAATTTTCAGAAACCAAACGGGTACAAACTAGTGACCAATTTAGCATACACTTATATTACATTCTGAACCCCTCCCAAAAAACTTATTTCGGTGGGGGGATTTTAAAAAAAATAGCTTACTTTCCCTACTTATTGAGAGGAATAGATTTCTTCGGTTGGTCTGTCTGGCTACGTCTGTATCACCCCAACGGGGCTTAGCAACAAAAGAATTTGTTCACAAGACGATTTCTATTGAATGACAAACCTGGCCTGGATTTTTTTCCACTGCTTAAATTGAATCCTTCAAGAATAAGCGAGACTTTCTGATTGCAAGTATATTTTATTCTTGTGGAGTTTTTTTTTTTCCTATCACCCATAAGAAATAAACACTTGGCTTCCAATCTGGATACATGACAGCTCAATTTCAATGGCTTCCTTTTCGCCACATCTGCAAAATGCATAAACATTATTTCCATCAAATGTCCTTTCGGTAAAATGACAGAAGAAAATTAAAACTTAACAAAGCGTCTTCATAAATAATTCACTCGGGTGGATAGTAATTATCGCAGAATTACCCAACACGCTAAATATTGTGGCATTCTTTGACTTTTTCGGAAATCATTGAAATAATATTTATGCCATTACACATTATGCTTGATTCACCGGTAAAAAAAGGGGGAATTCAGGGGTTTGAGTGAATAGGCATAATTTGTTTAATATGTAATTTTTGCTATAGATTTACGATCAATAAACCAGGTCCCAGAGATGTAGGTAGCCTAAAAAATATGACAGCATCAGTATTTTTTTTCTTTTATATTTAGACCGTTTTTATTCTGTTTAATTCATTCGTTTCCCAATTTTTTTTTAATCACTGCTAACTAGAATAGACTGGTTTAAGCACTGTTGCTGGGTTATAAGTATCTATCTAGACTTTGGCCTGCCCTTAACGTATGTAGCAGAAACTTCAGATTTAACACACATAAACTCACTCATTCCTCTCCATGAGCAGGGAAACTATTTGTTATTTTTGAAAAATTGCCCCCCCCCCAAATAACTTTTTAGGAGGAGGGTTCAATATGCAATCAAAGTGTATGATAAATTGGTTACTAGTTTGTGCCCGTATGGTTTTCGAAAATTCGGATCGTCTCAGAGATCACAGCACAACAAAAAGTGAGAGAAATAACTTATTCATTAATTCCCCCCCCCTTTTCCGACTTATTCATTGATCACCCCCCCCCCCCAAACACAACAAATATGAATGGCCTGGATTCATTATTTTCTTAGGGATGTTCTATTCGCATTCGGGAAATTTCGCCGTCTCAGAAACGTGACAGGCACCCCTAACTATAGTTGCCCTAGGCGACTGCCCCGGTTGCCATTGCCTCTGGCCGGCCCAAGTAACAACGTAATGGTGTGAAAAATGTGTGACATAATAATTTTTTTTTTCTGTCAATTAGTCCCCCTAACCTGCCAAGTCGTATGTATATGGTTTCAGTAGAGTTCGCCGAGTACAGTAGTGAGATTTTAAAACAATTGCTTCTCTGTTTTGTATATTGTTATTTTACAAATTCATGAAAGATTCATTCGATTCTATTTGCAGATGAGGCATAATGATCTGCATTTAATAAAGTCTATCAATTAATCAGCTTTACTGTGCATTATTCACCAATTCTTTGCAATGATATAATTGCAGTTTTATTGATATTCTTGTGTATGAAAATCCCTTGATGTTTCTAACGAGAATTTTCCTTGGACTTTTTTTCTTTTCCAGCTACTTTCGTTTAAGTTAATTGCAAAAGTGAAATTGTCTTAATGAATAGTTCCTTGCTGAGCTGGATGCAAAGGTGGGGAAGCAAATATCTCAGAGGGGAAGGTGTGGTGAGAGAAAGAGCATTTCCACTGAGAGAGTAAATGGTTTCTGGAGAGAACATGTTTGGAGATAGATAGAGAGAGAGAGAGAGAGGGGGGGAGAGATTGAAAATTTGTGTGTGTGAGAGAGAGAGAGAGAGAAAGTAATTCGAATGGATGGATAGAGAGACGGGAAGAGAGAGGCAGAGGAGATGGCCATGTGAAAGAGAGAGGAGAAAGTGCATTTCCATCGAGAAAGAAAATGCCTTCTGGAGAGAACGTGTTTGGAGAGAGAGGGGGAGAAGAGAGATTGAAAATTTGTGTGTGTGAGAGAGAGAGAGAGAAAGTAATTCGAATGGATGGATAGAGAGACGGGGAAAGAGAGAGGCAGAGGAGATAGCCATGTGAAAGAGCATTTCCATCGAGAAAGAAAATGTCTTCTGGAGAGAAAGTGTTTGGAGAGAGAGAGAGAGGGGAAGAGAGATAGAATATTTGAGTGAGTGAGAGAGAGAGGGAAGAAGAAGGTATTTCGAATGGATGGAGGGACGGAAAGAAAGAGAGGAGATAGCCATGTGGAAGAGAGAGGAGATAGCCATGTGGAAGAGAGAGGAGATAGCCATGTGGAAGAGAGAGGAGATAGCCATGTGGAAGAGAGAGGAGATAGCCATGTGGAAGAGAGAGGAGATAGCCATGTGGAAGAGAGAGGAGATAGCCATGTGGAAGAGAGAGGAGATAGCCATGTGGAAGAGAGAGGAGATAGCCATGTGGAAGAGAGAGGAGATAGCAAGACGGGAAAGTAACGTGAAAGAGAGACGGGAAAGTAACGTGAAAGAGAGACGGGAAAGTAACGTGAAAGAGAGACGGGAAAGTAACGTGAAAGAGAGACGGGAAAGTAACGTGAAAGAGAGACGGGAAAGTAACGTGAAAGAGAGACGGGAAAGTAACGTGAAAGAGAGACGGGAAAGTAACGTGAAAGAGAGACGGGAAAGTAACGTGAAAGAGAGACGGGAAAGTAACGTGAAAGAGAGACGGGAAAGTAACGTGAAAGAGAGACGGGAAAGTAACGTGAAAGAGAGACGGGAAAGTAACGTGAAAGAGAGACGGGAAAGTAACGTGAAAGAGAGACGGGAAAGTAACGTGAAAGAGAGACGGGAAAGTAACGTGAAAGAGAGACGGGAAAGTAACGTGAAAGAGAGACGGGAAAGTAATGTGAAAGAGAGACGGGAAAGAAAAAGCCAAGGGATTAATAAGAATGGATTCACCAAGCCTGGCTGCAGCAGGGTTAAGCATCACTCCAACTTGTATTCCAGCTGAAGATGATTACAACTGATTTTGTACTGAAAACAGACATTTTATTCTCAGTAAACCCATGCTTATTAGCAACATAGATTTTTTCAAAGATAAACGAGATTTTCAATTCAGTTCAGTCGGTAAGGGAGTCAAATCATGGTAAATGAATTAAATGCTGTATATCGGTTTAGTTTAACGTAACGGGGCAGACAATGAAGGGTTTACCCCCTAAACTAGGCAAGGATTCTTGTTACGACAGAAAACAAAGTCAACTCCAGACGTGAACTGGGCGGGGGTTGACAATTTCTCTCCACAATTGGCTTAATTAAACAAAATTAATGATCTATTAAAATTGCCTCATTTTATTTCTCTCCAATTGTCTTTAGATTAACATTGAAGTCATAAGTTGGTATTCTGTTTTTACTTATAACTTTTACTTGGTGGGCATTAGCGGATCTAGGCTGATGACTAGGAGGGGCCCAAAATGACATTTTGGTAGGTGGGAGGTACAGATAGGGAGAAAAAATTGCAAATGAATTCGCAAAAAACGGAATTTCAGCCATCAAAAACGGTAAAGAATTATGTAATCTGGCATCTGGATTGATGTTGATATTGTTACGGCAGAAAAACGAAGTCAACTCCTTTGACTGGTGTTTGATAAAAAGAAATATTTCCGAATGCGGTACTCGTTAAGTTGGCGACGGGTGCCGGAAATGGGAGAAAATATAAGTGTTTGCAGGAATGTAAAGAATGCTCAAATTTGATATTAACGAAAAGTTGATTTATCTTAATGCTGCAGGGATTCTTTCTCGGGATTCATACAAGTACCAAACCAAAAAAAAGATCTTCGACAAAAAAAAAAAAAAAAAAAGAAAAAAAAAAAGACAAAAACAAAACAAAACAAAAAACGATTTCAAACACATTTTTTAAAAGTGATTCGGTTCTAAGCACGTATGCGTGATCCAAAGTGTAAAACTCAAACAACAAATGCCCCCACCCCCCGTTGTTTGTATTTCACCCATCAGGAAGCATTCCTTCATTAAACATGTTTTCTTCAGCTGCTTGAGAGCCGGTTAAACTGAGCTCATTTAAAAAGCAACAAACTTCTAATTGCAAAACTTGTAAAAGCTGTCAGCAAAAAAAAGATAAAAATAAAGAAATAAAAAAACAACAACGATGCGAATGCATCAGAAGAAGAAAAAAAAATCCCCTTTTTATTGTCTTTCTTACTGTTTCCTTTCCCCCCATTTTGATTCAGCATTTTTAACTACAGTAAATCCTACTAAGCTGTTTACGCCTGTATTAATGGATTACAAAAAAATAAAAAAACAAAATGTATGCCGGTAATGCTAATCACAGACTCAAAGAATTCTCCATTACCAGAATAAAAGCTGCCAACTGTTTTTTTTTCTCGTTCCTCGATTCATTTTATTTTCTAATTGTATTTCCGTTTCCTTTTTCATCGTCACATTCAAATAAAAAAAAATATAAAACAAACTTTTCTTTAGCAAATATCAGATGATAACGAAAGTTCTGTCCTATGTTTCAATTTATTCGGAAGCACAAATATCATTGGTCCCGTAAATCAGTAATGTTTTGCACTCTCAGCACAGTGTTGTTGGGGCACTAATCACGGATGTGTCGTGTGAATGATAGCCTGATGGAGTCCATCCCTCTCCAGGCTTCTCAGTCCTACTCTTTATATTAAGTGCTTAGTAGAGAAGCATTGAGTATCATTTTAAAGACTTTGATATGACTCGGGCGTGGACTGAACCCATGATCTACGGGACAGGAGACGAGAACTCAAGTAGTGGCGAGTAGAGACACACCATTTTTATATTCGTTTTCGATAATCTTTCGCTAATCGACAAGTTTTTCCTATACCAGATTTGGGAAACTCCTTAGATTATGACCTGAAATGAGAGATTAACTGATTTTCAATCTCTTTTTTTAAAGTCTTTTTTGGAGTCTACATATATCAAGATGATTTCTCTCCTGAGCAAATGATAGTTGAAAGAAGAAAGACACATTACCGTGAGCTTCAGTGTGCGCGGACATACAAATATAAGCTTCGCTTCACCCCTTTCTTCTCTATTTTTTTAGCTCTAGCATGACAAATTTTAAACAAACCGACTAAAGTGGAAAGATCATTCACTAAACAAAAACAAATAAGCTTAAGTTTTGCTTAAGTCAGTTCAACTAAAAAGTTATACTTTTAAAACTTATCAGCTTGAATTTGGCTCAACTCTGTCAATGAATTCTTCAAGCTTTCAAATTGATCATTCATGGTGAAGTCCCAAGAATTCAATCAGAAAATCTTCAAATTTTCAGCAGACAATATCCTGCAGAATATCAGAGAGATATAAGCTGAAATTATGCTCTAAGGGCTTCCATCATTACTGCACACATTTTTAATTAGTTCTCTTTAATGGGTTTTCTTTATCACAACTTCGTAGGCCCAAGGGTCACTGTATAATCTATAAAAGATGAACTAGCGATATACGAGTCAGTCTAGTCTGAAGTTATTTCTTCATTGCAAAATCCACTCTCCAATTAGATAGCCGAAGAATAGATGGACTAAACATAACGAAAAAAGAACCAAAAACTAATAGACAAGAATATAGGACCCTTTAATATAGCGAGATTTGCGATATAAGGTGGTGGACCTCAACATTTTTGCTTACCCACTGGTCCGGAAAACAGCGAATGAAAAGATAAGATTTTCAAAGAATTATTTGATATGACCAAAATATTAAGTTTCTTCAATTTAACATTAATTAACATGCTTTGTTGACCGGTGAACTTTTTTTTAGCACTAGTGATTGACATTCGAGTATCTACGATTCAGTTATAACGCATTTAGCTTTCTTGGACCTCAACGACGGCATCATAGAAGTGGGCTGCTGTAATAATTTGATTACCTCAACTCAAAACGATTTGAGAATTAGCTTTAGTCATTACGTGCCAATCAAAATCTGTTAATGAACTTTGTTACATTTTGATTTATTTAGGTATTACGAAAAGAATTGTTCATATGTCGTAAATATGATAATGCATGGTTAGATGATATATTTGTGCAATACATTCTTTGCCCCCCCCCCATTCTCTCCGCTTTGATACAAACAAAAAAAGCAGTTAAGTCGTAATCAGCAGTAGCTGTTCGAGCTACTTCTACTGTTTGCTTGGACGCTTGCAATTTAATTTCACCCAATATTCAAGATGCATAAATCTAGTCTGACGGATACTCTACCCGCTTGCCTATTTCCAAGTCGGACGTTCGAAACATTGGAAGGTTCCTTCAATTTTATATATCTGTTTGTGTCAGTGTCACAGAAACCAACAAACAGACAAAGACTGACCACGGCCTTTATACAATATTATGGCTGCAGACATCACATGTTCCCCTGGACTAAATATCGTCTGCTTCTTCAAGTAATTCCCTCTGTGTGTATGTGTGTATGTTTGTTTTTTCTTTTTTCATTTTGGATACTTCTGTATGATTTTCTCCAACAACGATTTTGTGATTGGTTGCCAAAATACTTTCGTTATATGATTTTTTTCTGTACCCCCAACCAACCCGTACCGATAATTGTTGTGATTATCCAATATCAATATGAAATGATTAAACCAATAATGGAAATAGACGTAATTTCTGATCTGAGGCCAATTCCAAAATAACTCACCCTGCAAACATACACAAAAGTGGTAATTGACACACACTCTCCGACCCTGGATCCCTTTTCTCCAAGTAATCTGACCATTCTTTTTTTTTTCTTTTTTTTTTTTCGACAATCTCACATTATATTAATTTCTTTCATCTTTTGTTTGCTTCACAAAATGTCAGCCAGTTTCTCATTAAACCTTGGAATTGCTATCCGTCCCAGAATATTTGTACCAGAAAAATTAAAACCTAATTAGATGATTTACTCGAAGAAAAAAATAAATAAATAGGTGAAAGTCATACATATACTATAACAATGAATAGCCGGATTTTTTGTTCCTCTGTCCATAACAATGCACTCTCCCACTAAAATGTATCAATTTTGATGATATAAATTTCTCCTACCTACCATTTTAAACTATGGACTTTACACTTCTTCTAAGCAGATTCTCAAATTCGCTTAGACATTATCATTTATTTACACGATTAACAGCTTTGAAGTAAGTGACCATTAGGTCTTGAAATAAGTTAGAAAATGTGGTGAAACTGTTCGAATTCCACTGAAATACAGGTAGATACTTTTGCCAAATGTATAATGGCTTCCAATATACCAAAGTACAAATCTGTAAATCAATATACGATATGTGATGGGTTTATTTCATAAGAGTGCACGATACAAAAAAAATTATTTAGAGTAAAGCATTAAATATGGTGAAATAATAGATTTGCACGCTTATGTCTAGGTACTTTAAGCTTCTTCAGGAGGATGATTCGATTTATTCGGATCCCTATTTAAAAACATTATTGGGAGGTGCATATTCTACTGTTGATCCCCCTGGGTGGAAAGCCCCACCTCATTATATTTATTTCCTTCTTTTTTTCCTGTTTTTTTCTTCTTTATAATTATTCTGTTCGTAGTATTTAAAGTTCTTCGTTTTGTTAATTGCGTTTGATTTTTTTAAAAACATTTTAGTTTTTGTGATATTTCTTCGTTAGGTTATTAGTTTTAAAACTGTGTCATATATTATACCGGTTAATCCGTCGGTATTTTTTTGTAGTCTTTTGCTATTAATTGTTTGTTTGTTTTTTCTTACTTGTTCATTCATCTCATAAGCAAAGAGATTGGAACCTAACTTACCCTACGAGATATGATTGGAAGTTGAACAGAAAAATTAAAAAAGAGAAAAATAACGTTAAAGACATTTAATCAATCGCTTGAAATATTGAAAGAACAACGAAAAATTGCCAGAGTGTAGCAAAATACAGTAATATATAATATATATATATATATATATATATATATATATATATATATATATATATATATATATATATATATATATATATATTCACAAAGACATATAACCCGTGTATGTGAACATCTCGTGCCTAATGCACTCTTCAGTAATTGGGAATATGTTTTGTTCTTGTAATTATGAAAACAAGAAGCCCATTTTTATTTGAACACCGTATTTTGTATCATTTAATCAAATTTTATTGGTTTTTTTTTTAAACTGACGATTCTAGCCTGGGGACGTTTATATATATATATATATATATATATTATATATATGTGTGTGTGTGTGTGTGTGCGCTCACGTTCGTTTCGTTTCTAAAATGATAATTTGATATAAATTCGAATATATCCGAACTTTTCCATGGGGAATAACAAGAGCGGGAATAAAACTAATCGGCCGTATTTCAATGTCCAATTTACTATTTGAACATTATGAAAACGTTACATTTTTCGAAACAAATTGTAAGCAGGCAAGGAAAAGCCGATGCTTTGCAACAACTCGGAATGCAAGAGAACATAGAGTAAACGAAATGAACCACCACTAACCAACTGATCAAAAGGTCATTCTTCATCGACTACAGTAATTCTGTGTTTGTGGTGTGACTAGGAGGAAACATACCATTATCTCTTTTGGGAGTGTCTAGAATTTCTTGACAAAAAACGACATTATATTCCAACAGAGTAATGTTAGATCACATACGTAGACGTCAGCTTCCACTTTCCCAAGGGGGCGGGGGCAAACATATATTTCCGGGGAAGGGGTGCAGAAGGATAATTTCGGAATATAAATTAGTGGCAAACCAGTTAAGCATAGTACCATCTTTTTTTTTATGTGGGTACATTAAGTTAGGGTTACTTAGAACGATAGTGTTGCACCATTATCCTTTATTGACTGTATGGTTCCAACTTCCAAAAACCCTCACCTTGGGGGTAAAAGACCAGATCCAGTGGCAAAAGCCCTGTTACTAGATATTGCTCCTTCAGATTAACATTCATTCTAGTCTTTCCCTTGAAATTCCCTTAATGAGAAATATGTCATTCCATGAAAGAGCAGTTCATGGTTGAAATAGATAAAAAGCTCGTGTGGGAATATAATCATGGAGTTGCCTGAAGGGTGGCAAGATTTAGAAAAACAAAGCAGTTAATATGTTGTTTAACAAAATTAATGTTGAAAATAAGAAAACAAGAACCATGAGTTCAACGATGCGTTCACTATCAGTTGAAGTTATAAGAGGAGGAGGAGGAGGGAGAGCAAGAGTCTGTTTTTTTTCTTTGAGTTGATTCTCATACCTTTAATATATTGCAATGGAAATGTTTCGCTAGTATTTAATTTTTAATATAAATATTATAAATTGCCGTTTCTAGCGGGTTTTTTTTTGTCATTTGAGGGGCTTTTTTATGAAAAAAAAATGCGAACCTCGGACATTCTATAATGACATCATTAGCTGCTGGTAACACAATGATCAGAAGGATGTTATTTTAATGACATCATACCTTTTAATGATATCACACCTCTTCCTTACTATTTTTGGGGTTGACGTAACTGCGACAGAGAGGAAAGCGTCGTATAGGGGTGTGTGGATACATCTAAAACCATTTTTACTTATTGAACCAAACAAATCTTTGGGTCACCCAATTCATGTACACAAATACATCATATAAAACATATTTTTCTGTGTAATTAGTATTCTCAAAGATGATATCATAAGTTGGCTTACATGCTGCCCGAGATCAAAGCCATCATAACGGATTTAATATTCACATTGGTGAACACTCAATAAAAGGGAACAAGTCATCTCTTTTGGTATACTTACTGATCCCTCATCGTCAAATACGTTTTGGGTTAACCTATGTAAGTAAGCCCTACGTTTCAAAAATTTGAATGATACGTAGGAAGAAGATAACATTCATATACAAGACGTTATAACAATACTCTACGTTAAATAGGAAATACGTCGTATGACATAAGCTATGTATTATGACCATAGCTGAAAGGGGAAGTAGTGTTTGATTAGCTCTGTTGGGGAGCCATATTAAAACAACTATGTTGTTTTTAAATCCCCCGAAACGATTACGGGTTGAACAACTGATGACTCAAACAAAAAATGATTGAATGTAGTACCATGATATCAAAGTCTTTGTAAAACACGAAAACATTGACGAAATTACATAAAGTAAATTAGCAGGTATTGGGAAATAAGTGACTAGAGTGAGACAAAAAAACTTTTGAAAAAAATCTTTTCTTTTTAATATATTCAGCGTTTAAAGCTGTAAAGCTTCCCCAACAATATAATACAATATTCATATGGGATGGGGCCTCAATAACAGGATGAATAAACCAAAGAAAAGCCATTGTTCTAAAACGTTTTTTTGATAGAAAGGAACTTGATACTTAGGACATTTGCAGCAAATCATTAATATGAAACAAAAAAAATATGAATGACTGATTATGCTTCAGAATACACTTAGGGCTGTATATGCATGGAATTTGTTTCTGTTTTCACATTTTTAGAATGAATGGCATGATCGTAATTCTGTGGTCCGATTCGAATGTGGTGTCTCGGCCTTTTTGCATTAGCAAAACGTATTATCAGTTCTTAGAAGTTTTATATCCAATACGTCCCCGATGTTTAAAGACTTGAATCACAGTTGTATAAAGAAAAAATATCTAAAAGTGAAGAACACTAATCTACACTAAATCAGATACTAATTCATTAATATTTCTTACCTGATCACGCATAAAGGGTTATGGTTTAGTGTTAGGACCTAGTTTACCAAAGTGTGGCAAATCAGCTTAATATCGAAATCCCTTCATCGAGGACATTATCAGGTATATAGCTCATACGAACAAATACTGCATTTTGCTCTCAGCCAAGAGGCCGAAAAGCTGCATTTCAAATGATTGAATCTAATAAATCAGATTTTGTTTTTCAAGGGACGCGGCTGAACTAAATTGATATCTGAATTAATTTGATTCGGGTTGGTAGAACACGCACATCTCGACAAACCTCAGACTATAATAGCTCTTATGCGACTTATTTACAGATCAATACATTGTAAACATAAAGGGGTGCGACTTATCTACTGCTTACATAGCGTGAATACAAACCTTTAATGGATCCATGGGTAGTAAGGTAAATTGTGACAGTAGTGTCAAGGTATTTTGAAATAATGTTCTGGGCGCCTTGCGCATATCGTAGATTAGAGAGTATACTAGTATAGAATGAAAGTTTCATTATTATTATCATTATTATTATTATTATTATCATCATCAGCGTCATCATTGACTAATTTTTATCGCTGAACCCTCTCTTGAAAATACATCCATTTTGAGTTCCAAGAAGGACAGCGATAAAGAATTCCTATCGATTCAGATGATGGCAAGAAAGTGTTATATCTGCGATGACATGCAACCTGAAGAGTTGTCTGAGTGTTTATAGTATAGTTTCGAGTGAACCTTACGGCTAATCAGAAGAGATTTACCCATCTTGGGAAAACAGGGAAATTCTTATTCTCGATCTAAAGTGTCCACTGCTTCCTCTCTTGTCCAATCACTATTCAGCATTTCTTATTGTATTTGTTGTTGAGGACACGAGTAAATTTCCCCCATTTCCTTATGATTGCATCCAGTGCTTATTTTGGGAAATCGAATGCCGCAGCAAAGACACGAAGCATTTATTTTAGAATATCAAGTGAGCCCACTTGAAGAAAAGATGTCCACTTTAAATATTTTCAACAAAAAATAGAAAGCACTCAAAGAGCGCATATCTCCGCCAACACCATTTTCACTACAAAGGTTACAGATCCCAAACTTTACCGTGACAAAAAAAAACAAAACAAACTTATAATTATTCAGAGACATATCATCAATAGTTAGGAGAACGACAACAATAATCATATTGACGTCTTTACTGAGTTATTACATTGAAAAAAACAAAACAAAACTAAAGAATTCTTGATCTCACAAAATTAAATAATTGAATTCATCCAAAAACTAAACCAAGTTTTCTGTAGCCCTTGACCCACCTTTGAAGAAAGTTTCAGGATTAATTGAGAACTTTTAAAGATATTGTGTGGACATACGAACAAACACCAGTTAATACATAACCCTTGTCCAACTTCGTGAATCTCGAACGTAAATACGGTCCAGTAGGCTATATTTTCCTCAATTTGTGTGGAAGCCACACATCAAAGAGGCTAACATAACCAAGTTCATGGAAATGAATTTGAACGTTTGATGTAGACATTTTGAGTATATTAGCTTTCTACCGCATCCCATAATATTGAATATTCTCAAGTAATATCTTGATTTGATCGATATCAACCTTAACGGGTCTACCTAATAATGGTTTCAGATTTCAGTAAGAAATCTTCATGAAGCTTCACAAATCACATTTGACACGTTCGATAATCCACAGTACCTTCGACATAAACTGCACATATCTCTTTTTGTGCTTGCGTTGCATCAATAGATTCTTATAATGAAAATGCAAAGTGCGTCCAAAATGTTGAATCAATAACAAATTCTGACATGCATGTTAATATGACTGCTGTCTTAATATAATCGAAAGCAATCTTTTGATAAGTTAGTTAAAACTAGGCGCTACTAATGTCATTAAATGACAAAATAGAGGTAACAATATTTTTGGACAGACATCAAGTTATTCCACTTACATAAAGTACGTCCATTTTGAATATTTTTCAAGGAAGAAAAAAAAAAAAAAACGAAAACGTAAAGAAACCCCAAATGCTTCTGTAAAATTAAGTTGCACACAGAGTGCATAGCAATGCTAACGCCACTTTCAGAGGATTTAATTGTGAATGAATGTGCCCCCCAGATTGAGCCACTTCTTCCTTACCCCAATGAGTACTTTCGGAGATATTTTGTCGACAGACGGAAAGATTTGACCGAATATCTATAACTGTCCAACAATGCTGGCAGAGGTCAATCAGTACACAAGAGTGGATGATATTTGTGCTGTTTTCTCACAACTGATGTATTTTTCTTGTCATTGTGTTTGCATGATCAAACATTTTCAGAAAATTTATTTTGAAAGCTTAATTGGTCTTTTTGTTTACCAGAAAAATTTTCTCTAACACTTCAGCTTGTACTCAAGGTGCCGTGAGGAATAGAGACAGCGGTCAGGTTATTCCGTCCGTCCGCTTTTTTTATTCGCTTTTGATCAATCTATTTAAATCCACTTCCGGCTTGCCAGGCCCGTCAGAGTTTCACCAAATTCCCGTTATAGGAACACGTTATCCCACCCTATCCTTTGCTTGTATCTAACGGCGCTAGATGCGGGGTTAGACATTCCTGGTTTGGATTCGATGTTGTCTATTTCTTGGACTGGTTGCAAACCATGGCTAAAGTGCATAGTCTGCCCTGATATCTACCCATAACTGGGGCGTTACTGGTTGGAGTTACGCCTTTCCCAATGACATTTGTACGAAAGGGACGCATATGGTTTCAACCAGAGTTTGAAGTCAATCGATTTCATCTCCCATCCTGCTAACTGTTGGACAACCTAAAACTCCTGAATAACGAATCACATCTGAAATGTTCAGTTAAAGTAAGTTGTGTGTGCTAATTACCACTAGACTTTCCTTTGCAGGACGAGGAAGAGTTAAAGAGGGGCAGATTCAAAATATCTGCAGCTTTTTTTAATGATAACCTAATGACTAAACCTTTATATCAATGAAAAATGAATGTTCTATAATTAATTATCACTGACGATAATTTAGAAAAAAAAAGATAAATATACCAATTCCTTCCTTGCAAGAAAAAAAAAATAGATATGACACTATGACCTTGTAATTGTAGAAATATTCATGTCAGAATCATTCAAGTGTTTATTAACATCATCATCATCAAAATGCTATGAGAAAAAATTAGTTTGTTTCCTATACAAGATACTTATGAGACAAAAGAAAACCTCTAAGATGATCTCAAGATGGCAAAAATGTCGTATATACTTTCTTTGCTTACCTCTGCCAACGGATTTGGAAGAGACAAAAGCGAAGTTCCTATTTTGCACAGATTCAGTCTGAAAGAATGGACAATCTGGGAGCTTAGTCCAAAACAATAACTAGTAAAGCTCCTACTTCGTCTGTTCCCACTTTGAAGTAAGACCGAACCAAATAGAAGCTTCATCTGTACATGTATTCACTCGTGTCTGTCTTTCCTCACAATATATCCGAAAGTTCTGAATTAATTTTAACGACATTTGTCGAATGATGGGCCATTGGCACAGGAAGAATTGGTCGAATTTGGGGACGGATCCAGAAAACGTTTTTGATTGAAAAATCGAAACTTACAGATACCTCCCCTACTCTGTAGCTACCTTTTCATCCAGTTCTCGGCTAGTGTACAGTGTTGGCAGAGGTATGCACTGAATGCTTCCTAGTTTTTTGTTGGTTTGGCCTTTTCAGCTTTCGTTATGCATATACACAGCAAAAGAATAATCAATCAAATATTTGGGAATAACTGATAGATTCAGTGCATCCAATATTCTGGGTTTCAATTTGACCATAGACGTGTTCTATCATCCGTCATAAAGTGCTTTATAGTAGACAGGAGAGCAAAACTGTCAGGATAGATTTCATGTTTGGGCGTAACCATTCCGAGAGGGATGGATACTGGCCGCACTAATGTCTGGAGAAATGTATTAAATCTCTTCAGCATAGATTGAACTAGAATACCCCCAAAGAGACAAGAAAGACCACCACTAGAAACTGACCCAGTAGCGAGATATTCAAGCCAAGTAGAAAATATAATAGCTATTAAAAAGGGAAACGGTCTTTCTGTGGACGAAGAGGTAGACAACCAAAAAATAGAGAAAAAAGCTTAAGTAGCAGAGTTCAAAGTCTGCTACTGGTAAAGTCATTCTGAATGTTGGAATGAGGGGAATCAACTATAACTGATATAGATCTACGAATTATATATCCTATAAATAGTGATAATGATGTTTTATAAACTTGATGTGAATAACGAGAAAAGTAAGTGTTTCCCATCTACAAGAAGGCCGTAATCATATGTCATATGGCCAGCGTTATAAATGAAATATTCGGCAGTTAGTAGTTACATATGCACTTTTTTGAATAGTAAACATATAGGATGATATAAACAATAAAAAATGGTAAATATCCAATCAATGTATGACCAATTTGGAGCAATAACATTTTTGAATGGTTCCCTAATGATAATATGCCATTACTACAAAATTATGTACGTTTAGTAGCCACAAATTCAGTGAGAGCAAAAATTATGGCTTCTTTTTATATTATTGAACCTTTTTATTATGGATATGAAATTCAAAATGCTTTTGTTAATTTGTTGGAGAAATGTCAAGTAGATATGTATGCTGCTGCAAGACTTCATATTCTAATTTTCTTTATTTAGACAGTTGAGAGGTGTGGGGCCTGGCACTATCATGGAGCATTTCCTTCGGTTCCTGAAAAATCCATTCTTATTGTTTTGATATAAAATGGATCATTGTGAGTAATTCTTCACAAAGAACAGGTAGTGTTTATTCAAAATGCTATGTTGACGTTATCAGCAGCTTGAGCAGCATTATTTACTAATTAGAAATTGTACTTGAAAATTAGTTTAATTTCTTGAGTGGACAACATTACTGTTAAGGGCTAGAAAGCTTCAAATCAAAATGAACTACGTCCACAAAAAAACTGCCAACATAGGTCTCTATCAGTTTTAAAGCTGGTTCGGCTGGGTGACTATATATGTATCACCCCTACAGGCCAATGGAGCTAGAAGGCTGAAAATTTAAACACATATTATTAGGCCTGAAAAAGCCTTTTTTATTGATTTTTTTTCTAAAATCCTTGTCAAAGTAGGTTTTTCGTAGCTAGGGGATCAATCGGTAATCTATGTTTATGCAAAACTGATCCCTCAGTTTATATTTTTTGACAATTAAGATGTTTTTGATTATCACTATTCCCCCACAAAAGAAGTCGAGATGAGATACTTATTCATAGATACCCCTTTCAAATTTTTAATTGATCACCACCCACATGACATGCTGTCGAAAGACATAGGCCACATAACGGTTTCTATTGAGTGAATAACCACCAGGTCCGTTCCTTTTACATCAACAAAAAAATGCAATTGCATAAGTAAATCTTTCACTTTATGCATTGCTCTCTATGATGTTGAAAAAAATATAAGAAATGATATTTCACGTTAAACAACCTGATAGAAAAATTGTATTGGTTGGCAGATAAATTATTTCTTCCCATTTCCTTTACTTACTGAGTAACACTAATCAGCCATTAGATTGTTAGTGTACTTCATGTTGCTATGGTAACACTGTTTTTAACTGTGACGAATTTCGACAGTCCTATAAAAGCCAAAAAAATTTTTTGTTCAGACAAAATTTGAATTGGTTATAAGAATTGAAGAATAAATAAAGAGAGAAGAATTTTCCACCTTTTTTCACGTCACACTAGGTCATTAGATTTTTGTTTTTTTTAATGAAATCTCGAAATGAAAAATGAATGTGAAGTGAGGAAAGGCTTAATTTAGGAAGCTAAAACATTTTTAAACTTGTCATCATTGACCTACGACTTATAGGGAACACAAATAAAGACAGACTTAAAACAAAATGTATTGAAGCTAGAGAAAACAAGTCACTGTCCCTTTTCAGTCTTTTTTTCAATCTCTCAACAGCTTTACTTTATTTTTTTAAATTAATTCGATACAGTTTTATAACAGAAACAAATGTTGCTAAATGCTAACAAAAAAATTGTGAACAATGTCGTAGGTTTTGAACAGTCTCTCCTTTTCTTGTCTCTTCAATAGTTAGTACTACTTCTCCTAATGAATAATATAACTGTTATATCATCGAGTACTCATGATAGGAGTTTTAATAACTCTTTGAGGCACATTTCATTTTCCTCCTGTTTATCAACAGCTGGTGGAGTAGTTCTATCTGGGTACTAGATGTAAGGATGGACGGAGTATAAGCCTCTGCGTTCTTGGATATATAAAGATTGGAAAAAAAAAAAAAGATGGCATTATGAATGACCCACCACGCAGATGCCAACAAGTAGGATGAAATTTAACCCACGGTGCTTCAAAGAATTATTACTCTGTAGTTCAAACCACTCATCATAATGGGGAAAGTATGAATCATTGCCACTCAGCCTGTCCGTTGGGTATATGACACTTCCACTGAACTTTAAATTTCAACAAGGATGCTGTTTAGATATTACACGAACTTATATTTCTTTTGAAATATGTTCGTGAGTTGATTGTAAGAATACACTCTGAATTGAACGATCGTAGCCAGCAAAGTTGGCGAAGGGTTCTGTCTCTTTATATGTAAATATGTTTATGTTTCCAGCGTTCCCTGGCATGAAAAATTTGTTTATAGACTTGGAAATTTGGCATCAGTAGTCCACTAGATCCTTTCTAAACATGCTCTTTTATTATTTGAGAGAAAAAAGCTTCTTTAACCCTTTTGCAGACTCCTTTTGACGTTTTATTTTAATAACATCTAGAATCTCCAGACTCTAGAGGTTTCTTTTACTCCGGTAGAAAACGCAGGTGATGTCACATATATCATTTATCCTAAGCATATGCATCCTTTGATAGAAATTTTTTACATTACCTCCAATTTTGCTGCTATGGTTGTTCAAATATAAACTGTGATAACAGGTTGAAGTTATTCTTTAAAACAGTGATGTTTCTTAAAATAGGATCCAATATTGTTCAAATTAACCCAATAAAGATACCAGAATGTTTATTATAAAGAGAAAACTTGAAATAAGGTTTCTTGTAACATTGAAATCGGAAGAGTAAATCAATGAACAGAATAAAAGATATTTGTATTCATTTAGACAAATCAAGAATATCGTTCATTTTGATTGAATTAATTCAACAAAAAAAAAAAAATCTGAAGAGTTCAGACCAAAGCCAGAAGATGTCTACTTAATTGTTCTAATTAATTAAATGTCACTCATAGACTCAATATTAATTAAATGTTCGATGCAATTATATGAATTGATCTTTAAATAAATAAAGAGAGATGCATACTCTGATATTTGGCTATGAAGAGATTATTTATATTCCTGTCCTTTACAAACTCATCCATTTTTTGTCAGAGATTCTGAACCAAGCAGTTCTTTATATCCAATGTTTTTTTTTTTTCTACCTGCATAAACCACCACCCACCTTTACAACATTTTGCCGTGTTCTTTCTCAGGTAATCTTTCGACGAATCAATCAGAGCAAAGATTTGTTGTAAGCAGTGTTCAGCTTGTAATCCAGACATTGGCTATTTTCCATTGTAATGGTACTTCCAGGTGACATTCAATTCCAAAACATTTCAGTTAAGCTAAACAGCTCTTCTGAAATTTCATAATGAAAACTAAATAAACTAGAAAGCACTCAGGCTATGCATACCTCTGTCAGTGAAAGTGATTTTGTATGGATCCGCTCAAAAATTCAATTGTTCAATTGATAGCCTATTCCCACCTATCTACAAAATCTAATTGAGAACATTTGGAGATATCGTGAGTACAGTCATGAGTGGCTGCACAAATGTTCAGAATAAAACACGATTGGAAATATCTCTCAATCAAAAAATAATTCCACTTCTGTAGTGCATTGGCCACTTTTCCATAGAATTTGATTGAATTCACTTTTGGAATATTGTGTGGACAGACCAAAAGACGGAAAGATGCGACTGAATACATATACTTCAACTTCATTAGCAGAGGTAATTAATCAATTAGAATAATATTTCCATCTATAGTAATAGCAAAGTTCAGGATAAGAACTTAACTTTTTCCAGGAATTTATCAAATGAAAATTGGCTTCCAGTCCCGAAATAGTAAACATGAACATTTCAGCTGCAAATATGGATAGAAAGTCAGACAGCAGATGGAAATTTCAGACTAGCTGAACCAAAACACAAAATAATGCAATGGGTTGCTAACTTATCTCACAAATGATCTCAGTTGAAGCCAATCCTCTTGCCTTGAGCCATGCTAAGCAAAGCTGAGCTCAGCAAATAACTCCTGGTATGCAATCTTTTATCAGAAACCCTTGGGACCTGACACTCTTCAGAATTAGGAATGGTAATAGAGACACTGTAAATAGGCCAGACATTTCAAATCAATTGTTGAGGAATGGCTATGTCTCCACAATGAAACTTGTAAACATTCACGGTGAGAGAGATTGATTGAAACTATAAGTAATATTAAGAGTTTATCTGCTCAGTGCTAAATGAGATGGGGATAGACAAAGAAATTACTTGCATATTTTCCATTTTTTAAGCACTAACAGAAAATAGTTCAGAAGTTTTCACTTTTTAGTAAAGAAGCTGAACATTTATCTCCATGGAAAAATATGTTTGGTTTCCAGAATTATGGAGGAGAAATTGTGCAACTGTTTAGAACTGAACCCCAAAAAGCGAGGGGAAAATGATTTGCCTGATGCAGTGTGGTTAAAATTTGTAAGACTAATTTAGCGGGAAGTTTTCGGAGAGTGTTTTTTGGGGGGGTTTTGCACAAAAAAAAAAAGAAAAAAAAAAAGAAAAAAAAAGATGGCTGACAAACAGAAATACATAAAAGAAAAAAAAAATGGGAAAGGACATTGGGGATGGCCGACAAGAATATATTGGACTGTTTTGGGTCAGAATGTTCTAGTCTGTACTAGATCATCAAGTAATGGTTTGCAAAAGATATTGCCAATTCTTCCCTGGGGGTAAGGGAAGAGACAGTGAAGGACAAGAAAATGTCATGAAACAGATACATGGAACTGACATGTCATGATTGGGTGCCACAGCTGCAGATGTCACACACAAATCAACAACAGTAGAATGAGGCAGACCCCATCATAAAAGTAGGTCTAGCAAAGCAAACAAAACATGGACTGACTCAGCACCTTTTTCTCCTCCTCTTAAAAATAACTTTTTGGTTAAAGAACACACTATATTGCAAGGAGATATTAGATTTTTTGCCTGCACATTGCACATTCATCATTGGTCACTTGGATGCTTCGAGAAAATAGAAAATGTAAGTTTTCGGTTGGGCATGCAAGTTTTTCTTTTCACTTATCTTATAATTCATTCCAACTTGTGTTCTAATCTTTGTTATTTCAGTTATTTCATTCATCTCATAATAGTTCCATGATATTTTCAGACTAGCATCTGGGGAATAAGTGGTCAGGGGAGAATAAGTAGTCAGTACTGCATCATTCATTCATAAGTGGTCCCATTCTAAACTGTTACTACAACAAAATAAAACTCCCAGTTTAAGAAAAATGACAAGGAACTGTGTGCACAGTATTCCATGCAGTCGTGGCAGAGAGTACAAAGATGAACAAATCACACCCTAAAAATTAGGTTTATGGAAAATGGAGACGTTTTCAAATTTTGTATGGCTGACCATGCGTAGAGGGAGGGGGTTTCATACTGATCTTCATGGAGTTTGTTACCATTGGATACTACAGCTGCAGATGTCAGATTCAAAAAACTACAAACATACACACACACACACACATTATATATATATATATATGTATATGTACATAATATGTATACACATGTATACCAATGTATGATTTGCTCTAAAACAAAAGAAAGCTGGTTTCTGTGTCATAAAACACAGGGGTCTATGAATTTTGCCTCCATTTCTCAAATATGAAGACTCAATCATTTTATGTTGCAATTGTGGATGTTTAAAGAGCCAGGATGCAAACCTAATGTCCAAGATAGACTGTCTTACTTGCTTAAAGGGATCCAACTGCCACTGCCATCAACTATTTGATTACTTGAACCTTCCATGATAGAGAAACCTTTTAAAGATTGCATATCATCGTCAAACTTGCAATTTTCTTCAGCCAAAACTATTAAAATGCGGGTTTCTTTAGTTTTACATGTACATCTTAGATGAGATCATGTTAAAATACAAGCAGTAATGTGAGGCAATGTAAAAACATCATCTATTAGCTGTAAAATTGCTCCAATCAACGGATAACCCTAACCCTGTATCACTTGATGAATAATCACAATTCTCTGTATGAAAGACAAAAGTTACATTCTTGTTGCTTCTTGTATTGTACAGGGACTATCTTGGATGGATTAAAATACTCACAAAGTTCTATAATGCAACATTTAATTTGAGTGTGATCTAATTTGAAATTATCTATATACCAATATATCTTTATTTATCCTTTTTATTTGATGAATCATGGAAGACTTTTATTAATCTTTTGACTAGTACGTCTTCAATCTTAATGTTGATTGCGTTTCATCTCAACAACCCAGACTATCAGTCTACCGCCAGCAGTAAACAGGGGAGATGAGAAAAAGGATAAGCACTAGCTGAGAAACATGGCCTGCCTTGAGATGAAATCACAAAGGATTCAGAATAGATGGTGAATACCTAAGTAACCTCAGATTTGCTGATCACATCATCCTCTTTGCTGGGAACCTTCATGATCTCCATATAAATCTAGATAAACTAGATGAAGAAAGCAAGACAGCTGGCCTCCACATTAACTCAAGCAAAACAAATGTCATGTACAACAAACATGTTGAAGACAAAGACACAACGATCAAATTGGAACATTGCAGAGCTAAGGGAGGTAGACTACTACATCTATGAGACGAAATCACCATGAAAATCCCAAAAGAAGAAGAAATCGAGTGAAGAATCACACTAGGTTGGTTAGCTTTTGGTTGAACAAGCTAGACCTTGAAGAAGAAGAAAATCCCATTAATCATCCGTAAAATTGTGGCTGACGGAAAGTTAGATTGCAGGATGAACTAAATAAGTTCAGACAAGACTGGCTATGTATCTACCATGATGGGGAGGTCTGGTGAATCTTTGGGAAGGTCTTTATCCACTGATGAATGCTAAAAGGCGGATGATGACGACAAGACAATTTTCTATCCCTTTTATCATGGGAAGCCTGCATATGTACGCAGCTGCTCTATGGTCAGGCTACCAGAGGCTTTACCATTTGGCAGAAGGTCAATTCTAACCAAATAAACTTATTCTGTATCCCCCCCCCCGACTCAAACTGCTCAGAACCATATTTCTCATGGTTCTTAAATATATTAGTAGTATAAGTCTTATTTACAATCAAAGATTTTTTTTTACTTTAAGATTCAGAGCTTTGGTGACATGAATCTGGTCAGAATCAGAATATTTTTTCTCATACTTGCACTAGTCTCAATATTGGATGGGTGAGAATTGCCTCCATCTTAGAAATAAATGGCCTGACCTTAAACCCTGTGACTCCTTCTAGTAGAGGTGGATGAAGGAGGAGGCATACCGCAGCAAACCAAAAACTCAGGATCAACTAGAGGAGCACATTACATAATGGCCAATATACTGCCGGTCTCTTGGCAAAAGTCAATTAAAGCCATACCAAAGCTGGTGCCTACATTGAATTTTAACACTGCAGGTAAATTTTATCACTATCACTCTTGCTTTTGTAGAACTCAGGAGCTAAACCTTCAAGAAGAAAATCTCATTAATCTTAAAAAGGGTATACAACCAATGCACCTATGGAGCTGAAACATGCAACTAAGAGACTGACACGCAAACTGAGAACCATGCAATGTGCACATGAGAGAATCATACTCAACGTCACATAGAGAGATCATGAGACAGCACAGAATATTAGAGAAAAAATAGGAGTTCCGACAAGAAAAAAAAAAATCGCACTTAGTGCTATGATATCTAATTTTGTACGGAGTATAAAATACATTGGAAAATCTTTCATTAATTGCATTATGAAATATTTGAAAATAATTGACTGAAATGACAAATTTAAAGAAAATTCTTTCACATATTAAGGGTTTAAAGCTGTGAAGCTTTCTAGACTATATATATATATATATATATATATATATATATACGCAAGTATGAATAGAAAGAAAGATATAAACCTACATATAAATTGGTTTTGATTTCAGTTTAAAGAAATGGAAATGAAAAGCTCAGTTTGGTGATAACCAATAAAAAAGGCAGTCAACATCAGAACAATATATATATACATATATATCAGTGAATATCATCCAAAAATAAGACAGTAACTTTTCAGTTTAGTTCTCTTCTGGCTTTTTTATAAAAGTTTACCAAAGAATTATCACAAATGGTTTCCTCCTGGCTGGCTGTGCTATATATATATATATATATATATATGTGTGTGTAAAAACTGTCAGGATGTTCTGATATTACTGGCTGCTGACACCATTAAAAAAAACAAAAAAAACTAGAAGCAAAGTATAAATAGCATTTACTTCTTTGAGCAAATGATGCGTGGAGGAGGAGAAGGAGGGAAGTGTAAATGGTAGATAAATTAATGAGAGGAAATCAAAGTGGGTGGATCAATTTTTAAAATTTTTTTCTCTCTTGTCATCAAACCAAAAAGCAGTCAGAAAACACATACTTCATCCAATGCAATTGTCACAAAAAACTCAATGAAAATTGGTTTGTACACGGCCAAGATGCAGGGGATGTAACAGCAAAGATTCCTCGACCTATCCTAAAATTTCAATCAATTCTACTTTAGCCTATGGTCCACCCTTCCACAAAATGTCATCAAAATTAATCAACAGCTTTTAGAGATATTGCATGACAAAGGTGAGTGACTACATATAAATAAATCGGAAACAAACAAAAATTTCAGTCACAGAATATTCCTAGATCCACCCCAAAATTTTACCGGTTCTTTCTTACCCCATTGCCTACCCTTCCACAAAACGTCATTAAAATCCATTGAGAACTTTTGGACATACTGTGTGGATACACAGATGCAGGTGAATACATATACCTCTCCCAACTTTGTTGGCAGTAGTCAATGCACAGGGTGGACTGTTCAAAAATTATTTTTACCGTGATATCTTATTAATACAGAAAATAAAGTAACATTCCGGCCACCTTGTATATTGCCCCCGAGTCTATTGCTCATTGCCAACACTTCTTTCGACTTTTCAATTGGTTTTGTAAATGTCAGGCTATCTTTAATTCAGGAACACATTATGGATGTCTGTCGATCAGAGGTTGAAGAAGTAAAATTATTTTCTGTATATAAAACCTTGAAGATGACAGATGAAATATAGAGTAGAGCGCTGGATGAGTTGTGTTTTACTAAGCATTTTCAAGTTTTGATTGGCAGTCTGACAAAGATGAAGACAAAATAATTCCCATTGCTACTGCAATGAGCTACATTTCTTTGTCAGTTGAACAAGAAAGGATTGGCTCAAATCCTAAAGCTCCATCAGGGAACAGACAACGATAAAGGCTTAAGGAAAGAGAAAAAAGAAAGCAGTTCAAAGTTTAGAACAAAAGATCAACATTTAGGTATTTTGATCAAATCCCCTCCTGATTTGTTTCCACAGTTTCAATTGGCAGACACCTTTACCATCATCTTCAAAAATAGGTTTATAATACAAGTCCATGACCTGCAACTTTGTCAGATGGTTACTATAAGCGTAGAAATAAAAGTTTATGTAATTTTAAGTCTTAATCCGACAATACTTTGATGACATCATGTTAGTTCAAATAATCATTGTTTTTATTCACTCTTTCTCATATATATCTAAATATATATATATATATATATATATATGCTTTCTCTCTTTCTGCTGTGTCTGATACACTTATGGTATCAGTAACAGTCATCAGCCATGCTCGTCATTGTACACTGATGATAACAGCAAAGAGACGGTCTATGGACTAGAGACTTACATCTAGCATTACAACAAGGAGGAAATGTTTATGAATGGGTAATGACGTAATTTTTCGGAAAAAGCTAAGCAAGGAAATACTTGACATGCTTATGAAATAAAGTATTTTCTGTTAGAATAAATATATGAATCATTTGTTTCGGAAAAAGGAAAAAGGAAGATATTATGGGGATGTTTTTATCAAAAAAATATTATATAAATGGATTCAGTGATAGTTACATGGAAAAACTGAAGAGAAACCATTCTTGATATTTGAAGAAAAAATTTTTTAGATGAATGAAAATAAGGAACCATTTTGAGCAGACTTTAAAAAGATATCTGGAAATTTTAAAACAATGTTTTTTGAATTAACAAAAAAAATATCATTATTTTTGATTTTTGACTTGCATTTTCTTTCATTACTGGGTTTAGGCTATTCACGTTTTCTTTACATGTATCTGGACTTTGTCCAGTCCTGACCATACATAGAAGAAGCTAAGGATTTTGTGCACCAACACCCCTCAATGAGTATGGAAAAATGCTTTTTTTCATTTTTTAAAAATTCAGTCCCTCCTGCCCAATACATTTTTATCAGGGAGGGGGCTCAAATTACAATGAGAGTTTTCATCAGAATGGTCCCCTAGTTTGTGTCCAGCAGCATTCACACTTTTTTTGTGATTTTTAAGAAAAAATTGGTACTTTTTAGTGACCACTGCCCCAAAAAGACAAAAAAAAAATAACGTTCATTGATCCCCTTTTACCTATCTTTTTTAATTGACACCCTATCAAGTGACTAACCAGACTTGCTTTTTTTGTGTTTTTTTGAAAAATCATACATTTATGATTCAAACCATAATAGTAGTATTTTCATCAAAGCATTTTAATTGTCCACCACTCTCGCTTAATTAACAAGGTAAAAAAGAAACATATGGGTGGTGATTCATAATTTCCCTCTGAATGCTAGTTGACACTTTTTTTTATTGCTTTTTTTTGTAGTCCCACTAAGAGCTTCATTTTCAATCCAAGCTTTTTTACTCACTGCCATAGATTGAAAGACATTATGATTAAAAGAAAAAAGAAATCAACTAAAAATGAATATGAAAGAATATATAAGTAAAAAAATTATCTGTCAATGGTTGACAATGCTTTATCTGATAGAACACGAATAAAAATAATATTGATTAGAGGGTAGGTGTAAAAGTTGGATTGGATCTACCATCTGTATGGTTCTTGAAGATCAGTTGGTATGAGCAGCTAGAATGATTGACCAAGGTTACTGATGCAAAAGGGACATGAGGTTGAGTCACACCAAGAGACTATCGTTTATTTCTGATTACTATACATTGACAGCCTGAGTAAAGTTGCAATAAAAAAAAACAACAATTAAGATTAAGAAAAATACTTGTAAACAATTAAGAATTATGAGAAATAGCCAAAAAGCGTAATTGAAATTAGGCAAAATGTATGGTGGTTGTTTTTTTTCACTTCAGATTCATTGATGCGAACTTGATACACAAACTAACATTGAAGACTGACAACCTAATCCATCCATAAAATATCAGATCTGGGCATAAAGGTTAACTAAAATTCAAAATTATCAAATCTGTGAAAAAAAAATACACTTACACAAATAATGAAATATTTTACAAATAGAATTTATTAAAAGACGAAAGTAAGGATCTCCATTCCTCCTCAGAATTCATTTCCTGAAATTCGTCAAATTCACTCCAGAGTGGATTCTATCTCAGCAATAAAAAATCATGTAGGTTTCCTGAAGAGGAAATGTTTACATCTTTGAGGAATTGAAAACAGATATTGTTTGATTTTCTATATTACGGAAATCCAAGTTTTTTCAGGATTCCCAAAGTCAAGACTAACAGTTTGAGTAAGTTGCAATGGAAAGTGACAAAAAATCGAGTTGAAAGGAAATACTAGTAAAAAGTAATTATTAGTAATGGCTGACAATTCTGTATCCAATAAAGATAAAGGTAACATTTCTGTAACTGATACAAGAGTAAAAACAATAACATACTAAAACTGAAATACCAAAATTTAAATCGCTCAAACGAGTACATACATAGTGACATAGCAAAAACTAAAAAGTAACATTTTTCAGTATATAAAGCAGGCTTCTTTTCTGAGTTCTATCTTGGGAGGTGAATGTTCTCTCAGTTGTTTAACTGACGTCACTGTGCAATGCATATAATGCAAACAGCCAAGCCACTGTGTAGGTTAACATAGATTTGAATAGATAAGAGCGTTGAAATAACTTGATAGAGTTGCTATGAAGATCAGGGAAAAAGACAGGGTCTTTCTTTACACTTTTGCTTGAATATGATCACAAAAATCGAGGTGTGTCATATATGGTTGAGCACCTTGTAGGATTGAAAATACAGTAGATTTAAGAAAAAAGCAGATGTGAAAATTTATCTATTTATCCATGTATATATACATATATATATTATTGTGTCATCCACAGATAGCTGTTTTGTTGGATCAAAACTCTTCAGTGTGGCTATAGACTATTCATTATCCCATCCAGTACCATGAGGCAGGATCGAAACCTTAGCTCCGGACCTGTAGGCTGGTATCCTCCCTCTACTCTATAGAACTGGACAGTCAATGAGGTTGAATTAAGAGATATATCTATTTATCATATATATTCCTCATCCACCAGAATGCTCCATTCATCGTTGGAAGAGCACAATCTATATATTTTGAGTGTAACACTTTTCAAAGATATCACACTGATGCAAGATGACACTTTGATCCTTGGTAAAAATGCTGATCACCACACAAATAATCTCTTTTTGATGGTTACTACGCTACCAGATTGATAGACATTGATTATTCAGTACATATTGGTGGTCGTGAGAAGCATTTGTAAAATACTGGATTCAGAGGTGGGCTTAGGGGATAATGGGTACAAATTTCCCTCTCACCCAAACAGAAGAATTGTTTTAATGTTGTGGTAATTAACTCAATGTCATAACCCACTAGATAGCATTCACAATTGACACTGCAACTCTTCTGTACCAGAAAATTAAAAAAAGCAGGAAGGGAGGTAACTTTGATCATACTTCTTGATATTAACCATTATTCAGTCAAACCTATTTGGGAAGACCAATGAATGAAAAATGAAAATTATTAGAGTGATAATAGTGGTTAATCGTGGAACTCAATGAATTAGCAAATTTTGATGTTTTTAACCTAAAATTTGCTTTTGCAAGTTTCTGTGCTCTTTGAATGAGATTATCCGAGTTTAGCAATCAGATCAGGTGCTACAGACAGACAAGATTGGGCTATCATAGGAGTCAAAGATAGAAAATTAATTTATAGGAATCAAAACTTGGAGAAAGAGATTATATATATATATGTACACACACTCACACACACATACATACATACATAATACACACACATCTAATTTAATTAAATCTAATCCATCTGAATACTGTGCATTGAAAATTAGGGAAAAAAAGATTTCAGTGGTCAGGAATTAAGCTGCTGGATACTGAATTTCTAAAGACCCCAAAATAATTTGCTTTGTTACTTTCTCCTAGTTTAGAAAAAAAACTTGCATGCCACACATAAATAGCAGAAGGTCAAAGGTCAAGCTGAAAAAAAAATTCTAAATTTGGTGGCTGACATTTGTTTGTGAAGAAATAAATTTGATAATTAGTGAGATAGAAAAAGAAAAAAGAATTTGAATAAAGAAACGATTTGAGAGAAACTTATTGTCTGAGATTTGCTATTTTTATCAGGAGAGAAAAAAAATTGATGACTGTATAGACATTTTACATTTAGAAATCACAAGTAAAAAATGGCTTGACTCTGAAGTATGGGGAGAAAGAGGTGAGAATAAGAGAGAAAAAGAGAAGAAAAAAGAGAAGAAAGAAAGAACAAAACAAGAGAGAGAGGGAGACAGAAAGGAGACAGAAAATATTTGGAGAATAGAGAGAGAGAGAGAGAGATGAACAGAGAGGAAAAAGAGATACTAAAAGAAAGGGAGAGAGAGCATGGAAAACAAAACAGAGAGGAGAGAGAGAGCATGGAAAACAAAACAGAGAGGAGAGAGAGAGCATGGAAAACAAAACAGAGAGGAGAGAGAGAGCATGGAAAACAAAACAGAGAGGAGAGAGAGAGCATGGAAAACAAAACAGAGAGGAGAGAGAGAGCATGGAAAACAAAACAGAGAGGAGAGAGAGAGCATGGAAAACAAAACAGAGAGGAGAGAGAGAGCATGGAAAACAAAACAGAGAGGAGAGAGAGAGCATGGAAAACAAAACAGAGAGGAGAGAGAGAGCATGGAAAACAAAACAGAGAGGAGAGAGAGAGCATGGAAGACAAAACAGAGAGGAGAGAGAGCATGGAAAACAAAACGGAGAGGAGAGAGAGCATGGAAAACAAAACATAGAGGAGAGAGAGCATGGAAAACAAAACGGAGAGGAGAGAGAGCATGGAAAACGAAACGGAGAGGAGAGAGAGCATGGAAAACAAAACGGAGAGGAGAGAGAGCATGGAAAACAAAACGGAGAGGAGAGAGAGCATGGAAAACAAAACGGAAAGGAGAGAGAGCATGGAAAACAAAACGGAGAGGAGAGAGAGCATGGAAAACAAAACGGAGAGGAGAGAGAGCATGGAAAACAAAACGGAAAGGAGAGAGAGAGCATGGAAAACAAAACAGAGAGGAGAGAGAGAGCATGGAAAACAAAACAGAGAGGAGAGAGAGCATGGAAAACAAAACATAGAGGAGAGAGAGCATGGAAAACAAAACGGAGAGGGGAGAGAGAGAGAAAACAAGAGAGAGGGGAGAGAGAGAGAAAACAAGAGAGAGGGGAGAGAGAGAGAAAACAAGAGAGAGGGGAGAGAGAGAGAAAACAAGAGAGAGGGGAGAGAGAGAGAAAACAAGAGAGAGGGGAGAGAGAGAGAAAACAAGAGAGAGGGGAGAGAGAGAGAAAACAAGAGAGAGGGGAGAGAGAGAGAAAACAAGAGAGAGGGGAGAGAGAGAAAACAAGAGAGAGGGGAGAGAGAGAGAAAACAAGAGAGAGGGGAGAGAGAGAGAAAACAAGAGAGAGGGGAGAGAGAGAGAAAACAAGAGAGAGGGGAGAGAGAGAGAAAACAAGAGAGAGGGGAGAGAGAGAGAAAACAAGAGAGAGGGGAGAGAGAGAGAAAACAAGAGAGAGGGGAGAGAGAGAGAAAACAAGAGAGAGGGGAGAGAGAGAGAAAACAAGAGAGAGGGGAGAGAGAGAGAAAACAAGAGAGAGGGGAGAGAGAGAGAAAACAAGAGAGAGGGGAGAGAGAGAGAAAACAAGAGAGAGGGGAGAGAGAGAGAAAACAAGAGAGAGGGGAGAGAGAGAGAAAACAAGAGAGAGGGGAGAGAGAGAGAAAACAAGAGAGAGGGGAGAGAGAGAGAAAACAAGAGAGAGGGGAGAGAGAGAGAAAACAAGAGAGAGGGGAGAGAGAGAGAAAACAAGAGAGAGGGGAGAGAGAGAGAAAACAAGAGAGAGGGGAGAGAGAGAGAAAACAAGAGAGAGGGGAGAGAGAGAGAAAACAAGAGAGAGGGGAGAGAGAGAGAAAACAAGAGAGAGGGGAGAGAGAGAGAAAACAAGAGAGAGGGGAGAGAGAGAGAAAACAAGAGAGAGGGGAGAGAGAGAGAAAACAAGAGAGAGGGGAGAGAGAGAGAAAACAAGAGAGAGGGGAGAGAGAGAGAAAACAAGAGAGAGGGGAGAGAGAGAGAAAACAAGAGAGAGGGGAGAGAGAGAGAAAACAAGAGAGAGGGGAGAGAGAGAGAAAACAAGAGAGAGGGGAGAGAGAGAGAAAACAAGAGAGAGGGGAGAGAGAGAGAAAACAAGAGAGAGGGGAGAGAGAGAGAAAACAAGAGAGAGGGGAGAGAGAGAGAAAACAAGAGAGAGGGGAGAGAGAGAGAAAATAAAAGAGAGGGGAGAGAGAGAGAAAATAAAAGAGAGGGGAGAGAGAGAGAAAATAAAAGAGAGGGGAGAGAGAGAGAAAATAAAAGAGAGGGGAGAGAGAGAGAAAATAAAAGAGAGGGGAGAGAGAGAGAAAATAAAAGAGAGGGGAGAGAGAGAGAAAATAAAAGAGAGGGGAGAGAGAGAGAAAATAAAAGAGAGGGGAGAGAGAGAGAAAATAAAAGAGAGGGGAGAGAGAGAGAAAATAAAAGAGAGGGGAGAGAGAGAGAAAATAAAAGAGAGGGGAGAGAGAGAGAAAATAAAAGAGAGGGGAGAGAGAGAAAATAAAAGAGAGGGGAGAGAGAGAAAATAAAAGAGAGGGGAGAGAGAGAGATAAAAGAGAGAGAATCCCAGAATTTCCACTAAAATGAACTAATTCATTGAAATTATACTCCTGTCCACTGTACAATACAATGAGCTAGTTTCAGATTATAATACTTATACATTTTTGAACACACAGATGTGTTGTTAGTTGTGCATACATTTTATGTATAGGTTCCTTGAGATATGAAAGTTATTTCAAGGGTTTTTATAGTCAAAAATTTTTAAGAAAGCCTATCCTAACTTGAAAAATAAAAACAAAAAAAAAATACACAAACAAACATATAAAAAGTTCTTCAAATTCAATCCTTACAACCATATCCTGGTGCAGAAGTACAAGTACAAATTATATAATAATATATATATATATATATATATATATATATATATATATATATATATATGCCAGCTCAGTTGCCAACTTATATTTGTGAGGATTTTCAAAATTTTATTTGGCAAGCTGAATTGCCTTAGATAAGGAAAAACAATTTATTACTAATATCAAATTTCTGCAACAATTTATCTAAATCCTAATTGTTTTTGTTTCTTATCACAACCAAACTTGGGCTGGGTTCCCCTCAGCAGTGAGTAAATAAATTAATCACGTGGACCAGCAGTGAGTTAATGAATTAACCGCGTGGACCAGAAGAAAGAAAGGAGTTTCAGGTGAGAATCAAAATCATGGCCCTCTATGCTGGAGGGTGGTTTGATTAATACAGAAACACTCTTACAACTGAGCTCTCGAACTCAGTGCAACTGCAAATCCAAATGAAACCCTCAAACTCCTATCTCTTTTACATCATAAATAAAATAAAAATCAAATTATTGGTAAATGAATAAATAATTCATGATCTAGAGCACATGTCAAATTCTACATGACATTTGTGAAGATAAGATTACTTGACTGTGCTCAGTTCCTCTCTAAGTAATAAGTGATAGGTTGTACTGAGTTATGTGATAGCATCATAATATATTTTCAATTTGAAAGAATAGTAGAAAGAAAGAATTAGAAAACAGATTTTAAGCACTGTAGTTACTTAATCACTGTGCTCAATATTCAACACTGTGAATAGAATTATTATCATATAAACAGTAGGAATTATGAGGAGATATACCCGGTGAATGTTAACATTATGTGCCTAATGCACTCATCAGTGACCAGCAATATGCGTGTGTACACAGGGTGGGCACAAAATCCTCCCACCAAATTCAGTTCAATAATTCCTGATATTGAAACTTTGAAGGCAACAATTATATATTCTTTTGTGACAATGACCAAAGAGATGTTGAAGAGCACATTGCAGGAAATAGGGTTCGATTCAGATGACCTCAGGCCAGAAAATGGAGCACAAGTAAAAGTTACGAAAAAAAGTTTTTTGTCTTGAGGTATAATTTGCAATAGACTACGAGTTCATGCATAGCATTGATTTTATGACCAGTGTTTAGAAACAGGGTGGACATTTTGTATAATAGGAAGTGAATTCGCTACACAACCAAATTTATATTTCTGCCCTCTCTTGGCCTCATCAGGTGAATTTGCCTCAGATTCGCCTGATGAGGCCTACAGAGGGTAGAAACAAACTTGATTGTGATGCGAATCTGCTTCCTAATATATATTTCCAGCTCTACTCTAAAACAACTTGACTCTTGAAGTATTAAGTTGAATGTATCAAGCACTCTATGAAATAAATCCATCACATATCAGACGTTGCTTTATATTATGCTATATTGCTAACCTGATCCGTATCATATGTACAACATACATATATATCAATAAATATCACTTTTCACTGATAACAGATTTCAAAGACTGGCTCAAATTTTGTATTGATAATCATGAATTCAGCCAATATGAAAAAAAACAAAATGAAACAGACTTTTTTTTGTAATCACAAATTAGTAAATTAAAAAAAAATTCTCTACTGACTGAGCCAGGAGACCTCCACTCGATAAACCGACATGGTACGAGTTGTTACTTTGGATACAGTGCCATTTACATGGGTCATGCAAATGCATCTTTCATGAAAACAAAAGTTTTGTAAGAATCTTATTATCCAATCAATACATTAAATTAAAATTTTTTTATTGAAAACAACAATGTATTCCATTATTGTCAGACTCCTCTTGAGTTTTGACGTTATCTTCGTATATAACAACAATAACAATGATGATGGCCTGCCCCCAAATCAATGTCATCATGCTTGAATAACAGTGACAGTGATGTATGCAAAAGCTGATGACAAATGTACTCCTATTTTTGCAAATATCATTTACAGGAAATACCAATAAAGGAGTTGAACCGGCCATTTAGCCACAGAATAATATTGCATGGCGAAATGAATTTTGTTCTGTTTACCTTTCAGATTTTATAGAAGCAACAGAATTTTGACCCTGGTGCATTTAATTTTGTTATTTTTTGACTATCTATTAATTTCATTCTAATTTCATCAATTGTTCCCTTTTTTCTTTTTTTTGGCAACTTCTACTTGAACCGATTACCCAACATAAGATCGGAAATAAAGAATAAACCTTAGGTGGGTTTGAACCCACATCCCCTAGAAGAACCACCATTTAGCCCAACCTGCTTTGCTAATAATGCCATATCAACTGGACACAGAAGTTCAAATTTTAGAATAATAATGATTAATAATACTTTAATTATAATACTTTGTTCATTTTTTTTATCTAAGCATTTTCATCACATTTTCCTAACCTCTGAATTAGACTGGACTTTCCATCAATTTTCCCCACAACCTGACCAAGTGGGCAGGCAATCAGATTTCCAAATCTATATATCCATGTATTGAAGAGTTATCTTTTTGTTTGTCTTTCACTTCGTAGCAATGGACTCTTCCACTTGAAAGAGTTTGGTTACTTTTAAATAAAACCTCAGATAAATTGAGATGTGAACACTTACCTACACCATTAACAGCTTCTAAGCAGTGAACTATTAAGTCTTAAATTAAGTGAGACAATGTGAGGAAACAGCTCAGACTCCATAGAAAGGCTGGTAGATATTTTTAACTAGTACATTACTGCCTCCATTATATACGTTGCTTCCCTAAAAAATCATTACATAGAAAATCAAACATATCTATAAATTTTTCTCATGGGTAATAACTCCTTTAGATAAAATTACATTTCTGGAAATTAAAAATCTTTCTTTTCTGAGAACTTTAAAATGATACTTTTAATTTTTCTATTCATTGTTCTTTTAGTTTAGATTTCAAGTTTATTCTAAATTTAACGTCTTCTAAATTATGTTCAGTTAAAATATATTCGTTTATGAATCCATTTCTGATGGTGTTGTCCGTATCTTGGATAGTTTTGCATTCTTGCTTTTATACACAATTTTTATTGATAATTAGTTTTATACATCTATTTTCAATAATTTGCTTTTTTTCTTCTTTATCAGAATAATTCATTCCAGGTGTATGCACAGAAAAATAATTAAATTCTTTACAAGAATTATAATGTGTGTATTTGTATTTATGATTGAATTCTTATTGTAATTAAGTCTTATAGACATATTTCATCAGATATGATTGTATCGTATAACTTCGAAATAAATAGGAGCCATAATTTCAATTGTATATTCACATTCATGCAATCACAACAGAAACAATTGTCATGAGTAAGATGAAAAGATTTCTAAAGAATCTCTTCATGGTTTTAGAGCTGTACAGTTAACATGTTCAGTACCAAAGGACAATTATGTTTTTGCTTCCTTACGTGCTAAGTGTTGAGAAAAAAAAGCATTAAGCGAATCTCAAACTAAACAGAGAACACATCTTTTCAATGCTCAAACAGGTATCCCCCATGTTCTTCAAAGTGTAGTTTTGAATTGCCAAGGCCCCACAAAATAGCCTGCCTAACTATTCTACTTGTCTGTGTGTCTCCAACCACACCAGGTCACATTCTGCTGGCTACAGCCATTAAGATTTGCTTGAATACACCACTAGGCACCATATGAAGACATATTTTTTCTGTTTTTACCAAAAAGAGCTTTTTTGAATAGCTATGATCATTTTGGATTAACTAGCAATGCCCAAATCAAAAGTTAGTATTTTTTTTAAAGATAATTTAAAATAAAGGTTTAGATTTTACAGTGATATATATATATATATATATATATATATATTGTCTAAAAAGCTTTACAGCTTTAAACACTAAACATTAAAACAAGATTTTTTTTTTGTATCACTACAGTCACCGATTTCCTAATATCTGTCAATGCAATTTATATGATTTTCTTCTGTGTTTTTTTCAGTTTCACATATATTTTGTTATAATGGTACATTGTATAAATTGTCTCAGTTGTTTACCATGTAACTGTTTCAGGGATTTAAAAAAAAATAACAAAACAGTTACATTAACACAGCAACCCAGCAACCCAGCAGTGTTGATCACACACCACTCCCTCATTAAATGATTTATGCCATACATGAGATTTGTCATTTCATGTAAAGTTTTATGTGAATTATGTTTTGATGTTATTTCATACTATATATCTATCTTTTGAAACAGGGTTTACCCAAATAAGGTTTTTAATGATGAGGTATCAGTTAGTATATCAACAGATATGACTCACCCTTTGTGTCATTTCTATTGAATGTTCACCCATGTGAATATTAAATCTGTTTTGTCAGTTTTAATCTCAGACTGCATGCAAACCAACTTATGACATCATCTTTAAGAATACTAATTACACTGAAAGAACTTCTTCAAGTCTATTCTCTACTAACATATTCAACAGAAAAATTTCATAATCATTTTCTACAAACCTTACAGGAGATTTTTTCACACACACATCATATATATATATATATATATATATATATATATATATATATATATATATATATATATATATACACACACACATTATATTATTGTGTCATCCACAGACAACTGTTTCGTTGTATTACAACTATATATATATATATATATATATATATATATATATATATATATATATATATATATATATACAAAATATCAATAATTTAAATTGCAAAGAATTATTAAGTGATATCATTGTTGGTCATGGAAATTTCCTTTGTCTATAGCCTCTCTTGATTTCACCACATTATTATTTAGTGGTTAGATATTCTTGGAAAATCTGACTATATCCTAGGAATTTCCTGATTTTGATGATTTTCATTCTGTTTAATTTATTTAATTTCCTATTTTTCCATTTATCTCTTACACATGGCAGACGCCCTGATTATATGGGGCCCTGGGCAACTACCCATGTTGCAGTTATCTTTGGTTAGCCCTGATTAAAATCAACAAGATTTTTCCATTCTCAATACCCAAGAAATAAAATTCCAGGTGGAAAAAAAAAAAAAAAAAAAAAAAAAGATTCATTAATCAACCTTGAAAATGAGGATGGGGGAAGGGGAAAAAACATTTTATATTGAATGACCAAAAAAGATAAAATTGAGGCACAAAATTTAGAAGATATGATCAATTCCTGACAGGGTATAAATTTAGAAAGTGTATGTAATTTATTTTCAGTAAAAAGCAGGCGGAAATAAGCGGAGAAGATTGTTGGAAGGAATATAGAAAAGCAGTGTCGAAGCGGGGAAACAGGATATTTCAAGAATGAGTCAATTGGAAAAGAATGAATAAAAATCAAAACTATCCTCATTGCATTTACTCTAGCTGAATTGCAAAGTAGTGTAACAAATACTGGCATAGAAAATGGAATTGTCGGACCGCATTAGAGTTTGGGCCCAGGTTGTTTGCATACACTATGTACTACAACCTTTGGGAAAGGCATGAATCCACTCTTCTCCAAGAACCCAGAAAGGTAGTCCACCTAAGTAGATTGTCCCTCTGACTGCTTGACAGCCGTCATAATTGGTTCCGTGCCAGAGTAAAGGAAGAAGGTTGGGCGTGCAGTTAAACCTTTTTTAGAAGTCCACTGGGATGTAAGTATGTATCACGGTAAAAAAAAAAACCAAAAAAAAACAAAAAACATTTTCCCGGCTTCTATAAGGACAAATATATTCCAGGATAAATATTTCATGGGACAGATGTAGCCTATCATTATGGTTCTCTGGAATATAGAAAATTTTGTTTTATGAAAAGAATGATTGTCTTCATTCTTTACATAAAAATTAACATTTTTTGACTTTTCAATTTTTTTCATCCTTTTCTGAATTCAGGTATTAAGCACCCTTATAGGTTAGTCTTGAAAGGGTTAAGAGGAGCAAATAGGAATATTCACAGATTTTGTATTCTACATATTATATGATGATAGGGAATGCAGAAAACCAAGTTCTATTTAAAATAAGTTTTTATTAAACTTGGTTTTGTGAGTAAGAGGATGTGAAGAAACTGCTCAAACTCCATATAGTGTCATAAGTCATAATTTTGAGGAGATGTTAATTTTATACATCAGCTTGGTTTAATGTGATGGGATTGGAAAACAGTGAAGAGTTTATTCCTCTAAATTTGGTGGGGTTTGTTCTAATAACAGGAAGAATAAAGTCAACTTTATCTTTTGTTTGACAAATATATAAACAGACATTTGCAATTCAATGAAACAGCTACTTGGGAAACAGAATTAAAAAATACCCACATGAGATAGAATAAATAATGTTAATTAAGCCAAAAATATAAAAAGCTCGGTGTATAAACTGTTACATATTCTTTTCCATATTCAATTCAGGATAGTTGGTTTTTTGGTCTCTTTACCTTTGTCAGTATTCATTAAGCTTATTTGAACCCTTCCAAGACTCTTGGGACATATACCCTAAGGTTCCAATAGCTGATAGAATATATATCTGCTACATAGATCTCTTTTATAAGTCAACTGAAATGTATGCATCACAAAAAGGAAATGAATGAGATTTTCCCAGCTTTTCCAACTGTAGACTATGATGTCATCATAGTGTGAAACACTCAGAAATTAGTTTTCATTACATGAATGAACAGGAAAAACCACTAATTTTTTTTCATACATAATAGATTTATGATGGAGTCTAAAGTGAAAGTGTATGAAATAAGAGATACAAATTTCTACTTTATTTTACGCTTCATTTCAACATCTGGGACAGCTTTGTCCAAGGAGAAACTTTGAATGAGATCAAATGGTCCCAATAGTCATTTTTGTTATACAGTCCCTATACATATTTGGTTTTTACAAAAATCATTATTTCGCTTATGTAAATCTGTTGTATTCCAGGATATGCTTTTTGTTTCCATAGCAATTCTGATATTATATTAATCTCTGTTCAGAGTTATGGTAGACCAAAACAAGAAAAAAAAACCAGAAGGACTAATATATCCAGAGACTAATGTATCCCATCATGATTTTGGTTTGACAAAATAAGGGAAATTCGGGCATTAAGAACCATATTATCCACGAAAAGTTTAGTCACCCACAGAGGATCAGCCACTCAACCCTAGCTAATGGTCTGTCGCACTAGCTCATTAACCATCACTCTACAATAGCCACCCAGCAGATATTCATTAAGCTTAACTGGGTCTGGCACAGAGTCCCAACCCTAGAGCAGCTAGTGAAGATCTCATCCTTTTTATATAATTACAAGTTCTATTTGGAAAGTATCCTGCTATTTCATGCATAAACAGACACTCTCCCTCGAGGTTGATAAGCTGGCAGTGAGATTGTACTGTGTGACTGTCGCTTTCACAATGACTAAGCCAGCCTGTTCTTCATGTTCTGGGCAAGGAATTTTGGCAAAACATTGCATTAGCCCAACTAATTCAGGATCCCTGTGACTTCTTGCTTTTCCCAAAGATTTCAGACCGTGGACGTGACTAAAGAGAATGCGATGAGGCAGCTGGAGGAAATAGCAAAAGAGAACTTTGCAGGATGTTTTGAAAAGTGGAAGGAATGCTTGTTGGGATAAGCGTGTAAAATCTCAAAGGGAGTCCTTCTAAAGGGACTAAGGCACCCTTGTCCAAGGAAAGCTTTTTTTTTTTTTTTTGTAAATAATGAATGGTTGGACACTTTCTGGACAAGTCTTTTATTATTGCATGCAACTGTTGTGAATTTTCTTTCCGCCCCCTCCACCTACAAAAATGTGAAAAGAAACCAAAGCAAGAAACAAAAAGTGAAAAAAAAAAAGGATTTCAAAATCAGGAAAAAACTGTCTAATCCAATTCTTTAATTAATCATTAATTAGGATTTTAAAATTCAACCACTTGAAAAATGTTGAGTGTCCACATTAATCAGCATTCAAGAGAAGTCAGTCTTTTTAAAGAGACAATTATCCACCAATTTTGGAAAAGGAAAATGAAAAAAAAAATCATTTTTCGTTTGCAAAAGTTCCAGCATCACAATAACGCTCGATACTGAGATTCATGGAAATTACAAGCACGGGAACATAAGGATTGCTTTGGAAACAGGAATATTGCTGAGCGCCCATCATTCACGATGTTTACCATCAAGTCAGGCACTTGTCTTTACAAAGTTCAGAAAACAAATACTTGACAATAAGGATCAACTTGGATTGACGTTTCTTCAAGTGCCGTATATTAGAGATTAGTCCCATGAATATAAAATATGGTATTTAAACAGTATACATAGGCTCCAAAAAGAATAGTTATATAACATATTGATGAGATATTAACACAATGAAGTTAAAAACTATTAATTTGTTAACATCAAAGTATTGCACACCATGAATTTGTATAGATATGATAAAAACACTACATCTGACACGCTGAACAATTTCTTTTTGAGGCTCATCCAGAATTTAGGCATCTGATGAAAGAAATTGGTATTTTTTAATTTCATTACAGTGTTAATATCTGATCAATGCATTGTCTTATACTTTTGTATGATGTTTTTGAGATGTTGTTTACCGTGTCCAACTAATTACTTTTTATCATAACAACTCAGCAAACCATCAATCTACAGCAGTGATTAAACAATTAAAATCAGAAATAATTAAATGAAAAATTAGCCCTGGGGAAGACTCAGCCTTGCATCTCTTACCTCAGGAATCCTTACTATGAACTCTAATAGGTCAGTCAGTGAAGTAGTTGCCATAGATGGACAGGTAAAGGGATGTTAGTTTGAGCCTTACCAAATGCTTCTTTTTTTTTTCTTTCTTTCCTATTCCTGATCTATGTTGTTCACTCACAGCCATAGTCTAAGGGCTGAATTAGTCACAATGTAAAATGATGAAGATGAAGAAAATATCAGTAAAAAAATTATAGAAGATTACCTCGTCAACAAGGAAGCTGCTGAAATGTTTTGAGTTTAATCTGATAGGATAAAGCAGTCCTCGATTGTCAAAATATTGCCTACATTCACTTATAATGTCAAGTTTTATTGGTGCATTTTTTTTATTTGCTCACATTTAAAACAATCATGGATGCTTACTGTATTCATCACCAAATATTTGCTGGAAGATTGTAACAGACCGGTCTTCCAATTAGAATGACTTTACCTGCTTCGAAAATTAGCATTTTGAATTTTACAGGGACTTAGAGTCACAGAAAATAAACAGGAAAAACGAATGTCTAATTGGTTAGATGATTCTAATCAAGATTTTGGTCCTCCAAAGTGTGGAAAATATTTCATTTAAAAGGAAAAGTTTTCCATAAAGATTTCAAGGAAAGTTAAGTTTTTGGCTTTTTATACACATTAGAAAATTGAGGCATTAAATACCCTGATGGGAGAGTCTTGGAAAGATTAATGTGATTGGGTGCAGTGAAACTTTATCATAACATATGACCTTAATAAAGTATTTGACTGCTCCTTCAGCAACAGATTAGATTACAAAATATCTGACCCCAGGAAACATTCCTGACCCACTTTTTCTGAACTTATCATATCTTAAGTAAGAAGGTAGATGAAACGGGTCTGGTTAGTCACTCAATAGAAATCGGCACATGAGCAACTGCTTTTGTCAGCGACCAGTTGAAAAATTAGAAAGGGGGATGATTAGATAATTCTCTCGCCTTTTCGTGGTCAGTGATCACTAAAAATGTCTGAATTAGCTAATATCAGTGTGAACACAAACGGACACATACTATTAAGATTAACTTAGAGGGGAGATTTAAAAGAAAAAAAAATGTTTAAGTTTGTTTTTGGACATAAGGTGCAATTTTTTTCAGCCCTCTGGCTCCATTGGCGTGGCCAGTGTGCACCATACATATGTACATTGATAGCCAGCCTAACAAACTTTAAAATTGAAGAAACTTTTACTGACATTCATGCTGTCAGTTTCTAAGTGTAAACTCGAAATTTTGGTTGGATTCAAAGAACATGACACAACTTATAGTTGTACTGGTACTAATTATTGCAAGTTACAATTGCGTTTGGTCGGAGGGCATCGGTCAAAAGAACACCATTAAGGTATGAATATTTTATCTGCATTTGTACTAATCAAGTAATTTATTAAGGATCACATGAACATTTTCATTCAATTAAGTTGGCAAGAGAGTACTAAAATTAATTAGTACAAATTCAGTTAAAATATTCAGGCTACAGTGTTTTACTTTTGATTGATGACTTTAGACCAAATGCATTTGTAACTTGCAATAGTCTGCGCTACAATGTTTTCCTTTTGGTTATTTAGTGATTCGTTCATTTTGTAAAAATCATTGGTAACAATAATGATCTAGTCGTTATGGTTGTGCAAAAAAGAATCTGTGGACAGAGTTCAAACTCCGAAACGGAAAATTGAAAAATTTCCCTTTAATCTTATGTGCTTTCAATCTGTCACACTCTCAAACCTTGCCAGTTGAGAAAATTGAAGGGAAAAAAAAATGAGCAGAGGGGGGTCTATTAACAATGTTGCTATAACACAGAACTGATCCTTACGGTCCAATCATTGTAAGAGATCTACAGATGTGAATTTCTCTTTCAGTCAGTGGTTATACAGCAGTTTGACAGTATTTTTAAAGGAATATGACACTGGGCAAGACATATCCGCAAATTGAGAACTATGCAACGTGCACATGGAAGAATTATGCTTGGCCTCACACGGAGAGACCACAGGACAGCACAGTACATCCGAGAAACGACAAGAGTCAGGGACATCTTAGAATCCATTATAAAGCTCAAATGCCAGTGGGCTGGTTATGTTGCACGAATAGCAGAAAACCAATGGACATCACGACTCATAACATAGATCCTCCGAGATCACACGCGGAACCAAGGCCAACAGAATATTAGATGGAGAGACGAGTTAGACAAATTCAAAAAGTATTGGCCCTGCAACGCCCATGATAGAGAAATGTGGCGAATCCTTGGGAAGGTCTACGTCTAACGACGGACGTTAAAAGACTGATGATGATGACGGCACCGAACCAAAAAAATACAAAAAAGCAAAAAAAAAAAAACAAAAAAAAACCCCCAAAAACCCATATCCCTGACCCAAACAACAATAAAATATGGACACTATTTCAATCCGATGGTCTGCTCTAACGTGCAAATCATCCTTTCTTTGATTTTATGAAATCTTGATTACTTCTTTGCTTCCTACATTATATACGCATTTTTCCGGTGGGGAGAGAGACTCCAGTTCAATATATATATATATATATATATATATATATACATATGTAAATATATATATGTGTGTGTGTGTGTGTTTGGTACTCTCTGAAAACTCTGCTCAAAATTACAAGTTATGATTTTACCATTGGTAAAAAATCTAAGTTAAAATGTATTTAAATAATCATACCCGTAATGTTTTTGTTGTGATAGTTTCAAGTAATCTCGGCATATTTTCAAACTTTTAATGCAATTTTCAGATTCTTGCTATCTTTCCAACAACGGCAAATGAAAGCCATATCTGAATTTTTGAAAAGTTCAAAGTTGAACGTAATATTATATTAATGCTTTAAACAAATTTATCCAAATACCAAATTGAACAACAGTAGCTACCAGAGGTTTGCAAATGGTTTTTTTTCCTTTAAAGTGTGTATCTGTTTCAGAGTTACTGGCTATACCATTGGTATAAGTACTTTGAAATTGGTATCGGTACTCTACTAGATCCTCTCTGAAAATGTTTTTTTTTGAAAAGAAAATCTTTTTGTCTTATTTTGACGGGGTTGTAAATAATATCTAGATTCTGGAGAATGTAGTTGTTACTGAAAGTTTTTTTTTTTTCGTTTTTTTACTCAATTTCGAATGTTTTCCAGTAAAAAACACCAGTCACTAATAGAATTTATTCTGACCATATTTATACATTGATGGAATTTTTCTTATATGACTTCAAATTTTGACGCTATTGTTATTCAATTATTGACCGTGTTGGCAAGTATATTAATAGAATTATTTACTCCAGCCAACCAAGTTGGAATAAGTATACTTAGTCACTCATGTCTTTGTCTGTACAACCAATATCTCCAAAAGTTCTCCATGGATTTCAAAGTAATCTGGTAGAAAGGTAGGCCGTGGGCTAGGGGAGAATTGAATACATTTGGGGACGGATTCAGGAATTTCTCCACAGTTCCCCCCCCCCTGTATCCCAGATATATTTGAATTGATTTTCATTAGGTTTTTGGTGACAATGGCTTTGGTAGAGGTATACCCCTTCACAGAGCTTTCTAGTTCAATTATGTGGTTTGGTATCAACCTCTATACGTGTTCACTTTTGATTGATAGCCGAAGAAGTACGAAGACTCCTTCTGCTTTGTTCTCTTATCCATCCACCCACATGAAATTTCCAGGATATCAAACGAATAAGCACATCCTTATCCTGCTACTTCACCTTTCAAAACATCTTCAGTGCATAAAATTCACATCGTGTGCATGACTTACTTCAAATAATGCAACAAATATATATTTAATTAAATACATATAAATTAATTTCTCATTAAATTCTGTTCCGTCAACATTTGAATAAAAAAAAAACTAATTGTAATGGGAAAATACATGATTGGCAAATGGTGGCACGAAACCCCAGAAGTTCAATCGTAACCTTTTATATTGTAATGAAGTGTTGCTTGGTGATCAAAATAAGAAGTTGGAGAATCATTATATCTACTCATTTATCTCATATCAAGTACAAAGTACGTTGTGTTTCCATGCACTGAAAGAAAAAGTTTCCAAATTTTCCTTTATTCTTCATAGAGAAGGAAAAATCGTCTTATCTCGATTCATTATTCATTAAATGAATCATTGTTTGACTTTTGGCAAGCATTTTCTTTCATCTTAATTTTAGTTGTCTGAGTAGTTGTTATGGAGAGCTACTAAAATAGGAGATGAAAGAAAATACTAGTCTTGTACCGCAAATTCGAGGTGCTTGTATAGTAACATGTTTTCCAGGACTTTCGATGAGAGAGAGAGAGCATGTGAGAGTGTAAGACACAGATGTATCTGTATGATAGGATGTATGGGGGATAGTGAGAGAAAAGTGTGCGAGAGAGTGTGTGAGCGACGAAGACTGAGAGATAATGCGTGCGTGTGTGTGTGTGTGTGCGTGAGTGAAAAAGAGTGTATGTGTGCGTGAGGCAGAGGGAAGCAGTGTGTATATGATAGAAACGGTCACAGTGAGAGAAAAATCGTGTGACAGTGTTTGAGTGTGACAGAAAATGTATTTATGAAACACAGAGCATGCATGTGACAATGAATAGAAGCTTAAGTGTGTAATATAGAGATGAAGTGAGTGCGACTGAGACGGAGAGTGAGTGCGACTGAGACGGAGAGTAAGTGCGACTAAGACGGAGAGTAAGTGCGCCTAAGACGGAGAGTAAGTGCGCCTAAGACGGAGAGTGAGTGTGCCTAAGACGGAGAGTGAGTGTGCCTAAGACGGAGAGTGAGTGCGACTGAGACGGAGAGTGAGTGCGACTGAGACGGAGAGTAAGTACGACTGAGACAGAGAGTAAGTGCGACTGAGACGGAGAGTGAGTGCGACTAAGACGGAGAGTGAGTGCTACTAAGACGGAGAGTGAGTGCGACTGAGACGGAGAGTAAGTGCGACTAAGACGGAGAGTGAGTGTGCCTAAGACGGAGAGTAAGTGCAACTAAGACGGAGAGTAAGTGCGACTAAGACGGAGAGTAAGTGCGACTAAGACGGAGAGTAAGTGCGACTAAGACGGAGAGTGAGTGCGACTAAGACGGAGAGTGAGTGCGACTAAGACGGAGAGTAAGTGCGACTAAGACGGAGAGTAAGTGCGACTAAGACGCAGAGTGAGTGCGACTGAGACGCAGAGTGAGTGCGACTGAGACGGAGAGTAAGTGCGACTGAGACGGTGAGTAAGTGCGACTGAGACGGTGAGTAAGTGCGACTGAGACGGAGAGTAAGTGCGACTGAGACGGAGAGTAAGTGCGCCTAAGACGGAGAGTAAGTGCCACTAAGACGGAGAGTAAGTGCCACTAAGACGGAGAGTAAGTGCGACTAAGACGGAGAGTGAGTGCGACTGAGACGGTGAGTAAGTGCGACTAAGACGGAGAGTAAGTGCGACTAAGACGGAGAGTAAGTGCGACTAAGACGGAGAGTAAGTGCGACTAAGACGGAGAGTAAGTGCGACTAAGACGGAGAGTGAGTGCGACTGAGACGGTGAGTAAGTGCGACTAAGACGGAGAGTAAGTGCGACTAAGACGGAGAGTAAGTGCGACTAAGACGGAGAGTAAGTGCGACTAAGACGGAGAGTAAGTGCGACTAAGACGGAGAGTGAGTGCGACTAAGACGGAGAGTGAGTGCGACTAAGACGGAGAGTGAGTGCGACTAAGACGGAGAGTGAGTGCGACTAAGACGGAGAGTGAGTGCGACTAAGACGGAGAGTAAGTGCAACTAAGACGGAGAGTAAGTGCGACTAAGACGGAGAGTAAGTGCGAC
>OY735205.1:27335190-27362690 GCA_963457665.1 Thysanoteuthis rhombus | reverse complement strand
CCTGGAACCGCCACCAAGATCCCAAAGGCGGCAATGCAACTGAAGCCAGGAAAATAACTGGAACGGAAAGGAAATGCAATCACAATTACTCTATCCACAGCGTCTGCAATCATGGACCCCATATGTAGGAGAGATCTCAGAGCCCAAAACAGCCTCAACAGCCACCTCCAAACTAACCGCAGATGCTGCATCACTCGAAAGTGAAGCTATGACCATCTTCCACTACGAAGAAAGAATATCAAATATATTATATAAAATCAACGTCTTACCGAGAGCTGGACGATTTAATTAACTTGGGCGTGGTTAAATTTCCTTTGTAGCGTTTCCAAAGACAGAAAACCAATAATTATATACTAAGAGCGGCTATTCTTTAAAATGAAAATCACATCTCCACCCAACTTTTATTTTGTGCCTTTCCATTGATTTACAGATGCTAAGCGCCATATTCTAATCTCAAGAATTAATAATTGTCATTGTATATCCAATTACCACGTTCATGAAAATATCAAGACGAGGCAAGCTTATTCAAAACGAATCCACAAATTATATTTTTGAATGTAGATCGTAAACAAACCTTGTTTTTAAATTCATTTTCAACGAAAAAATTCCCACTTTCAGCATGATGCAGATTTGAAAACTTCAGAGTATTGGTGTTACACGATATAAACTATAAACTTGGATGGTTCTCAACGAAATATTATAACGGTTTGCAGTATACTGTGTACGGAGATTGGTTCAGGGTGCCCAACACTTGTAGCCTCGTGCCTCAGTAAAATTAATGGATGAGGGATAGTAAAATTATGCAGTCTCCGTCTTCAACTTGAATATGGTCTGCTCACCTTGAAAATCAGCAATCGAAATATTTTTTCATCGTGTCTCAAATACCAACCAGTTGCAATTAGACAACAATTTTAGCCAGGAAATAGGCTCAATAATTGGGCACCCACCAAGGATCGAACGCATTACCCTGCATGACTAGTTGTTAACAGTTGTTCAAGCAACTCCTCTCCCAGAAATCTTGCCACAAAAAGATTCTAATCATATAACTCGAATCTAATCTGTTTTTGAAAAGAAAAAAGAAAAAAAAAAGGATTCTAGTCACGGTACGGATGTTTGATCTGTCATAGTGACTCCAAGATAAAATTATGGTCCTGCAGAATTCCAAGAGTTTCGGAAACACAAGAATAGAGCGAATCTGCTATGTTCGATAAATACGACGAACGCATGCGTGCATGCAAGGAAGACAGTGTGTATGTGTGTGTGAGAGAGAGAGGCTGGGGAGACAGCGTGTGTCATTTATTGGTTACATTCTTCACCAACTATGTTATGAAGTAAGTGCGGTTTATTTACTCATTTTAGGTGATCCTAAAACAATTGAATGCTTGGACAATGAATAGGTTAAAAATTATCAAAAAGTTAAGTATTGAAATTTTCAAATATAGATTTTCATGGTCAAAATGATTTACAGTTTTATAATATCGGAAGTACACAGAGGTTTCTAATCTGCGCTGCCTATGTGATAGTACTAAATTCTGATTGTGGCACCTTCGTTATGATTAAATTAAATTTTGAATAAGTTATTCCTACGTCTTTATTTCTGTACGTCAGAAAATATGCAAAACTCCGCCGAAAGATAACTCGTTACGCTCACAAGCAGTGAAGTGAAAAAAGGGGGGGAAAAAAAGAAACAAAAACACCCCCTCCAAAAAGACAGCAACAACTTTAGAATGATTCAAATTTGAGTCTCCGAAAACGTTATGGAGTCGAACTTTTTTATTTCGGAAATACAACGAGCGGCAACTTGACTGCCTTTGGATTTTCCGAACGACATTCATGAAAAGCAGCAAATTACCGAACTCACTTATTCACCTGACGAGGGGTAAACATAAGGTTAAAAAAAACTTTCGGTTTAAATGCCCCGACCCTGATTAGTTCGTTATAGCGAGGTTTTACAATATGGATGGTTTGACATTGAACCTATTTAAGTGAGTAGTGTCTGGCAGACAAGCTCCCGTCGACCATGTTAACATGTAACGACATGCTCAGCGTTAGGGACGATGGTGATCGGTCGGAACAATCCAGGTTAGCATAACGGATCAAAATCACCCTACTAAATTGTGTTTGCTTCGTAGGTAGGTTACAAACACGTCTACACTTGTTCAAGTCACAGTAAATAAACTGGAAAGCACTACGAGAGCGCATGCCTCTACTAACGCGATGCCCTTAAAGCTGAATGAAAATCAGTCCATTTACAGCTATGGTGCGGGGGAGTTAACTGCATTTTGGTCTTCCGTATTTCGGACTTATGCTTACATTTTAATATATGAAAGGACCAATTTAATCAGAAACTAATCTGATGATCAGTCCCAAAAAGTAACCATTTTTTTTTTCCTAGGCCCATATCCCACCCGTCTACAAATTTCATTGAAATTCGTTGCGAACTTTGAAATATCGTGTGGCCGATTGGATAGAAATAAGTGAATACATATACCTCTTCCACCTTTGTTGGCAGAGGTAATGAAAGGGTGGAATAGAATGAATGTTGAGTAGTAGTTGAGAGGTTCCTTCAGGATGTGGATGTAACACACAACAACGGTTTGACTCAAAATAAATACTCTCCTTGGAGGAGGATCTTTAATCTTACAAATTTTGTTGATGCATCAAGTAGATGAAGAATGAAACGACCTCAAACTAATGCTAGATGAACTAAATGAAGAAAGCAAAAAAGTCGGCCTAAACATGACTCTCAGTAAAACGAAAATTAGGCGCAACGATCACATTGAAAATAAGAACTGTTAAAATCGAAGATACTAAACTGGGGAAAGTAGAATACTATATCTACCTAAGACTACGAATCTTTATGAAACCCACAAAATAAGAAGAAATCACTCGAAGAATCACCCTAAGATGGCAAGCCTTCGGCAGAGCAATCTCAACCTCCAAAAACAAGACGATCCCGATAATCCTAAAAAGAAGAGTATATTCTCCCGATAATCACTTACGGAGCTGAAACATGGAACCAAACCAAGCGACAGAACTGAGAAGCATGCAGCGGGCGCATGAGAGAATCATACTCAACCTCACAAGACAGCAGGAAGAAAATGGGAGTCCGGGACGTCATAGAATCTATTAGAAAACTTAAATAGCAATGGTCTGGTCATGTTGCAAGAATGGCAGACAACCGATGGACATCGCGACTCATGACATGGATCCCCAGAGATCACATGCGAAACCGAGGCCGACAGAACAAGATGGAGAGACGAACAAGACAAATTCAGAAAGTATAGACTCTGCGACGCCCATGATAGAGAAATGTGGCGGATCCTGGAGAAGGTATATGTCCAACAACAGACATCAAAAGACTGATGATGATGATGATGAAGTAAATGAGGAAAGGGCACGAAGTTCATATATTTGTTGCAAGGACAATAAGTTATTCATAAGAGAAATCGTTCGTTTGTTTAGAACACAGTCTCGCAAGTTTCTGTCAACATTGATGTCTCAATAAGCAGTCATTAAAAAACCTTAATATTCCCAAATCAAAGCCGAGATACAGATATTTAAATCTAAAAAATTACATTAAGTTGTTACGTATGAAATATATTTTTACGTCAAATAGTTATGCTATAAGCGAACGAATTACTAACGTAATTGTATTTCTTTTTCTTGTAAATTCGATGTGATATAATTTATTTTTTTAGATTTTTGAGTCCTTAAAAACAATGGTCTACCTAAGAAGTGAGACTAACCTTCAAGTATGATTTCAAATTAGGACGTGATTCAGTTAGAGCAGCTGATAAAGTCAACAAAGCAGTTGGAATGAATGAACTGTTCAACGTTGGTCCACTAGAAATATGAGTAACTACAATAATAATCCTGCGGGAAGCAAAACTTGGCATTAATGGTGAAGAGTTACTGACAGCAGCGGCAGCGATCCACGAACATCGGTTCAAGCTATATCTGGAGAATTTATGACTTCAACAGAAACATATCACAGTACCCCAAGGAAATGAGAAAGGTTGAAAAGTTGGAAAAATGTGTCCCACGTGAATCGAATGAAATGCTCCATGGTAGTGGCACGCTCAATACGTGCCAGCAGACAGTATATGTTTAGAGGATTGGGATATGAAGTTTCGTAGCATTCTCCATATCCACCTGACCTTTTCCCCTGTATATTATATTTTCAAGCACACCGAACTCCACGTCGTAATGAAAAGATTCAATTATTGCAGAACCTTAAAACGCACTTTCACAGAATTCGTGACTACTTGGACTGGTCATGTTGCAAAGATGTCAGACAACCGATGAATATCAAGACTCATTGCATGGATCCCCAGAGATCATATGCAAAACTGCAGCCGGCAAAATAAGATGGCATGACGAACTATACAAGTCCAGAAAGAAATGACTCCACGACGCCCATGACAGAGAGGACTAACGAATCGTGGAAAAGGTCCATGTCTAACGACGGACGCTAAAATGATAGTGATGAAACGCTCATATAGGTGTCATATCGTTAGGATAAGTTCATTATTCCAAATGACTTATATTTCGATATATATTCACCACTTTTTTGATTTATACCATCTTCCACCTTATTATTAAAAAGAAAAATCAATTGATATGTAAAAAGTTAATTTAATTCTGAATTCTTAAGAAAAAAAAACTGCGTCTTTAGCAAAATGCAATTCTGGGACCAATGATTTAATTTTTTCACTTAAATCAGCAAACCTTGAAACTACTTAGAATAAAACTATTAGAATTTAAGATAATCTTTTCAAGTTAGTCAATAATACCGTTGAAATAACGTAAACATTGTCTGCAAATGGAAGACTACCCTTATTCCATAAGAATAGTGTTTTCAAGATCATATTTCTACCAATACACTCTTCCGTTACTCGGCAATGAGACACCAATGAATGAGCTTGTGTACTGTGTAACTATTTCTATCACAAAGACAGAGTGAGTCATTCTTCACGTTTCATTCAGACATCCCTAAGGTCTATCATCCTCTCTCTGCTCGTTTAGCAGATCCTAGCTTTTTCCAAAACGATTTTAGATCGTAGTTGAGATTAAGCAGAACGCAACGAGGCAGCCGATGGTAACCCCGAAGGAGGGCTTTGCAGACTATTTTTAAAAAGTTGAAGGGACGCTGGGATGAGTGTTTGTATTTCCAAGGGGCGTATTTTGCAGAGAACTGCAGTGTCATTGCCATAGGTGAATTATTGTCTCGTTAATATCAAATGATCGGATACCTTCTGGACAGGCCTCGTATAGAATGAAAGTTGAATCAGGATCTGGTTGGAACTTCGCGAGTGGAAGAATTTTTTCATTCAGTTTTACGCATTCTATAGCATAACTGTAAAACCATAAGTTAGATACAAAATAAAGATGTAAAATATTTAATATCTACCGTATATCGACGAGAAATTGAACACATCATGGGTGTAAAATGGAAATCAGTGAGAGACATTAAAATCTTTTAAGTACTGCCTACCAAAAAACGTTCCAACCAGAATTTCAATTACATAACTCCTTATACAAGCTTTCCCGCTATCCAAAGAGAGCGTTTCAGCAAAATGAAATTTCATAAACCGGAATGGCGTTAAACGAAGAAGCAACTACTATTAATTTATATCAGGACATTTTTTGAGCGTTCCAAGACACCGAAAATAGCAATCCTGGCATTAGTCAGAATCGTCGGAGGTTGGGGTGCAGGAGAGATTGAGAGAGAGAGAGAGAGATAGAGAGAGAGAGAGAGAGACAGAGAAAGAGGGGGGAGGTGCATGTTGCCTCTAAAACCGTTTGCTGCATAACAAGCGTCGAACGTGATTTTCGCCTTTTGCCTCTACTCGTAGAAGCGAAAAAAAGTAGCGTAAAGCAAACTTTCGACAAGGGAAAGGCACCTGAATTTAATTCTCGTACGAAAGCAGAAACATATCTGTCATCCAATTTAAAAACACAAACAAGCGAAAATAATTTTCCCGAAAGTTCGCAATAACAGCAAAAACAATATCTATTAAAAATTTATAACCGGGCTCCAAAATTATAAATATAATAACTACTAAAAATCAGTCAACCTCGACATACTTGAAAAGATATTGAAACGATTTCGCATATGATAAACGTGATTTGCTCTGGTAACTAGCAGTTTGGTGCAGGGTGAACAGTTTTTTTTCTAAACATTTGGAAGGAAAGAAGATTAAATTTCTCAAGCTTGAAATTAATTTCTGGCAGTTTTCATTATAATAAAAACAGATGAACGAGTTGGAGTGTCTCTACTCTTTCATATAGGTAAATCGAAAAGACTTTATTGGAATTTCAAAATTTTATATTTCCGATTTCTTTTATAATTCATCAATATTCGGGTTTTAATCATTACTTATTAAAAAAATTTAGTGGAAAAAAATCACGGATATATTTTGATTTCTAATAGACAACTTATTTGAAAAAGAAAAGAAAAGAAACTAACTAACTAACTAACTATATATATATATATATATATATATATATATATATATATATATATATATATATATATATATATATATATGCATGAATTCTGGGCCCGAAGGCCAATACATATAATTTCATTTAATGATATGTTCAATTTGTGCACAGTTTGACGAACTTGTGTCGAGAGTTTATGTCCAGGTATATAAGGGGGGAGGGTCTGATCAACACTACTAGGATGCAATGGTAATGTAACCGTTTTGTTTATAAAATCCCCGAAACGGTTACATGGTGAACAAAGGGTGATCTCAACAAGGGGATAATTTACACATTGTACCATAAGAACAAAGTATATGTATATCAGGGGGAAAACCACTTAAGAAAATTACGTTAATTGCATTGACTGGTATTGTGAAGTAAGTGACACAAAAGGTTCTGAAAGATCCTTTTAATGTTTAGCATAAAGCTATATATATATATATATATATATATATATATATTGTGAAATCATTATAATGAATAGCATAAAGATATATATATATATATATATATATATATATATATATATATATATATATATATATATATATTGTGAAATCGTTATAATGAACTGCTATATAACGAATTTCAGCTTCAGCCAACTCGTGGTTCGATCCAAACTGACTTTGGATTTATCAAACGAAGTTCAATAAATGCGATAAAGTTCGTTACACCCTATGGTGGCTTCTCGCTTGGTAGATAAAAGTAAGTTCGGAAGATCGCTGCATTCAACGAACATCGTTCGGTAAATCCAAATGCCAATTTGATAGTTTTTTTAATTTTCTGTAAAAATATTGGAAATTGCAAAACTGATAAATCATCTTTTTAAAAACCCAAGGATATATATTTTTTTATTTTTATATTTTCATGTGCTAAGACATTTGAACGTTAATTCACCTGATTTTAATCTTTACTAATTACACTCCTCAGGCAGTTAATTTTCTGAAAAATCTCTGCTTTTAATTTTTTTTTTTATCACAGAAAGACTATCAGACCTTTTTACCAATTTTTTTCATAATAATGACAAAGATGTTGACGATAAAATAATCTTTTATACAAGTGTGATGCTTTTTCATCTCGGGTGTTAAGTTCCTGGGGAAATTTTTGACCATACTTATGAATAAAGCAATTAAAATCTCACTTGTGTTTCGTTTTTTTTTTTTGCTCAATAACAACTCAGTTTATTCTGCGATTTCAAATATTTCTAGCAAGTTCGTTGACAAATTCTCATTCGGTACTTATTGGTATTTAGTCAAACTAAGTCTACACATTCTTGCACATGGTTCTTCTGATCTATCAATTTTATTGCAATGAACTTCGTGTTTATAGTAAGGATAACGTCTGTAGGAATGTTTTCATAAACATTTGTAATTATTTTTTTTTCAAATTTGAATATAGCATACATCTCTCGCTTTTGCAAAATAGATATTTGCTAGAAATATTGTTTATACGGGCACTTAATTTTTTTTTTTAATAATTACCAATGAAATAATATCCATGAGTATTCAAGATACATTTTCCTAATTCTGCCATTTCCAATAGTTTTACATAAAATCCGGGCTAATTCTTATTTTGAACTCATGATAATGGTTTTAGGCTTGATCATTCCGACTAAGTGAACGATCACAGTCAGTTTTCACCACTAAAAGAACAATTTAACATAAACAAAGAAAATAAAAAGAAAGTTAGAATGTGCACTAAAAAAACAAACAAACAAAAAAACAAAAAACAAACAAACAACACTTGCCAATCACAACTTTCCGTTGAAATTAAAGTGATGGCATTGTTCCCTTCTTCTAAAAGATCCAAACAAACTATGTCGGTAATTAAAAAAGTTCATTGTGTTCCACGTGTTCACCGCATTTATCAAACTTCGTTCGGTAAATACGAAATCAATTTTGATGGGTCCACGAGTTCGTCAAAGCCGAAATTCGTTTCATCATAGTTCGTTGTAGAGTTTTTTTTTTCCTGTAACGAGATTACATCGTTCACCCAACACATAATAACGAGAATATATTATCATATACAAAATAGATAAAAAGCAAGAAATAGATTATGAGTATTTCCAGTTCAGAGAGAACTTTTTGAATGGCTTTTGCTGAATGAAATGAATTATAAAAATGAGGAATTCAATATTTCTCAACTTCGAGGTGTAAAGTGAGGAATGGAAATGGAGAAAAGTTTTCATTAAATTCTGAATAATGAAAACTGTCACCGATATGGCTAGCTAAAAGGCGTCTTTAATAATTACACCCTCGTTTGTTTTTTGTTTTTTTCAGGAGATGAAGTTCTTCGAATATTTAATATTGTTATTCACCTTTAAACAGAATATTCTAATTTAATGCATTGCACTCTGAATTAGTTTACCATCTTACTGGGTCAAGTTTGATTCTAACTACAGATTATCCGAGGTGTGGAGTGGCTGAATGGTTAACAGCACAGAGAATGGAATCGGTCTTGATAAATTCATGAATCTGTCTCTTATACCCCCAGCTATGGGTAAATAGTAGGGCAGACGGGGGGGGGGTCTAGCTATGGCTGGCAACTAGTGTCGGAGACGGATAACGCTATTCTAAACCAGCCTCAAGAGGAGTGGTCTCCGTTAGACTTCCAGTCCCCTGACACACTCATGAAATCCTTTGCTGTACCCCACCGACCCAGCACTGGATAAAAATAGAATTGCTATATTTCTCGGTTCGAATCCCATGAGCAACAAATAGTTGTTTTTCTCAGATTTTCTGTTTTTAAATTTTTTGGTAAAGTAGTGCGTGCGTACGAAAGCAGTGTAGTCAGTGCTACAGAGCTAGTATTAGCTTCTTATTTAAGTGTCGGCTGCTTTATTATCACGTTTAGGTTTGCAGTCCCTGCTACAAAACATGCCTGAAACTGTCAACCATAGTGAACTTCGAGGACCTAGTTACCAATGCAAATATACTCAGTTGAATGCAAACCAAGGTTAAGCTTAACCCTATTTTATATAGATTATTGATTACTGCTTGTAATTAGGGACCACAGTTATTAGAATGTGTGATGCATTGACAAAGCAATACCACTATCTCTGCCTGCGGGACCACGTTAGTTGTACCATCTTTTTTGCCATCGAAATTTTGCAAGTTATTCTTTAAATTTTTCAATATCATTCCAAGTATTCTTTGCCGATTGAATACGTTGGAAAACTCTCATATAATAATTATCAATATGCATTTGTCATCTGTCACGCTTTCGTCCTCAATGACATCTGGTGATACAATTTAGCAGAAACAGAATTTTATGTCATGCCTAACTTGATAGATTATATCTTTACTTAATTTTACCATTAGATTAGTTTGATATTCAGGAAATATTGAACATATACGAGAAAATATCGTGCAACAAAATGGCTTTTGATATCCAATAAGTTAAATGCAATTTCAAAATTGCTTAAATATTTCCGTCATTTTTTAACGGCAAAGGGTAAACTGGTACTTTAATAATTAGGGAGAATGAGATTATTTTCCCGTCTTTAATACATTTTTCAATGAGTTCACAGTATCATACGTTAGTTTAGTGCTGAACGGCCTTTGAGAAGGGAGATCAATGAGTCTGTAGCCCGATGCATTAATCAGCCGAATTTTGATCTGAAAAATTCCACTGTATAATGTTTGACCAATGCTATCAATGGGAAGTGTTGATCAAGTGCATCAACAAAGAAGGAAATCATGTTGAAAAAATAGATATTTACTGCATAATCCATTTTTCACCATTCAGCTACAGATTCATTGGTGTAGCTACGTAAATAACTAGAAGATATAAGGTTTAATGTTTGCTTATGACAAATACTTGGCCAAGACTTTCGAAGGCTTTAAAACAGCATCAAACTACTCTTCTCAAGAAGCATTTGATCTGCTTTCCCACCATTCTGAATGTAAAGACTCTAAAACAGTCTGAACCTGCTCAAAGTACGGTAACACATTTGAATATATAGAGATAGTTTTAAAAAAGATTCCTTTTAAAATGCATTATAGGTGCTAGAAATGAAATATGTGCAAATCAGTTGACCCTGCCTCTTCGATATAAATGGAAGTGTTAAAATAAAGTGAAGTGTTTGGAATGATGTTGTAAACAAAACCTGATGGCCGAAAAGTGGGTGGAGAAACGAAGCAAAGATCTACTCCCAGACACCATTTGGCATGGAGGTCTTTATATATTTCATGAGTGCAATTCTTATTCTTAACTACAGTCGTCCCCCTTTTTACCGATTGCAAAAAAAAGTTAAAACCTGTTTTAGCAAAGTTTTGCTACTGACCAATTTTTCACTTCATTGAAGGTTATGGCTTGCTTACTGATTACATGAGCAGCAATACTACCACAATAAGGTGGAATCGAGGTTGTGGATGCCTACTTTAAACTTATTTATATCATTGAAAAAAAAATCTTGTACGGATATTTGCAAGGGGTCTTCAAAAAGCCGCTGGGGTCGCTGTATACGTGACCAAGTAGATTACATAGAAGGCGACAGCGAAAACTAGATGTTGGGATATATGATTAAATTTCAATCACAGTCAAATTCCCCGAAATTTTATTCAATGCTTGCGTGTATATTATGTGCCTGTGTCTATAAAAAATTGTGTGCGCATTCAGTATGCTTTCTTATCAACTTATTTGAAATTAGATAATTTCGACCAGATATTCTTCTCCCATCGGACCTGCTGGGTATTTCTGAAATGAATTCTCTGTAAAACGCAGAGGGATATCTAATTATAACAGATAAAATACTGATATGAAATATTTCAAAGCATAGACCAGCAAAATGAAAGCGAATGAATAAATACAAGACTCTTTTTAAAATATGGATTAATACAATCAGAAATAAAAAGTGTATTTTTTTTTTGAAAGGAAAAACAATTTTTCACGATGATAAAAAGAAAAGGTATTTGATATCCGTTGGGATCAATAACAATATCCAGTCTAACCTAAGTATCTTTGCTCAAACATCTATTACGTTCATCGTCAGCCTTTTAGTGTCCATTGTTGGACAGATGTTCCCCAAGATTCGTCAGACCTCTCTATCATGGGCATCGCAGAGTACTTTCAGAATTCATCTGGCTTGTCACACCATCTTAATTCCCGTGGGCCACTATTTCGCCTATGATCTCTAGATATCCAGATTTTGAGTTGTGATGTCCAGCGGTTATCTAACATTTTTGTAACACGTCCAGACCATTGTCATTTGAATTTTCTAACTGTTCCTATGGTATCTCGTAGCATTGTTTTCTCCCTGGTATACTGTGTCTATTACAGTCAGTGCATTCAATCATTGTTCGGCGACGCGTATAATTGGTTCTCTCACCAGGAGCGGATCCAGGAGGGATTCCAGGGCGCGGATTCCCGAGTCCATCCCTACTTGGGCAAAGCACACTTGGATTCAAATAACCCCCCCCCCAAAATCTCCATTAAGCCAAAGTAATCATAAATTAACCTCAAAAACAGAAATTCATCATTAGGTTCGTCCTTTGATATAAACAAGACGTCCTTTGATATAAACAAGATAGCTTCCGTCTAATCCTTTATGAATTTGGTGCTACAATGGTCTATGGTCAACAGGGCCGTTCCTACGGTAGAGTGTGGTCTATTTTGGATATTTACACTGAAGGATGATAAAAAAATCGTGGTCTGGATTTTGCTAATAATGATCAGCATATAACTATCATATATGAAGGTGCTGAATAACAATAATGATAAATAATAATAATAGTAATGATAATAATGATAATCTGAGGAATTTTTCGTATCACACCATCTATTATATACATTTATACACTTTAACAAATTGTGCTCTGTACATCATTTCAAAATGTCACAAATATATCATATGTATCTTTTCTTAGCACTCTCCAGCAAATGTGATCAAGATGCGATTGAAACATCTCACTGGTAACGACTCTCATTTTTTCCAAGAGAACGTGTTCTGGCATCCAATCAGGATCTCTCAGTCGCTTTGCGTGTTTACTCCTGTCACTGGATCAGCAAATAGAAGAAAATCAAAAAAAAAAAAAAAAAAATAGTCGACGAAAGTTGGTTATTTCAGCCAATGAAAAGGCTAGATTTTGATATCGATACCAAGTATAAAATCATATTATGTACGTTGTCGAAGCGATTTGACCGAGTAAAAAGAGATAAAATCATATTCGAGTCATTAGAATATGCATCGTTGAAATTCATGGTTTAATGGTCTACGCTCGGTAATCGAGTTAGTCAAGTCAGGTGGAGGTCTTGGTAGACCGCGCATTTTCTTACTCGCACTTCCAGGGAGAGTGAGATGTGACCCAAGGTCGAGTTAAACGTGGGATGGAGCACTCTCAAAAATAGGTCCACCTGACGCAGCCGAGGTCGTGAAAGTGTCAGGATGAGCCTGACCAGTCCCACTGATTGTAATAGGACTGCACCGCCCCGAGGCCCGATTTATTTGCACCCCCATGGTGAGCGAAATGCGACACAAGGTCAGGTTTAACGTGGGATAGTGGAGCACCCCATGAAAAATAGCTCCAGCCGACGCAACCGAGTTCACGAAAGCAACCGAAGTCACGAAAGCGTCAAGACGAGCCCTACCTGTCCCTTTTAGTGCAGTGGGACTGCACTGCCCCAGGGCGAACTGCTTCCCCACTGCTGGGCTAGTGATAGAGAGAGAACTTAAGGACGAAGGTTCCCAATTCACTTAGCAATGCGCAGCCTCAGTGTCCCCTCATTGGCTAACGCATTGCACCTGCGCACTCGGTCTTAATGCTCACCCGCCACACTATCTCCGGCTCATTCGGCTGGCAAGTGCCGGCTCTTCGGGCAATACCGTGGAACAGATACAACACTTTAATCCAAACCAAAAAGCCCAGAAAAATTGGGGGAGAGGTGCATCTCATTACTGTAAACCACACATAATTCTGTTGATCGCAAGCTTTACAAGTACCATATTTTTTTCATATGTTGGTTCAATACTAAATTTCTTCTATTAATTAAAAAAAAACTTTACCTTTTCGTCAATTTCAGTTCTAAAAGAACACAATTGAAACATAAATGAAAAATGACAGATCACACTGCTTTCCCGTTTTTGAATTTGATGTTTCAAATTTGTTTTTTTGATCACATATTTATTTGCCCCCCCCAAAAAAAAATTCTTTCTATACCTCCTACCATTCAAAATATCATTTGGGATCCCTCTTACTCATCATTCCAGATCCACTAATGTTCCCTAACTAAAACTTAATTAAACTGAAAACAAAATTTCAACTTCTTACTTCAATGTTAATCCGAAAAAGAAAAAAAAATCGGAAAAGAATCCCGAAAACAAGGCAATTTCAATAGATCATCAATTTTGTTTTATTTGGCCAATTATGAAGAGAAATTGTCAAACTTTTAGTTCAAGTCTGGCGGTGACTGTCTTCTGTCGTAACAAGAACCATCTTCATGGAATTTAGGGGAGTAAACTATTCAGTTTGTCTTTTCTATCATATAAAAAAAAAACTGATGTATAAAAGTAAAATTCCGCAACCACATTTTGAAATCATGACTAATTCATTGGGAGGTGGCTCCCTGACCGACTGAGCCAAACTAACATATGTACAAAAAATTATATAGCGAATATACAAGGGCTTATTACATTCTAATGAACAAATACACTTACACTAAAAAATATTTTTTAAAAATTTGTTATACATACAGTTCAAGACACGCAGTAATCATCTTCAGTTAGAATCGAAGTAGGAGTGAAGTTTGACTCTGCAGCATTTTATGTTTATTTTTCAAATTCATGAATCGTTTAATTCACTTACTTGTGTTACAAAGAAAAGAATTAAAGATGAACTGAACATTAGTTTAATTTTTTAAGTATGAAAAAAAGTGTGTGTGTGTGTGTCTGTGTGTTTGTGTTTACAAATTTGCGTTTTTTTATATGCGCATCTATTTGAATACTTACTGAGCATACTGAGGATCGAAATCATTACTGTAAAAGTGGTTCAGCAGACTAGCTGAGTAACTGTCGGGCTACGGTAGGCGCCTAAAATGTGCCTGTATGCATATGCCCCGAGCCTAATGATAACGCTACTTTTAAATAAATACTTCTATTTTTCAACATACTCTCCTTAGTCAATGCACTGAACTCAGTGCTTCTCCATTAACTAAAAAGAGTGAACATTATACAATGGATATTACAGATCAAAATCGGCTAATAATTATCTCAGGCCACAGATGTATAGAGTCAGCCTCGTGAAAATTAGTTAATTTTAGTTCATATATAAAGTTTATCTCAGTACTTGTTAGAATTTTTAATTTTAGTTATATATATGTACACACACACAAGAAATGGATATATGATCCGAGAGAAATAATTTTAAATGCATTATATTACTTTGAAACCATTTGAAATAAGAGCAATGCTACGCTAAAGCGGCTACCTATTGATTGCAGGTTCAATTCCAGCAGTAGCCTCATTTACTTTGTTTCGTCTATTTACGCTGTGTAGGCCAAATGATACATCCACCGTGTTATAGCCAGAGATCGTTTCAAAGTAATAGAGTGCATATATCAGAGTTGCCAATATTATCATTTTTTTCTAATTTGGGAGCCCAGTGCATTCATCCTAGTTATATATATATGTAAGAAATAGAGATATGATCCGAGAGAAATAATTTTTAAATGAGTTATATTACATTGAAACCATTTGAAATAAGAGAAATGCTACCTATCAGTTGCAGGTTCAATTCCTGCTGTAGTCCCATTTTATTTCATTGTTTCTTCTATTTACGCTGTGTAGGCCAAATGATATATCTTCCGTGTAATAGCGAGAGATCGTTCCAAAGTAATAGAACTCATGTATCAGAGTTGCCAATTTTATTATTTTTTTCTAATTTGGGAGCCCAGTGCTGCTAATTTGGGTACCTTTTTGTTTTTTTGTTTTAGATTTTCAAGTCAGAGCGCACTCCAAATTCGAAAAAAAGAAAAAATATATTGGCAACACTGATTTCACACGAACAAAAATAAAATGAACTTTCTCTCACAATATATATATACATATATATATATATATATATATATATATATGGGGGGGGGGATGACGCTAATTGCGATCATTTTTTGACGGTTTTTTAGATAACGATAACCGACTGATAATATTAGACAAAGGATATAAAAATTGAAACAATTTATATCAATTGTTAAAAATTCATTATCATAAACAACTTTACATTATGAAAAATTGATTAGTCATTTTAGACGTCCAATTCTTTTAACTGTTTGATAATAATATCCATGATTATAATAAACGGCTTCTCTACTATACCTGCGTATGTTTGTTTGTGTCTACATATACATTAGGCGAGTAAAAGAGAAAAGAAGGTGAGAGAAACCGCACCTGCAATACTGATTAGGTTGGTGAAGTATTAGTAGTATATAGAATATCTTTAAGCTAGACTAAGATTATGTTAGATCACTACCATATAACAAGAAGCAGTTTATACATAAATATATCTTATACAATAACAACAGTGCTTTATGATTTTAAGATATTTGAATGGAATTTTTAAAAATATTCAAATGTAACTTGAGAAATATTTCGAAGCATCCTATGAAACAAAAGCATCCTATGATACATAAATCCAAGGGTAAAAATCAACGCTGCTATTCTCTTGGGCATTTCGTATAATTTTTTCATTTTCCTTTGTAAGAAAAATCGAAAAAAAGACGCTCATTTCTTCTAAAATAAACAAGTCATTATTGTAAGATTTTTTTTTTACTTATGTGGGCGGATAAAAAAGCGGCCAATTTAACTCTGAAAGAAATCCAATAGTCATTCATTATTCGAATGTATTATGATTTTGATATTTGTCATTGTATTATGAGATCACAGTGTCATCTCATGATACAATGACCGATACAAGGCCATGATCAGAAGAACAAATAGATTTTTAACAAAAAGATAACAAAATATAATCATCATTTTTCGTGTGTAGGTTTTTTTCCTTCTATTTAATAACGATTTACTTGTGAAATACCTTTGACAGAAGGAAAGGAAAAAGACTATATATATATATATATATATATATATATATATATATATATATATATATATATATACACATGAATGGCTTAGCTTAGCTTGGCTTCACGAACCATGTGTGCGTGTATCCGCTGAACGAAAGTAGCAAGTTCTTATAAACAAAAACAAACTTTCATAAGCCGAAACGGCGTAAAGTGAAAAAATTATCATCGATTCGACCTTCCTTGACCCCGCCCCTAACAATGCTAAAGGCATGTTCGGCTGAGTCGTTGGAGTTAGAGGTGGTTACAGTAATAGGAGAAAGGGAGAAGGTGCACGCTACTTCTATATCAGCTCACTGCAAAGCAAACTCTGAGTACCATTTCCGCTTTTTTTCCTGGTTTCGTCAGAGAAAAATGGTGGTATAAAGTAAACACACCCTAACAGAGAGTCTTAAAAAATTTGAAATTAAGAGCAATGAAATATGTTGAACCTATCTTAAATTACTTCGACGCTTATCATGACTCGAGTATGAATTTTATTTGTCAAGTATCAACAGATTTGATGTCTTTTGAAGATTTTTAAATCCAAATCAGATAATAAAAAAAGGCATTAGAATATAAACAAAAAACAAACTTCCAACTCATTTCATAAAAATTAAATTTTTTCTATAACATGAAATTACAATTATCTCTGCCGTAGGCCCATACTTTTGAAATATTCACATTCCCTGAATACACGCTCAAAATAAATAAATGATAAAAAAAAAATAAATAAAAAAAAGTTCAATCATGAAATTAGAAATCATTTTCTGACAATTTTAGCCACCCATCAGGAGGAAAGAGAAAAAATTATTTGATTTTCTTTTTCATTGAGTAGGAAAAAATGCCTTGTTTTAGAATGCTGTTCACTTTGTCAGGGTTATTTTAATTGTAATTTTCTATTACCCGTTATACCCCATGAAACAAAATCACAGAGATTGGAATTTCCGAGATAGATTTTTCCAGTACACTCATAAAAAAAACATTCAGACATACATACATATCCACACATGCATCAATATATATATATATATATATATATATATATATATATATACATACAGCAATGCCTATCCATACATCCGCGTCTACATCCATTTCGATGGACGAACACAAACTCATTCACACCCATCCATATCTACGCACTCACATCAGTATCCATACACACATTGCAATACATACCTACATCCATGCACCCATATATATATATACATATACACACACACACACACACGCCCATATATACGTACACACAGGAACACCCGTATGTATCTACACACACACACACACATATATATATATCTATACTCACGCATGAACACTATACATATGCACACTCATGAATCGAACTATATATACGCACACACAAATATATATATATTACACGCGTACACACAGACGTATATTAACACATGCATAAATACACATCTATACACACTAATGTACAAATATATGTACACGAATAAAAACACATATATACACATACATATGCACATCTACATAAGCACACATCTGTACACGCACATGCACATCTACACAAACATTGAAATACACATCTATACTCACACATGCACATCTATACACACACAAATATGCACATCTCGATACAAATATAAAAGCACACATCTATACACACACAGATACATACCCACACATCAATACATACTTATGTACATATATATGCACACACATAGAGACAAATCTATGCACATCTATAGACGTACCTATACATACACATATGCTCATACGCATAAACGCACATCTATACACACATCTGCACATCATCTATGCACACTCCCGTACATACGCACATCTATATAAACATGCACATGTACGTACATCTATATATGCATATACACATACAGATGCACACACACACATATATATATATATATATATATATATATATATATATATATACTCATACTTCTCTATATACACACATAGATAAACATCCATTCATACACAGACATCTACACATCCATTACTTTACGCACACACCCATATCTCCACACATCTATACATTTATACACATCTATACATGTACACATCCACACACATACCTATAACGGTGCATACATCTATGCGCACGCATACATTTGTATATGCTCATACAGATTTATACATATATGCATCTATACTCACATGCATATCTATACACACACACTTGCACATCCACCGGCGTTTCTGCAGAGTTCAAGCGGTTTCTTTACATTCTCCTCCTGTAAGACTTGATACTTCTCTAAGTGAAAGCTCTAAATGATGTGCAATAAATGAATGTTTTCGTGTAATCAAGTCTATCCGAAATTTTATTATAATTAGTTCAGGGATAGAAATCCACCTTGATTCGCCTTCAGTGCATTTGGGGGGACATACATTATCCGAGTACTGAAAACATCTTTTAGAGCAATGATTCTCAAACGGGTGATATTAGGCTCCCCGGGGAGGAATTTCAGTCAGTGGGGAAACGTGCGCTGGAAAGTGTAATGGTAAAAAAAAAAAACAAAAAAAAAAAAAACAAACAAAAAACAATACTTGGTGACAATTCGAAATGGGGAGGAATTGCAGAACCCTGGGATCACTGGAATGGGGGAGGGGTGAATATGACCTCGGACTGTTATGGAGACGAAAAAGGGCATTTTTAAAAGAGTTCACAATTGGTTAGAGTCGGTTCTTTGCTATTCATCCTCCCATTTACAAGAAAATTTCCCTCAATTCGATTTGCTTTTATTTACTAAGCGGCTTTAATAAGCTTTAATTCATCTTTACTCGTGGTAGTATTATGAAAGGCTCGACATTTTGCGCTAAAAGTCTGATTGTTTCCGGCTTTTAAGTCCTCTTCCGCGACTACAGTACTTCCGATTTTTTTATCAGTTAATTATTGTCACTTCAGAGAACATTCGCTCTCGTTTGTGTTTTCAGTTCAGAAAATGTCGACCGGTCTTTTCTCCTGTAATCTTCCAATGACAATGATTCATTTCAGCTTATTAACACACACATATTTCTAAAAAAAAAAAGAAAATTGTTAGCAGTCAGGTTTAGCTCTCCTATCCTTTTTCTCACTGAGTTCTTGACTTGGGAAAACTTTCTCTTTCATAAAACTAATCAAAGTTAAAACCACTTTTCTAGGAAAGCTATTTGCCAGACATGTGCGAAGAGTGAAAATACAGATAAACCACCAAACCATCTTTGATCATAGAGGAGTGTGCGACTAACCCCCCTTCGAAAAAAATAACATAACGGAATTCTTAAATCATAATTTTGAAACTTTGTATTATCTTTTGGTTTATTAACCATTCCCAAGATGTAAATAATTGTTATCATCCACACAATAGTTACCGTGTGCAGATGTCATCCATGCATGAGACGTGTCTTCTGACGTAGTAAAAAAGAATTCCATGTTTTATGACGTAATAGATCTAAAGAATAATATAATATAGAAAGTAGAAAAAATAAGATAATAAAAATCCGTTTGTGATCAACAGAATGCTATTTCCCAATGCAATGCAATTCTTTGTTATGTACTTATATAAATATGTATCCATATATTTCATATAAGCAGTCATTTTTGACGGCACGAGTAAATCAGTTACATAAGACAGCAATATGGGGGGCAATATCAATATTTCATTGTAGAATACAATATCACATTATAAATTTATAGTTCACGGTTTCAAAAGGATCGTTTGCCTGATCTTACGAATGTGGATACTAAAAATAATATCATGCCGTATCTTTGAGAAACAAATATTGAAAAACCCATTCAGTATTGAGATTAATTTGAAGTTCATTATCGCATTTGTGATATAATTTTTTGATATTTTGATAATTCAAAAAAAAAAAAAATATGTAACAAGCTTCGTATACGTATGATAAGAAAATGGGGACAGGTAAACGTCTTCCCTTACGAAAGAATAATAACGAAGGTAAAAAAATGATAGTCATGAATAACTTGAATTTTTGTTTTGTTTCAGGTTGACCAAGGTCTTTTTTTTTCCAACCACTAAGAGGTGATCTGTTGGGTTGGAGGCCTGCTATCTTTGTAAGAAAATTCGTATGAAATTATGTTTTGCAAGCAGTGGTAATATAACAAAACTGGATCTTGTGTAGATTTGTAATGATAACTATTTTGTCTATGTCAGTCCGATATATATATATATATATATATATATATATATATATATATATATATATATAAGCCTACGTAACTTTTTGTGTGTTTGTTCGTTCTATCGCGCTATAGTATATAAAGAGCGGAAGAGGGTGTCTGTATGTTCGTGTACGCTAAAGCAAACAGAAAAAGAGGGAGGGTATGAGGCAACCTTGTCTGCGTGTTCGCTTCTACATCAAAACGACTACTGCTGCTGCTGACGGTTCCGTTGTAGAACGGAAAAAATTCACTTCGTGAAGTCATTTCTGGATTTTTCAAGAATACAAGTGATGTTTTTTTTCTTTTTTATTGATCATTGTTATAAAAAGAAATTAAACTTTGTTTCAAAAAAATATCCTATTCCGTTTCCTTCATCTAAAATTATCTCAAAAAGATCTATGAAGAGTTGTTTGAAATCGAAAGAAAAATAATTTTCGACGAATGTATTTTTTGTTTGCATTTGATACATTTATACTACAATACATATTCCTACAATTCATCTATACGTAAATGATTACCCTACTTTTACAGGTATTACGGTTGTATTCTACAGAGTTGATGAGAATGAACTCCTATTTAAAGTTATTGGTAAATTTTGGAAATCTGAATTTTTCTTCACTAGGATCTGGCTACCAGAAAAATCAACTAAGTTTATAGTAGAGAGGTTTTTTCTTCGCCCACCCTGTATATTAACACACAGAGGTGAGGGCATAACAAAGGGTATCGCTTTAAACTTGAATTCGGTCACCTTGTTGAGCAAACAACAATCATGTAAGGTGGAAGGTAAACAAAAGATTCCACGGTTCAGTGAATAAATCAAAATACCAAAGAATCCATGGTCACCCGTGGCAGACGCAATAAAAAGAAAAGATCGTATTCAATAATTCTTTTCACGGAAGACCTAGTTTTGAATCCCCAGGACTTCATCACAAAAAAAAATCATTTACCCAGATATCTCATCAAGACAATTTTTTGGTCCTGAGTCATTGATACAATCAGAAAAGACAAAGAAATAAGCAAAACTACCTCATAAAAAGTTTCACTTCTCCGATCAACGAACAGAGTGAAACTGTCAGATTTGTTGTGTTTTTAGGAAAGTTCATGAGAAGGTTTCCTTCCTTGTCTATTGTCAACAAAGCTTCTATCTTTGAATCATCAAATGCTTTACAAATTAAAACATCTATATTTTCAATTACATAGTACCTGTGAAAATAATAAAATTATTCACTTATGGATTGACACTTCTACTTAGGATCAGAGTATTTGTGCGCTCATTAAAAAGTATTACACATACAAACATTGAGATATATATATATATATATATATATATATATATATATATATATATATATCATACAATAATTATATATATATTATATGTATATGTGTGTGTTATACGGTACGTTTTATATATACGAGTATTATAAAGTTTTAATTAGGCTTTACCATTATTGAAACCATTAAGATAAAACATTCGGAGCAGCTTTTAAGTTTACGATGTATACTTTCCTATGTCAGGCAAATTTCCACACAAACACATGTAGCTAATTTTTTTTTCTTTTTACGAGAAATTAGGAATTTCAAAATGTTACAAATCTTCCGGTCCACATTCGATTAGATGATTCTGGTGTGGTCCATTTTCACTTTTGAAGTGATCTTTGATTGCATGTCATTTCAAACAAGGATATGTATCACTTTAACCCTAGAGTGGACATTTGAACCTTCCCACAATAGCAGTCTGCTGGGGGGGGGGGGTTAACTGTAGGCCATTGTGATTTAAGGATGGTTTAGGTCTCCAGGAAAGACATAGGAACTTATTTTAATATCACGGATATTGTTCTCTCATATGAATGCATCTATTTTCATTCCTTCGACATAAAATCTGAACGTCAGTATGTATATATTATCTTATATCGAGAATAGAGTGTCAAAATATATAGAAAAAATCTGTTTTGTATCTGATCATTATTAAATATTCTCTGATCATCCTCAGAAGAAAACAAATCAAATGCAATTTTAAATAGATTCTGTAAAGTGATCAGAATAGTTACTTTTGAGTTTTTATCAATAATCTTTAAGAGTTTTTTTTTTTATGAAACCGTTAAGTTTTTTTTAACAAAAAACTATTTTTACGAAACATTGTTTCCTTATAACAAAGAAATTCCTAATGTGTTTGAAAAGTGTTCCAAGTATATACGAAGTGATAATCACCGTCCATTGTTCTCACGATACTCTTCATTATTCAATATTCGACAAAAATTGTTTTCTTTTACTAAATGTAAACATAAATTCAATTTTCATTTTGTTTTAAGGGGATATTTCAAAATGAAACTCAGAAAAAAAAGCCCAGAAATCATTTTTATTCATGTAAGAAAAACAAAAATTCAATTTAGTAGGAATCATCCAAAAGAGAAAATGAATTTCGATACCCCCCCATTTTGATCACTCAAAACCCTTTATATAACTTGAGTAAAATCCGTTAAATCTATATCCGATATAAACTTACATATGTATAATAAACACGTTCACATACACACACATTATATATATATATATTATATAAATATATTAGTGCAGAACCAAAACGCGATAAGTGCAATTTAAAAATAAATGAGTTTAAGAAAAAGAAAAAAAAGTTGTTGTTTCGAATTGTTCATCTCATTAAAAACTAAATATACTGCATAATATATATATATATATATATATATATATATATATATATATATATATATATATATATAATAGAGGAACAAAGGAAAAAAAATTCAAGAATTTGATTTTTTAAAATTCAATTAAACACTTTTCTTAAAAGCGCTTATCGCGTTTTGGACATACACACAAACACACGTATATATATATACACATATATAACATAATAGATGTGCGTATATAATAAAGACTCAAAATTTTATAGGTGCACACGCAAATACATTTATATACATCGATACTATATCAGAGATGTGTGTATATATAATATACATATACACACACTCATACATATATATATATATATATATATATATATATATATATATATATATATATATATATATATATAAACGAGGAACATCAATAAGGATGCAGCCTATTGATGAAACATAATTTCCACAACAATTCTTTTTTTTAAATTCATTTTTCAACATCAGCCCCTTCCGTATAATTGTCCGTAATTCAGAATTCTCAGATAAAAATCCAGCAAATAATTATATGTCAGGCTACGGATTTATGGCTCCACCCTAGAACATATACATACCTCCACACACACACACACACACACACACGTGCAACCATCTGTGCATACATACACTGTCCAAAGACGAAATATTAGATTTACAGGAAATAGTAAATATCATTTCCACGCGAAGTTTTCGTACCACGATAAATTGTAACTACTAAGAGAGGAAATCTTGGTGGAAAAAAAAACAACAAACAAACAAACAAAAAAAAGCAAGAAAGAAACCAAGCCAAATGTAATGTTCATCAATTTTGATATACAGATAGCAGGTGCGAGCTATCACGATGTGGAGCTAATTTATATCAGCTACATCTGGTCCGGAAACGCAATTATCACTGAAGATTAGCGTAGCCATAAATAAATATAATAGTAAGAAAAATAAATCAAACTGTACGCCGAGTTTAGAATAGCAGACATGGACGAACTAGAATACGTCAGGAGTTTCACATACATTTGTTGATGTTTTATTATTGTCACACCCCGGTCCCAATCCTACGCTGGAGTTGACTGTCCTCCCTCCCCACCCGCCCCGGAGCAACAACAACAAAAACAAGAACAATCATCGCCTAATTTAGGGAGGTAAACACCTTCATTGTTTGTTTAATCAGTAACTTTAAACTCAAACGATATATAAAATCAACATTTCGCTACTATGATTCAGAGTCATGACCAAATAATCGGCAGGCAGCTGTCTTACCGACTCAGCCAAATTGACAAGTTTTACAGATTTAGGATCATGTATCTTATAAATACCTTTGGCCTGATCCCATCTAATAAATAAATACATTTGTACCCCCATCCCCCCCCAAAAAAACAACCTAACATTTTTTCAATTATTTTTTTAATTTATTATATATACAAGAGATGCAGTCATCATCTACGAATAAAATAGAAGTAGGAGTGGAGTTTGACCTTGTAGCAGCCAAGCTTGTTCAAATCTATTTTCCTGTTCAAGAGTCTCAATGACACTCAGTGTTCCGAAATAGTGATGTAAATGTAATTTCACTTCTTCTTACTTTTAAAATGTCCCCAGTTTTTTTTTTTCGAATCCCCAAACGATCCCAAGGGAGCATCCTTGCGACCCTCGTTCGGGTCACGACCATGGGTTTGGGAACCTCTCACCAGAAATTTGTTAATTGCCAATATTTCTTCGGTTTACAGCAAGAGGGACGAGTGTAGGATGTCGAGTAAACAATCGAAAGTTTAAAATGTTCAAAAGGGTTCGTCTTTCTCTATGGCAGAGAAAGAAAATTTCACATTGCTGGCAGCCAACCCGTGAAATTGAAGCCATTTTAAAACATCTGTTCTCAGCACCTCAAGTCCCCATGGAGGCTTAGTCTTTATTTCTGATCTGTGCTTCTTACTTGAGGATAATGAAATGACAATTAGAGTTGTAATTGTAAAATAAACAACAAAAAAATATAAATAAAATCATAGAAATAATTCTCAAAAATTAATAAGAGATTTGTTCATTGGTCAGGTTCTGAGTAGGTATTAAAACTACAAGATATAATTAATCATTCGAAACTTATTCATCGATTACTATTAAATAATAATCCATACTTTGGCATATTCTACCTGCTCATGAACAATGAATTAAAAGAAATTGAGACGATTTTAAAGCTTAGAGAATGACAGGTCTGGTGTCACCCAATAAAAACCATTATGTGAGTAAAGTCTTTTGGCAGCAGGCAGTGTTTGAATGATCAATTAAAAAATATGGAAAGAGCTGATCTATGAATAAGTTACCTCACTCGTTCCTTGTCCGGCAGTGATCCCTAATAATGCCTGACACAAACTAAGGGATCTGTTTAGCATAAACTAACTATGTAAATTTAAGCTCCGTCTCACTAAAATACTATTAAGTGGGGTTGATTTAAAAGAAAAGAAAAACAGTTTAAGGAGTAAATGTTTCAATTTCCATCCGATTATCTCTAATAGTGTAGCCTGTACGCGTGATAGGCAGCTAGACCAACTAGAAAGCTGAAGAAACCTATTTGACAGTTTTTGTGACAGCGTTGGTTGACTGTCTAAAAATTACTAAAAAATTGAGTGAATTAGAATGAAAACAAGAATGTTTGTTAGATTGATAGTATTTTGGTGTTTATTGAAATCATTGTATAATGTATATTTTACAGGAATAGAACTGCAAAACGCCCTTTCAATATATTCTAAAATGCCTAAACCTGTCAATGGGATTTAGATAGTAAATAAATGAATAAATGTACTGTTCTGGCAAACCTAGCTAATTTATGGGCCTTGACCACATGAACTGATGAAATAACTTTAAAAAAATGAATCTACTATTTGATTAAAGTATAATTGTTTTTAGAGTTTTTGTTCACATCGGCTATAATCAAGAAAAAAATCAGCTTTCACTAAAAACAAGTTTTTATAATTGTCTATTTACGGTAGCGAAATCATTTTAAATTCACGACATTTTTTTTGTCTCTTGAGATCAAAAGACTTGATTACAAGTGATGGTGTAATATTTTTAGTATATATAGTATCTATTACGATCACTTTTGAAAGGGTTGTTTTAGATGACAATGACCGTCCGATTACATTGAGAATGTGATGATCAATTGAAGTAAAGTGTTTAGGACCAACTGATTTTGATCAGAATAACCGGCTAACATTATCAGTGATTATAATGAGCGGTATCCTTGAATTTAGACAGAATATTCTTTGGATAGTATTCTAAAGAATGGGATGAAAGTATTTGTGAAGCACATTGTCTTTTATTTGAAACAAATCCCAGATTTAAATGTTCTGACCTGAGTCAACTGTCCCTCTTTCACGACTACTTTTCAAGCGATTAGTCTTGTCAGAAATACCCTTGGTTCATAGTATTGTGCATGGCTTGCTACCTGTGTAGAAAAATTCATTTTTGTATTATTAATACAAATATTCAGTGTTTTAGAATTACCATTAGTTTTGAAATTCTAGTTATCCTTCAAATATAATCGATTCAATCTACCAACATTATTTTCATTTAAAACAATGAGTAATAATATTAATCATCCCCGTGTTCATGAGAAGTCCTCATATTTTGCTGTGATCCGACAAGTTTTAAAAATCATGGATTTTTTCTAGCTTTTGATAGTTGTGTTTTTTTTATTAGTAAAAAGATCACGTCATCAAATGATTGTGTCTTGATTTTACTTGATGTTGGTGAAAAGTTGATTGAAATAGAAAAACGACAGAAATGAAAAACATTTCATTATCAATGTCTATGGAGTGACAAAAACTACTTCATATATATATACATACATATAATTCACGAATATATTTGATTTTTTATGAGAAGATTTAAAAAAAAAAAAAAAGAAAAGTTTTCAAATTATACACACACAATATATATATATATATATCACACACACTCTGGTGGCCGTAATGCAAATGGTGAAATTACCTCTCGTGTTTCTGTGGAGTTCGAGTAGTTTATTCACATTCTTTTACTTTGAAACTAGATACTTCATTACTTCGAAGCTTTTAATACTAAAGATATTCACGTCTTTTGAGATTCATCTGAGGCTTTAATCAAAAGTATCTTGATTTGTTCAAGTGGAAGAGTCC
>OY735205.1:27277690-27330190 GCA_963457665.1 Thysanoteuthis rhombus | reverse complement strand
AATTGAAAGAGGAAACGAAAGCGGAGAAAAATACACCGAGGAAAGGAAAAAGAAAAAAAAAAAAAATGAGAAGGAAGATGGAAGACGGAATAGTTTAAGAAGACAGAAAAATTCTTGCGCATGTCTGTATGCATCAGCCTGTACGTATGTGTATACACCGGTGTATGTGCGTAGGTGCATCAGTGTATGTGTATATCTGCATGTGTGTGTGCCTCAGGGTATGTTTGTATGCATGTGTGAATGTGTTTATGCGCACATAAGTGTGTACGTGCACCTGTGTATGCGTGTCCCTGTATGCCTCAGCGTATGTGTATACATCAATGTATGTGTGTATGTGCATCACTGCATCTGTGTGTACATCAGCATGTATGTGTGCCTCAGTGTAGGTTTGTACGTGTCTCAATGTATGTGCATCTGTATATGTGTGTTCCTGTATGCATCAGCGTATGTATGTGCCTGTGTACATCAGCGTATATGTGTCCCCGTATGCATGTGTGTGGTTGTATTCATCAGATCATGTGTATGCCTGTGTACATCAGCCTATATGTGTACCCGTGTGCATGTATGCATCAGTGTACGTGCATGCCTGTGTGCATCAGAGCATGTATGTGTCTGTGTACATCAGCGTATGTGTGTGTGCCCCGATGCATGTGTGTGCATCAGAGCATGTGTGTGTCTTTGTACACTAGTGTATATGTGTGCCAGTATGCATATGTGTACGTGTGTCCCTGTATGCATCAGTGCATGTGTGTGTGTACCTGCATCAGTGTATGTGTCCTTAATGCTGGCTTACATCGGATGTGACATGTTACACGTAGACGAGCCAAGCATATAGGATATGAAAGCTTTTAGCGAAGAGTGTCGGAGAACGTTTGAATCCAAATGCTTTGTCTTATTCGACGACCCCCCACCCCCAACCCCGCTCCATACCCTCAACTCCTCAAGTGGATGTCACTGCGGCTTCCACAATAACAGAGTGAGCGCATATTTGGTGGCATTGGCTTTTGCGATTCTCTGTGTACAGAATCACATTGTGCAGATTTATGTAGACCTATATACAGGCTCTTTCGGAGAGAGTAGCTGCATTCTAAAAGGCCGTATCATTGATCGTTTAAGTATATCATGTATAAATAAAATCAACTTTCTTACTCATAATACTGAAAAAGAACTGCCCATCAGACATACGTGCACATAGGTGTGCAAGCATATGAGATGAAGATAGAGGCAGCCTGAGAGAACTGCATACACACTATATATATATATATATATATATATATATATATATATATATATATATATATATAGAGAGAGAGAGAGAGAGAGAGAGAGAGAGAGAGAGAAATATATATAAGAAAATTACATTGATAGATTTTGGGAAATAGGTGACTGAAGTGACAAAAAACATTTGGGGAAAGGTTTTTTAATGTATTGTGTTTAAAGCTGTAAAGTTTTCTTGACTATTCTATATATATGAAGAGAGAGAGTGAAAGAAAGAGAGAGAGTGAAAGAAAGAGAGAGAGTGAAAGAAAGAGAGAGAGTGAAAGAAAGAGAGAGAGTGAAAGAAAGAGAGAGAGTGAAAGAAAGAGAGAGTGAAAGAAAGAGAGAGAGTGAAAGAAAGAGAGAGAGTGAAAGAAAGAGAGAGAGTGAAAGAAAGAGAGAGAGTGGAAGAGAGAGAGAGAGGGAGGAAGAGAGAGAGAGGGAGGAAGAGAGAGAGAGGGAGGAAGAGAGAGAGAGGGAGGAAGAGAGAGAGAGGGAGGAAGAGAGAGAGAGAGGAAGAGAGAGAGAGAGGAAGAGAGAGAGAGAGAGGAAGAGAGAGAGAGAGAGGAAGAGAGAGGGGAAGAGCCAAAAATTTTCGTAATGGTTTTAAAGTAAATAGCAAAAACAAAATCACATCAGCCTTCTGACGACATGAACGGAACCAGTTGGGGCTGATAAAAAATTATACCTTAAAAACCATGACTGAAACGTTTGGCTTCCCTTTATTCAGAAATTTATTCAACCTTTATTGCATAATTTATCAATCTATTTTCCTGTATATGTATATATACCAGGTACCTAGGTACACGAACATATATCCTGTTCCGGTTGGTACATAATGCCGGAAAGATCTAAGCGTACCCTTGGAATGTATTTTCTCAAAATTGAGAATTCATGTCCACAATTTTGGCGTCAGTAGTTGGCACGTCAGAGCAGACAATCGGATTTAATTTGTGCCCATGTTATAATGTCATTTTGGGGATAGGGTTAAGGTTTTTGCTCAAAGAAAAACAGGTTTTATTGCCGGGTGATCGTCAAATTACTTGAAACAATACTGCCAATCAAGCATAAGCACCGAGAGAAAAAAGATTTTCACATCCACATACTTCTTACAACGAACGGAAAGGGTCCAGTTTAGCATTAGAGTTACATTGTAAATAGACCCACACTCTAAAACCTTTGAAAACTGCTTCGTCACAAATAGTTGGTTTGAAAATATGATAGACTGAGTTTACATAAAATCAAATGGATTTTTAAAACATTTCAAGTCAAAGATTCTATTTTTTCCATATCTCACCACTGGACCATTATCGTTATAGAAATGAACGAATCACTGAATAATAACTTACAAATAAGGACAAGAAGGGTAGTTTTGGTCTAAAAATCGATCTGAAAAGCGAAAAGTTTTATTTTTAAGTCCACGTTCAGGGTAAAGTGAGTGACGCCGCTTCGGGTGACTGCTGCTTCTAAGTCTTTTTCACATATCGCAAACTGATCGAGTATGTTGTAATTTGATATATGAAGCTTTACAGAGACAGCTGAAGCCGTAGCCGCCGTACGGTAACTGTTTCCTTTACTCAAATTCTGGTGAGTTAGTGAGCAAAATTACGTTGGTGGTGTACAGGGAAATGACTAAATTGTTTTATTTAGGGCGGGCGTGGCAATCACTCGCGTTGCTTTCTGTCTCTCATAACACACCCACACATGTGCCCGCTCACTCCAACACACTAAGTGATGGAAATGGGTTTTGGGAATAAGGTTTATGGTGAGATTGGTTTGGAGGAACATGGTATACGGTAATGTCTCCATTAGTACACATCGTACAGAAAAATTGAGAAATAGGTATACACCCCCCCCATTTCCATCCGACACACCCACAGACACATACCCACATTGTAGGACTCGAGAGTCTCCTTCTGCAGCAGTGTTCAGACCAACATATCTGTCAAGGAAGGACAACGAATTATCATATCAATCGTATTCATATGATGTTTCATTGTCTGTGTCAGGGTTGCCAGAACGGGCTAGACAGGGAGATAATACGAGCTCCTCTTACCGAACACAGGCATTGGCATATATCGTTGAATTTGGAAATCGAGCACATCTTGGAGGTAGATATTCAATACCAGTCTCTCGAGATTTCCGAATTCAACGCTATTCTATTGCCTGTGTTGGGTAACTCTTGAGATAAAGTTCAGATTATCTTCCTTTGCAGCCCAATCTGGTAACTTTGGTCTGTATCAGAATGGCTATCTATGGATGCGTTTATCAATAGATAAAAATAGTGCATTGTGGGTATCTGCATAATCACATCTCCTCTCTCCAAGTATATACACGATGTGTACTTGTGCATGTGTACATAACTCAACTTAAAGTAGCACAATTCAAAGCATTTGTTTTGGTGTGACAAAGGATGAATAAACAAGTGCACATTATCATCATATTTACGCAATATTTAGGACCTTTGTCATTTTGGTTGGGTAGTTTTCCTCTCATATATATCCGTATGCGAGGAGAGTGTTTCAACAGAGGAAGCCCCTTATTCTGATCAATTTAGAACAGTATATTTTAGATAGCAATAACAATTGATAGAACCGTAAAGAACATTCGAGTGAACAGCCTACCCTTGTCCATCGCAAGAATTTGATAAAATAGAATTGCTTTGTTTTTCTTTTTGACGAAAAAAAATGGGGAAAAACGTTGAAAGTATTGTTCGAAAAACGTGTAACCTTCTGAAAATCTTGAATGCTCTTCCCATCTTTGCCTTGAAATTGCTGGAGACGAAAAAGATGTGAGCAAAGATTTAAAAAAAATACATATTGAGACGAGAAGCAGAAGAAGAAGGGGGTGGGACATAGATAGAGCAAATCTCGTTCAGCCTCATCAACACGGCACGTGCGTATATCGGAGAAGTTGGCTTTTTTTTCTTCCTAGAGAACTACAGAGCTCATACCTCTGCCAACGACATTGTCTCTGAGACAGAATGAAATCAGTATATATATATATATATATATATATATATATATATATATATATATATATAGCTCAGCCTTCTAAGTGTTATCGGAATTAATTGAGAACTTCAGGTGTACGTGGGCGAACATGAGTGAATACGTAAATGCACGAAGAGAAACGAAAAAGAAAAATCTCTCAAGCGAAAAAAATTCCTGGATCCAACCCGGAATTTAACCGACCTAACCTAAGAGCTATTGGAATTAGAGGAGAACTTTTGGAGATACTGAATGGACATATGGCACCGATGCCATAAGCGTAAAAAAATACAGTGATCCGACCCCTAATTTAATCAATTCTTCTATTATTGCTTAGTCAATGGCCAGTCTTCCCTTAAATGCCATTGATATTCGTTCAGAACTTTTGAATACATCGCGTGGACTAACAGACTGTCTGACTGACTGACACGGGTGAATACGTACACCTCTTCCGACTTCGTTGTCAGGGGTGAAATGAAAGCAAAATGATGAAAACGAGGTTAACACAAAGAGGAAACGCGCATGCGTGACGGAGCAGCAGACGAGGATCACGGGGAAAAAGGCTGACATGGATGTCGTCTTCATCGAGCAAGTGTCACCCTTTTCAAGTTCAAGAATGGATGAACGGGTAGGGGAAATAGCGTACATTATTGTCACCCGAAGTGTGGTACGTGCACCGGTGCCAGTACGCGAACCATTGACGGCTACTACGCAGTTCATTTCCACATCTTCAACGACATTTAAAGCATGCATTACTATACGAGGTTCTTGGCCACGCTTGGTCATTACTGTACTACAGCGAAACTAAATAAAGCTCTTATAACGCCTAAATGACGGGGGTTGGTTACGTTCATCTCCTCGACTTGACACATTTCCTTTGAAACTAATATTAATTAAAAACCGTTAACTAAAACGGTCAACATAGTTCTCTTCAGTTTTCAGTCGAGTCTGTAATGTATCACGCATACATGCTGCACCAATGGAGCTAGAAGGCTGAAATTTCAAACACTTACCCCCTACCACGTCTAGAAAAGATATTCTTTTTGCTTTTTCATCCCATAGGATTTTATAGGGGTGTGGGGGGGTTCAATTTATAATGCAAATTTATGCAGTATAGGTCTCTTAGTTTGTGTCAACAGAGTACACTCGTTTTCTTTTGAAAATTCCATCTTTTAGAATGATCAAGAGAGAAGCTATTCAATGATCACCCCTTTTACAGATTTTTGTCATTTATCACCAAGACGGCATGCTGCCCTAATACTTTGGCCATGTAACAGTTTCTATTGTTTGACTAACCAGACCTGTTTACATACAATTTATTAAGACATATTTATCTGGAAAGTAATTTTCTTTGGCTTATATTGAAATAGCGCGGCTTTCGATTCCAGCAATTTGATAGTGAGTTATAGAGGAGAAGTTTTTGCTTTGAAGAAACAAATTACATTGCTGCAAAGATTTGTGTAGTTGTACTAATTTGGCACAGATATGTTACTGGCCCCCAACACAAAAGGGGGGGGATGGACCCTTGCCGATTTGCTAGATCAGATAGTAACGCTGGTTTACACATCTGATGAGGATGGGGGGGGGGGGGGTAGAGGCTCTGGGACGGTGGTGGCTGTCGTTCATCCTCAAAAGATAATAAAAAAATCCTTCATCGTACGTATGACCTGTTTGTAACAGGTGAATGGTGACGTTCGAATACAAAGACGAACGAAGATGAATAATTCTGTTGGCATTTTCTCAATCTCTTTTATTTTTTTTAAGGCTGAGGAAAGATGAAATGGGGAAAACTCCCGTTGCGAGTGGAAGGGATGAAGAGTAGTTTCCCTAAGGGGTGCGAATTGGGAGTTCGCTGAAGAAAAAGAGGAATAGAAGTTGGGAGTCTAAGAATCAAGGAAATAAATCACGAACACACTAACACAATATATATATATATATATATATATATATAGACACATACATATATATATATATATATATATATACATACAAGTGAATGAAAATACGTATGCAAACGCGAACGTGCATTATTTATATATATATATATATATATATATATATATATATATATATATATATATATATATATAGTGATCAAAATTTGTGTATGGGGAGTGCTCAATTAGTCAGTAACCTAAAATTACATAGTTCGTGGTTATTAGATGAATTCCAGTCCAAATTTAGATTTTGGAAGTAAACCCTTCATCGATTGTCCATCCCTTCAAACCAAACCGAGATGTGAAATTAACATTCCTCAACTGATTAATGGGCAGCTCTCTTACCCAGAGAGCTAAATTGACGCGTCTAACACATCTTCGAAAATCGAAAATTTACCATTCTAATAGATACATTTATATCAAAAAATTGTTTCATATATATAAATATATACATATAAGTAGTTGAATTTTGAGAAAAAAAATGTTGATTTCAGTTGGTGAGGTAGCTTGTGAGAGAAAATACTTTCCACGTGGATAAAGGCAGTCGTTGAGAGAAATACAGAAGAAAAGACACGAAGAGACAAATGGAAAAGATGTGTTCGTGTGTTCGTGGATGCAGGCCCGAAGAAAAGATGCTGCTGCCACCGCTGCAGCTGCCTACTTGGACGCAATAGAAATGAACACAAATTACCTATGTAGTGGATTGTGTATAGCACAGCCTGACGAACAAACGAAAGAGTGTGTGCACGCATATTTAGACCCTTGACCAAACAGGAGAGCGGGTTTTGTATTTGTTTTGGTGGAAGACACTGCGGGTTAAAAGAAAGTATTACTCGAAAGAGAATATATATATATATATCATATATATATATATATATATATATATATATATATATATATATATAGGCATATGATGAATTGTGTGGCGGTTTGTTTCACTTATGGGTAACAATTTTGCTGACAAAAAATATCTCCAACCCACCACTTGAAAGAATGGAGTCTTCCAATTGAAAACCTATAAACAAAAACCCCTCAGATGCGATAAAGAAAACGTATTTGACAGTATCAACTGCTTTGAAGTATTAAACTATTAGGTCTTAAAGTAAAGGAATGCGAAGGAACGGTTCGAACTCCACAGAAACTCAGTTTTTTTTCTCAAATTCATTTCGGACACCAATACGTATGTGTATGTATGTATGTACCTGATTGCTTCAAGGTCTAACGCCCGTCTAAACAACTATTTCAGCCATTATGCCGAATTAAAAGAAAAAAGACAACATGTTCTCACTACTTATTTGGGTGTGTGCATGAGCTAAGTCCCAAGTTTTTACTATGGACGGTTAGGGCTCAGAAGAGCAGAGAAAAAAGTAAAGATTAAAAAAGAAGGAAAAAAGTAGAGATTGCAAAAGAAGGAAAATTGTAGAGATTGCAATAGAAGAAAAATAGTGAAGATTGAAAAAGAAGGAAAATAGGAAAGATTGAAAAAGAAGGAAAATAGTAAAGATTGAAAAAGAAGGAAAATAGTAAAGATTGAAAAAGAAGGAAAATAGTAAAGATTGAAAAAGAAGGAAAATAGTAAAGATTGAAAAAGAAGGAAAATAGTAAAGATTGAAAAAGAAGGAAAATAGTAAAGATTGAAAAAGAAGGAAAATAGTAAAGATTGAAAAAGAAGGAAAATAGTGAAGATTGAAAAAGAAGGAAAAAGTGAAGATTGAAAAAGAAGGAAAAAGTGAAGATTGAAAAAGAAGGAAAAAAGAAAAAAAAAACAAAGATAAAGAAAGAAAAAAAAAGATGGGAGGGGAGTTGGTAGGAAATGACGTCACAGAATCACATTCTTTTGACCCCTCTCCTAGTTTGACTAATTGCGATAATGAAGTTCACTCTTGAGGTTTGACTAACACACACACACATACATATATATATATATATATATATATATAGACAGAGAGTGAGAGAAAGATAAGGATATGCGGACAAAGAGAGAGAGGGAGAGAGAGGGGAGAGAAGGATATACAGACTGAGAGAGACAAAGAGAGAGAGAATGATATACGGAAAGAGAGAGAGAATGATATACGAACAGAGAGAGAGAAAGAGAGAGAGACAATGATATACGGACAGAGAGAGAGAAAGAGAGAGAGAGACAATGATATACGGACAGAGAGAGAGAAAGAGAGAGAGAGACAATGATATACGGACAGAGAGAGAGAAAGAGAGAGAGAGACAATGAAATACGGACAGAGAGAGAGAAAGAGAGAGAGAGAGACAATGATATACGGACAGAGAGAGAGAAAGAGAGAGAGACAATGATATACGGACAGAGAGAGAGAAAGAGAGACAATGATATACTGACAGAGAGAGAGAAAGAGAGAGAGAGAGACAATGATATACGGACTGAGAGAGAGAGAAAGAGAGAGACAATGATATACGGACAGAGAGAGAGAAAGAGAGAGACAATGATATACGGTCAGAGAGAGAGAAAGAGAGAGACAATGATATACGGTCAGAGAGAGAGAGAGAGACAATGATATACGGTCAGAGAGAGAGAGAGAGACAATGATATACGGTCAGAGAGAGAGAGAGAGAGATAGAAGGATATACGGACAGAAAGTGAGAGAGATAGAAGGATATACGGACAAAAAGTGAGAGAGATAGAAGGATATACGGACAGAGAGAGAGAGAGATAGAAGGATATACGGACAGAGAGAGAGAGAGAGAGACAGAGAGACAGAGAGAGATAGAAGGATATACGGACAGAGAGAGAGAGAGAGAGACAGAGAGACAGAGAGAGAGATAGAAGGATATATGGACACAGAGATAAAAGGATATACGGACAGAGAGAGAGCGAGATGGATATACGGACGGAGAGAGAGCGAGATTGATATACGGACGGAGAGAGAGCGAGATTGATATACGGACGGAGAGAGAGCGAGATTGATATACGGACGGAGAGAGAGCGAGATTGATATACGGACGGAGAGAGAGCGAGATTGATATACGGACGGAGAGAGAGCGAGATTGATATACGGACGGAGAGAGAGCGAGATTGATATACGGACGGAGAGAGAGCGAGATTGATATACGGACGGAGAGAGAGCGAGATTGATATACGGACGGAGAGAGAGCGAGATTGATATACGGACGGAGAGAGAGCGAGAAAGATATACGGACAGAGAAAGAGCGAGAAAGATATACGGACAGAGAGAGAGTGAGCGAGAAAGATATACGGACAGAGAGAGAGAGAGCGAGAAGGATATACGGACAGAGAGAGAGAGCGAGAAGGATATACGGACAGAGAGAGAGAGCGAGAAGGATATACGGACAGAGAGAGAGAGAGCGAGAAGGATATACAGACAGAGAGAGAGAGCGAGAAGGATATACAGACAGAGAGAGAGAGCGAGAAGGATATACGGACAGAGAGAGAGAGAGAAGGATATACGGACAGAGAGAGAGCGAGAAGGATATACGGACAGAGAGAGAGAGAGAGAGAGCGAGAAGGATATACGGACAGAGACAGAGAGAGCGAGAAGGATATACGGACAGAGACAGAGAGAGCGAGAAGGATATACGGACAGAGAGAGACAGAAGGATATATAGACAGAGAGAGACAGAAGGATATATAGACAGAGAGAGACAGAAGGATATATAGACAGAGAGAGACAGAAGGATATATAGACAGAGAGAGACAGAAGGATATATAGACAGAGAGAGACAGAAGGATATATAGACAGAGAGAGACAGAAGGATATATAGACAGAGAGAGACAGAAGGATATATAGACAGAGAGAGACAGAAGGATATATAGACAGAGAGAGACAGAAGGATATATAGACAGAGAGAGACAGAAGGATATATAGACAGAGAGAGACAGAAGGATATATAGACAGAGAGAGACGGAAGGATATATAGACAGAGAGAGAAGGAAGGATATATAGACAGAGAGAGAAGGAAGGATATATAGACAGAGAGAGACAGAAGGATATATAGACAGAGAGAGAGAGGAAAAGATATAGACAGAGAGAGAGAGGAAAAGATATAGACAGAGAGAGAGAGGAAAAGATATAGACAGAGAGAGAGAGGAAAAGATATAGACAGAGAGAGAGAGGAAAAGATATAGACAGAGAGAGAGAGGAAAAGATATAGACAGAGAGAGAGAGGAAAAGATATAGACAGAGAGAGAGAGGAAAAGATATAGACAGAGAGAGAGGGAAAGATATAGACAGAGAGAGAGGGAAAGATATAGACAGAGAGAGAGGGAAATATATAGACAGAGAGAGAGGGAAATATATAGACAGAGAGAGAGGGAAAGATATGGACAGAGAGAGAGGGAAAGATATGGACAGAGAGAGGGGGAAAGATATAGACAGAGAGAGGGGGAAAAATATAGACAGAGAAACGATATACAGACAGAGATGGAGAGAAGAGAGGATATACAGAGAGAGAGAGAGAGAAAGAAAGAAAAGGATACACAAAGAGAGAGAGAGAGAGAAGGGTATACAGACAAACAGAGACAGAAAGAGAATGGTATACAAAACAGACAGAGAGATGGGTATACAGAAGAGACAGAGAGATAGGTATACAGAAGAGACAGAGAGAGAAAGGGATACAGACGAAAAGAGAGAGAGAGTAAGGGATACAGAAAAAGAGAGAGAGAATTGTATACAAAAGAGAGAGAGAGAATGATATACAAGAAAGAGAGAGAGACAATGGTATACAAGAAAGAGAGAGAGACAATGGTATACAAGAAAGAGAGAGAGAGAGGATGGTACACAAGAAAGAGAGAGAGAGAGGATGGTACACAAGAAAGAGAGAGAGAGAGGATGGTACACAAGAAAGAGAGAGAGAGAGGATGGTACACAAGAAAGAGAGAGAGAGAGGATGGTACACAAGAAAGAGAGAGAGAGAGGATGGTACACAAGAAAGAGAGAGAATGGTGTACAAGAAAGAGATAGAATGGCGTACAATAAAGAGATAGAATGGCGTACAAGAAAGAGAGAGAGAGAGAGAATGGTATACAAGAAAGACAGAGAGAGAATGGTATACAAGAAAGACAGAGAGAGAATGGTATACAAGAAAGACTGAGAGAGAATGGTATACAAGAAAGACAGAGAGAGAATGGTATACAAGAAAGACAGAGAGAGAATGGTATACAAGAAAGACAGAGAGAGAATGGTATACAAGAAAGACAGAGAGAGAGAGAATGGTATACAAGAAAGACAGAGAGAGAGAGAATGGTATACAAGAAAGACAGAGAGAGAGAGAATGGTATACAAGAAAGACAGAGAGAGAGAGAATGGTATACAAGAAAGACAGAGAGAGAGAGAATGGTATACAAGAAAGACAGAGAGAGAGAGAATGGTATACAAGAAAGGGAGAGAGAGAGAGAGAATGGTATACAAGAAAGGGAGAGAGAATGGTATACAAGAAAGGGAGAGAGAATGGTATACAAGAAATAGAGAGAGAATGGTATACAAGAAATAGAGAGAGAATGGTATACAAGAAATAGAGAGAGAATGGTATACAAGAAATAGAGAGAGAATGGTATACAAGAAATAGAGAGAGAATGGTATACAAGAAATAGAGAGAGAATGGTATACAAGAAATAGAGAGAGAGAATGGCATACAAAAAAGACAGAGAAAGAAAAGGGTATACAAAAGAGACAGAGAAAGAAGGGTATACAGACAAAAAGACAGAAAAAAAGTATACAGACAGAAATAGAGAGAACAGGGTATAGAGACAAAGAGAGAGAAAAGTATATACAGACAAACAGAGAGAGACAGAAGGGTATACAAAGGGAGAGAGAGAGAGAGAAGGGTATACAGACAAAGAGAGAGAAAGGTATACAAAAGAGACAGAGAGAAGGGTATACAGACAAAGAGAGAGAGAGAAAAGGGTATACAGAGAGAGAGAGAGAGAGAAAATTGTATACAGAGAGAGAGGGGTATACAAGAGAGAGAGAGAGACAGGTATACAAAAGAGAGAGAAGGGAATACAGACAAGAAGAGAGAGTAGGGTATACAGACAAGGAGAGAGAGATAGAAAGGGTATATAGACAATAGAGAGAGAGGTAAACAAAAGAGAGAGAGAGATGGGTATACAGACAAAGAATGGTATACAAACATAGAAGAGAGAGAGCAGGGTATACAGACAAAGAGGGAGAGAGAGACAGAGAATGGTATACAAAGAGAGAGAGAGAGAGCGAGATTGGTATACGGACAAAGAGAGAGAAGGATATAACGATAGAGAGAGAGAGATAATACATATATAGAGAGAGAAAGGAGAGAGAGAGAGATGCAGACAAAGACAAAAGATAGAGATAAGGATATACAAAGAGAGAAATAGAGAATGATAACCATATACAATGAGAGGGAGAGAGAAAGAGAGATGACAATACAGAGAGAGAGAAAGAGAGAGAGATAACGATACACAGAGACAGAGAGATAGGTAACGATATATAACGATACAGAGAGAGGGAAAGAAAGATAACGATACAGAGAGAGAGAGAAAAATAACGACATACAGATAGGTAAATAGATAGATAGATAACGGCATACAGATAAGTAGATAGATAGATAGATAACGGCATACAGATAAGTAGATAGATAGATAGATAACGGCATACAGATAAGTAGATAGATAGATAGATAACGGCATACAGATAAGTAGATAGATAGATAGATAACGGCATACAGATAAGTAGATAGATAGATAGATAACGGCATACAGATAAGTAGATGGATAGATAGATAACGGCATACAGATAAGTAGATAGATAGATAGATAACGGCATACAGATAAGTAGATAGATAGATAGATAACGGCATACAGATAGAGAGATAGATAGATAACGGCATACAGATAGAGAGATAGATAGATAACGGCATACAGATAGAGAGATAGATAGATAACGGCATACAGATAGAGAGATAGATAGATAACGGCATACAGATAGAGAGATAGATAGATAACGGCATACAGATAGAGAGATAGATAGATAACGGCATACAGATAGAGAGATAGATAGATAACGGCATACAGATAGAGAGATAGATAGATAACGACATACAGATAGAGAGATAGATAGATAACGACATACAGATAGAGAGATAGATAGATAACGACATACAGATAGAGAGATAGATAGATAACGACATACAGATAGAGAGATAGATAGATAACGACATACAGATAGAGAGATAGATAGATAACGACATACAGATAGAGAGATAGATAGATAACGACATACAGATAGAGAGATAACGACATACAGATAGAGAGATAACGACATACAGATAGAGAGATAACGACATACAGATAGAGAGATAACGACATACAGATAGAGAGATAACGACATACAGATAGAGAGATAACGACATACAGATAGAGAGATAGATAACGACATACAGAGAGATAAAAAAAAACATATATATATATATATATATATATATATATATATATATATATATACGGAGAGACAGATAGCAATATATAGATAGACAGAGAAACACAAAAATAAAGACGGAAAGACACATATGTATAAATGAAAAGATATATGGACCAAAATATGCAGACAGAAAGAGAGATAGATAAGGATATTCAGACGGACAGAGAGAGAGAGAGAAAGAGAGAGAGAGAAGGCTATACAAACAGAGAGAGAGGGAGAGAGAATGATATACCGACAGAGAGAGAGGGGGAGAGAAGGATATACAGACAGAGAGAGATGGAGAGAGAAGGGTATACAGACGGAGAAAGAGAAAGAGAGAAAACGAGGGTATACAGAGAGAGAGAGAGAGAGAAAGAAAACGAGGGTATACAGAGAGAGAGAGAGAGAGAGAGAGAGAGAGAAAGAAAACGAGGGTATACAGAGAGAGAGAGAGAGAATGAGAGAGAGAGAGAAAACGAGGGTATACAGAGAGAGAGAGAGAGAGATAAAACGAGAGTATACAGAGAGAGAGAGATAAAACGAGGGTATACAGAGAGAGAGAGATGAAACGAGGGTATACAGAGAGAGAGAGATAAAACGAGGGTATACAGAGAGAGAGAGATAAAACGAGGGTATACAGAGAGAGAGAGATAAAACGAGGGTATACAGAGAGAGAGAGATAAAACGAGGGTATACAGAGAGAGAGAGAGAAAACAAGGGTATACAGAGAGAGAGAGAGAAAACGAGGGTATACAGACAGAGAGAGAGAGAGAGAGAGAAAACAAAGGTATACAGAGAGAGAGAGAGAAAACGAGGGTATACAGACAGAAAGAGAGAAAACGAATGTATACAGACAGAAAGAGAGAAAAAAAACGAGGGTATACAGACAGAGAGAGAGAGAGAGAGAAAAAAAACGAGGGTATACAGACAGAGAGAGAGAGAGAGAGAGAGAGAGAGAACGAGGGTATACAGACAGAGAGAGAGAGAGAAAACGAGGGTATACAGAGAGAGAGAGAGAGAGAGAGAGAGAGAAAATGAGGGTATACAGAGAGAGAGAGAGAGAGAGAGAGAGAGAAAACGAGGGTATACAGAGAGAGAGAGAGAAAACGAGGGTATACAGAGAGAGAGAGAGAGAGAGAAAACAAAGGTATACAGAGAGAGAGAGAGAGAGAAAACAAAGGTATACAGAGAGAGAGAGAGAAAACGAGGGTATACAGACAGACAGAGAGAGAGAGAGAGAGAGAGAACGAGGGAATACAGACAGAGAGAGAGAGAGAGAAAACGAGGGTATACAGAGAGAGAGAGAGAGAGAAAATGAGGGTATACAGAGAGAGAGAGAGAGAGAAAATGAGGGTATACACAGAGAGAGAGAGAGAGAGAGAGAGAAAACGAGGGTATATAGACAGAGAGAGAGAGAGAAAAAACGAGGGTATACAGACAGAGAGAGGGGGAGAGAAAAAAAGGGTATACAGACTGAGACAGAGAGAGATAAGGGTGTTCAGGGAGAGAGAGATAAGGGTGTTCAGGGAGAGAGAGATAAGGGTGTTCAGGGAGAGAGAGAGAGAGAGATGAGGGTATCTAGGGAGAGAGAGAATGATAAGGGTATTCAGACAGAGAGAGAAGGATGAGGGTATTGAAAGAGAGAGATAAGGGTATTGAGAGAGAGAGAGATAAGGGTATTGAGAGAGAGAGATAAGGGTATTCAGACACAGAGAGAGATAGATAAGGGTATTCAGACACAGAGAGAGAGATAAGGGTATTCAGACACAGAGAGAGATAGATAAGGGTATTCAGACACAGAGAGAGATAGATAAGGGTATTGAGAGATAGATAGATAAGGGTATTGAGAGATAGATAGATAAGGGTATTGAGAGAGAGATAGATAAGGGTATTGAGAGAGAGAAAGAGAGAGATAAAGTTATTGAGAGAGATAAGGATATTGAGTGAGAGAGAGAGAGAAAAGGGTATTGGAAAGAGAGAGATAAGGGTATTGAGAGAGAGAAATAGGGTATTGAGAGAGAGATAAGGGTATTGAGAGAGAGAGAGATAAGGGTATTGAGAGAGAGAGATAAGGGTATTGAGAGAGAGAGAGATAAGGGTATTGAGAGAGAGAGAGATAAGGGTATTGAGAGAGAGAGAGATAAGGGTATTGAGAGAAAGAGAGATAAGGGTATTGAAAGAGAGAGAAATAAGGTATTGAAAGAGAGAGAAATAAGGTATTGAAAGAGAGAGAAATAAGGGTATTGAAAGAGAGAGAAATAAGGGTATTGAAAGAGAGAGAAATAAGGGTATTGAAAGAGAGAGAAATAAGGGTATTGAAAGAGAGAGAAATAAGGGTATTGAAAGAGAGAGAAATAAGGGTATTGAAAGAGAGAGAAATAAGGGTATTGAAAGAGAGAGAAATAAGGGTATTGAAAGAGAGAGAAATAAGGGTTTTCAGACACAGAGAGAGATAAAGAGATAAGGGTTTTCAGACAGAGAGAGAGAGAGAGAGAGATAAGGGTTTTCAGACACACAGAGAGAGATAAGGGTTTTCAGACACACAGAGAGAGATAAGGGTTTTCAGACACACAGAGAGAGATAAGGGTTTTCAGACACACAGAGAGAGATAAGGGTTTTCAGACACACAGAGAGAGATAAGGGTTTTCAGACACACAGAGAGAGATAAGGGTTTTCAGACACACAGAGAGAGATAAGGGTATCCAGACGGATGCATCTATATATAAGAACAACAAATCACACAAGACTCTTATATGCCTCAATGGAATCATCTCATTGGGCTTGTAAGTTATGGCCTCATGCCAGATCCAGCTCAGCTTAAAATTATAATACACATTATATTATCTATTGTCAATGATAGAGTGGTTTCTACTAAGTATTCATTCACGCTCTAACTTTTTGTAAATCATCGTCGTACGCCTGTGACGAGACCTCTGTTGTAAAGATACATGGCAAAGGAGAAATGAATTAATGACTTTTCCAAGATGAATTATAGGGGCCCGAGCCCAAATTTGAACTTTCGTCGCCGTTTCCATTTTATGTGCTGGTAACCCTTACGCTATGTCATACTTCACAGTGTAAACAAGAAAATGTTTGTGTTTGTGTGTATGAATAAAAGAATAATGCAGTCAAAGCTACTGTTTCTTTTGTTTAGGCCCCTCTTCCCAAAATCAATCAATTGTATACCCCTCTTTACGCCACTTTTACGGAAAGCGCAATACTGTGTTTGCGAATATCTGTGCTCTATCTCCATACGTTTTGTGCAACCGTGAGCAAGGTGACTCTTAAGGTACTGAAAATCTCAAAAGAGCTCATAATCGTATCACGCTTAGCATTACTCTTGGAACACTTGGAAAAATTTTACCATATAGATTAGTTGTAACTGCTCCTTTGTTTCACACCATTTCAGTTTGTAAAGAGTTTCATAAGGAAAATCTTCTTTTGGATAGCGAGAGAAATCTGAATTCAAAATGATGCTTTTACTTTAATCAAGATAAATTCAACCTTATTTAATATCTTAAGAACTTTGGAAATCAAAGTAACCAGAAGATTCAAAGCTGTAATAAGCTATGGACTGCTTCGTGGATGGTAACGTTGCATTTTTCTCACCAGTTCTAAAAATCAGTGTTTTAGCCAGGGTAATAGTTTACATTTCTTATACTGATTTCTAATTGAAGCAAGCGTGCTCTTTTAGAAAATTTGAAGCAACGTAATTTTCCTATTAGTGTAAACTGACACAAAATTCCGGGAACATTCTTGCAATCGAAGGGAGCATCCAATTTCGAACCTAGATGAAGCAACATTGTTACAAGATGAGAAAAAAAACCCTTCAAAGCAACAAATTTCCACATTGTTTCATGTATATTTTGAAAGTATATGATAGGAAACACTGGATATGTCTGCTTTTGTAAAGTTTTTCTTTCATATCTGAGCTACTGAAGATGTTTTGTGAGCTTCGTGTCAAGATGCCCGATGGTGATTCAAGACAGATGAAGAATTATTTCAAAAAGGCGAAAAAAAAAAAAAAAATTGAAATGGGCGCAAAAGAAAAAAGAAAAGAAAAAAAAAGGTCTTTGTTATGTGAATTCGGACATAAAAATACGATTAAAAAATTGTTACAGAAAGCTTTGAGGGGGAAGCTGCAAGAGATTAATGTCTAATACCGGATTAAAATGATACGTGTTTACCAGAAACGAGAGAGAGAGAAAGAGGAATGCTCAGAGAGAAGGGAAAATGCTGGATAAGAGGGAAAAGAGTGACCGAGTGGAGAGAGAAAGAGAGAGGAGGAAATAGTGAGACAGAGTGGAGAGAGAAAAGGATGAAATCTGAGAGAGGAAGAGAGAAAGAGAACGCCAGGGATCTGAAATAGAGTGGGAGAGAGAGGGAGACCGCCAGAATATGAGAGAGAGAGAGAGAGAGTGAGCACACAGAAAATCAGAGAGAGAGAGAGAGAGCACACAGGATACCAGAGAGAGAGAGAGAGAGAGCACACAGGATACCAGAGAGAGAGAGAGAGAGAGAGCACACAGGATACCAGAGAGAGAGAGAGAGAGAGAGCACACAGGATACCAGAGAGAGAGAGAGAGAGAGCACACAGGATTCCAGAGAGAGAGAGAGAGCACACAGGATTCCAGAGAGAGAGAGAGAGAGAGAGAGAGAGAGAGAGAGCACACAGGATTCCAGAGAGAGAGAGAGAGAGAGAGAGAGAGCACACAGGATTCCAGAGAGAGAGAGAGAGAGAGCACACAGGATTCCAGAGAGAGAGAGAGCACACAGGATACCAGAGAGAGAGAGAGAGAGAGAGCACACAGGATTCCAGAGAGAGAGAGAGAGAGAGAGAGAGAGCACACAGGATACCAGAGAGAGAGAGAGAGAGAGAGAGCACACAAGATACCAGAGAGAGAGAGAGAGAGCACACAAGATACCAGAGAGAGAGCACACAGGAACTCAGAAGGAGAGAGAGAGGCAGGCTCGGGAAATCAGAAGGAGAAAGAGAGAGAGAGGGGGTACAGGAAATCATAAGGAGAGAGAGAGAGAAAGGGGGCACAGGAAATCAGAAAGAGAGAGAGAGAGAAGGGGGCACAGGAAATCAGAAAGAGAGAGAGAGAGAAGGGGGCATAGGAAATCAGAGAGGGAGAGAGAATTCACAGGAAATCAGAGAAGGAGAGATTGAGGGGGCACACGGAAAATCAGAGAGAAAATGGAGAAAATTGGATAGGCACTAAGGGTGATATCGCATAAAATCAGAGAGAGAGAGAGAGAGAGAGATAAATTACAGGAAATGGGAGGGAGACAGATAGAAACAGCAAAAAATGGGAGGAAGGGAGATAGAAACTGCAGGAAATGGGAGATACAGAGATGGAGGAACTGCAGGTAATCGGAGAGAGAGAGAGAGAGAGAGATTGCAGTGAATTGTTGAGGGAGAGAGAGAGAGAGATTGCAGTGAATTGTTGAGGGAGAGAGAGAGAGAGATTGCCAGTAATTGGAGAAAGAGAGAGAGATATTGCAGAGAATCAGGAGAGAGAGAGAGAGAGAGAGAGATTGCAGGGAATCAGAGAGAGAGAGAGATTGCAGGGAATCAGAGAGAGAGAGAGATTGCAGGGAATCAGAGAGAGAGAGAGAGATTGCAGGGAATCAGAGAGAGAGAGAGAGATTGCAGGGAATCAGAGAGAGAGAGAGAGATTGCAGGGAATCAGAGAGAGAGAGAGAGATTGCAGGGAATCAGAGAGAGAGATAGAGATTGCAAGAAATTGGAGAGAGAGAGATAGAGATTGCAAGAAATTGGAGAGAGAGAGATAGAGATTGCAAGAAATTGGAGAGAGAGAGATAGAGATTGCAAGAAATTGGAGAGAGAGATAGAGATTGCAAGAAATTGGAGAGAGAGAGATAGAGATTGCAAGAAATTGGAGAGAGAGAGATAGAGATTGCAAGAAATTGGAGAGAGAGAGATAGAGATTGCAAGAAATTGGAGAGAGAGAGATAGAGATTGCAAGAAATTGGAGAGAGAGAGATAGAGATTGCAAGAAATTGGAGAGAGAGAGATAGAGATTGCAAGAAATTGGAGAGAGAGAGATAGAGATTGCAAGAAATTGGAGAGAGAGAGATAGAGATTGCAAGAAATTGGAGAGAGAGAGATAGAGATTGCAAGAAATTGGAGAGAGAGAGATAGAGATTGCAAGAAATTGGAGAGAGAGAGATAGAGATTGCAAGAAATTGGAGAGAGAGAGATAGAGATTGCAAGAAATTGGAGAGAGAGAGATAGAGATTGCAAGAAATTGGAGAGAGAGAGATAGAGATTGCAAGAAATTGGAGAGAGAGAGATAGAGATTGCAAGAAATTGGAGAGAGAGAGATAGAGATTGCAAGAAATTGGAGAGAGAGAGATAGAGATTGCAAGAAATTGGAGAGAGAGAGATAGAGATTGCAAGAAATTGGAGAGAGAGAGATAGAGATTGCAAGAAATTGGAGATAGAGAGATAGAGATTGCAAGAAATTGGAGAGAGAGAGATAGAGATTGCAAGAAATTGGAGAGAGAGATAGAGATTGCAAGAAATTGGAGAGATAGATAGAGATTGCAAGGAATTGGAGAGAGAGAGATAGAGATTGCAAGAAATTGGAGAGAGAGAGATAGAGATTGCAAGAAATTGGAGAGAGAGAGATAGAGATTGCAAGAAATTGGAGAGAGAGAGATAGAGATTGCAAGAAATTGGAGAGAGAGAGATAGAGATTGCAAGAAATTGGAGAGAGAGAGATAGAGATTGCAAGAAATTGGAGAGAGAGAGATAGAGATTGCAAGAAATTGGAGAGAGAGAGATAGAGATTGCAAGAAATTGGAGAGAGAGAGATAGAGATTGCAAGAAATTGGAGAGAGAGAGATAGAGATTGCAAGAAATTGGAGATAGAGAGATAGAGATTGCAAGAAATTGGAGAGAGAGATAGAGATTGCAAGAAATTGGAGATAGAGAGATAGAGATTGCAAGAAATTGGAGAGAGAGAGATAGAGATTGCAAGAAATTGGAGAGAGAGATAGAGATTGCAAGAAATTGGAGAGAGAGATAGAGATTGCAAGGAATTGGAGAGAGAGAGATAGAGATTGCAAGAAATTGGAGAGAGAGAGATAGAGATTGCAAGAAATTGGAGAGAGAGAGATAGAGATTGCAAGAAATTGGAGAGAGAGAGATAGAGATTGCAAGAAATTGGAGAGAGAGAGATAGAGATTGCAAGAAATTGGAGAGAGAGAGATAGAGATTGCAAGAAATTGGAGAGAGAGAGATAGAGATTGCAAGAAATTGGAGAGAGAGAGATAGAGATTGCAAGAAATTGGAGAGAGAGAGATAGAGATTGCAAGGAATTGGAGAGAGAGAGATAGAGATTGCAAGAAATTGGAGAGAGAGATAGAGATTGCAAGAAATTGGAGAGATAGATAGAGATTGCAAGGAATTGGAGAGAGAGATAGAGATTGCAAGAAATTGGAGAGATAGAGATTGCAAGAAATTGGAGAGATAGAGATTGCAAGAAATTGGAGAGATAGAGATTGCAAGAAATTGGAGAGAGAGAGAGAGATTGCAAGAAATTGGAGAGAGAGAGATATTGCAAGAAATTGGAGAGAGAGAGAGATTGCAAGAAATTGGAGAGAAATTGCAGGAAATCGGAGAGAGAAAGAGAGAAAATTGGCAGGAAATCAGAGAGAGAAAGAGAGGGGGAGAGAGAGAGAGAGAAAGAGAAAATTTGCAGGAAATTGGAGGGAGAGAGAATATGTAGGAAATCAGAGAGAGAGAGAGAGAGAATTTGCTGGAAATCAGAGAGAGAGAGTTTGCAGGAAATCAGAGAGAGAGAGAGAGTTTGCAGGAAATCAGAGAGAGAGAGAGAGTTTGCAGGAAATCAGAGAGAGAGAGAGTTAGCAGGAAATCAGAGAGAGAGAGAGAGAGTTTGCAGGAAATCAGAGAGAGAGAGAGAGAGTTTGCAGGAAATCAGAGAGAGAGAGAGAGAGTTTGCAGGAAATCAGAGAGAGAGAGAGAGAGTTTGCAGGAAATCAGAGAGAGAGAGAGAGAGTTTGCAGGAAATCAGAGAGAGAGAGAGTTTGCAGGAAATCAGAGAGAGAGAGAGTTTGCAGGAAATCAGAGAGAGAGAGAGTTTGCAGGAAATCAGAGAGAGAGAGAGTTTGCAGGAAATCAGAGAGAGAGAGAGTTTGCAGGAAATCAGAGAGAGAGAGAGTTTGCAGGAAATCAGAGAGAGAGAGAGTTTGCAGGAAATCAGAGAGAGAGAGAGAGTTTGCAGGAAATCAGAGAGAGAGAGAGTTTGCAGGAAATCAGAGAGAGAGAGTTTGCAGGAAATCAGAGAGAAAGAGTTTGCAGGAAATCGGAGAGAAAGAGTTTGCAGGAAATTGGAGAGAAAGAGTTTGCAGGAAATCGGGGAGAAAAAGTTTGCAGGAAATCGGGGAGAAAAAGTTTGCAGGAAATTGGAGAGAGAGAGATAGAATTTGAAGGAAATCGGAGAGAGGGATAGAATTTGAAGGAAATCGGAGAGAGATAGAATTTGAAGGAAATCGGAGAGAGAGATAGAATTTGAATGAAATCGGAGAGAGAGATAGAATTTGCAAGAAATCAGAGAGAGAGATAGAATTTGCAAGAAATCAGAGAGAGAGAGAGAAAAAATCAGAGAGAGAGAGAGAAAATCAGAGAGAGAGAGAGAGAAAATCAGAGAGAGAGAGAGAGAAAATCAGAGAGAGAGAGAGAGAAAATCAGAGAGAGAGAGAGAGAAAATCAGAGAGAGAGAGAAAATCAGAGAGAGAGAGAGAAAATCAGAGAGAGAGAGAGAAAATCAGAGAGAGAGAGAAAATCAGAGAGAGAGAGAGAGAGAGAAAATCAGAGAGAGAGAGAAAATCAGAGAGAGAGAGAGAGAAAATCAGAGAGAGAGAGAGAGAGAGAATTTGCCAGAAATCAGAGAGAGAGAGAGAAAGGGGGAGAAATTGCAGGAAATCGGAGAGAGAGAGAGAGAAATTGCAGGAAATCGGAGAGAGAGAGAGAGAAATTGCAGGAAATCGGAGAGAGAGAGAGAGAGAAATTGCAGGAAATCGGAGTGAGAGAGAGAAATTGCAGGAAATCGGAGTGAGAGAGAGAAATTGCAGGAAATCGGAGTGAGAGAGAGAAATTGCAGGAAATCGGAGTGAGAGAGAGAAAAATCGCAGGAAATTGGGGAGAGAGAGAAAAATCGCAGGAAATCGGGGAGAGAGAAAAATCGCAGGAAATCGGGGAGAGAGAAAAATCGCAGGAAATCGGGGAGAGAGAAAAATCGCAGGAAATCGGGGAGAGAGAAAAATCGCAGGAAATCGGGGAGAGAGAAATTGCGGGAAATTTGAGAGAGAGGGAAAATTGCAGGAAATCGGAGTGAGCGAGAGGGAGACTGCGGGAAATTGGAGAGAGACACTGCGGGAAATTGGAGAGAGACACTGCGGGAAATTGGAGAGAGACACTACGGGAAATTGGAGAGAGACACTGCGGGAAATTGGAGAGAGACACTGCGGGAAATTGGAGAGAGACACTGCGGGAAATTGGAGAGAGACACTGCGGGAAATTGGAGAGAGACACTGCGGGAAATTGGAGAGAGATACCCTGCAGGAATTCGGAGAGAGAGAGAGACTACGGGAAATTGGAGAGAGAGAGAGAGACTGCGGGAAATTGGAGAGAGTGAGACACTGCAGGAAATTGGAGAGAGAGAGAGAGACACTGCAGGAAATTGGAGACATACAGAGTAAAGAGGTGTACAGGGAAATGGTTGGAACAAGGAAAGTAGACGGAGATGTGCCGGAAAACGGAGGGATAGAGGTAGAAAGGGGATGGAGAGCGAGCAGAATTGCAGGAAAACAGCGAGAAAGAATGAGAGTGAGCGGGGGGGGGGAGTGAGCAAGGAAAACGGAGCAGATATTGAGCGTAATGAGGGTGAAAAAAGGGAGAAGTAAAATGAATAATTCAACCTAAACGAAAGAGAGGCGAAATAAAAGAGAAATTTTCTTAAATATGGAAGAAAGAGAAAGCCTCATTTATTTAGCAGTAAACAATTGCCGATTGCAAACGAAGAAAAAATTGTTGGTATGGAAAGGGTGAGTCGGTGCAAATTAGTTTAGGAATCTTGTTATCATCCTCATTAACATACCTTGGACACCAGGGACTGTACAATAATGCACCTTATTGTTATTATTTTTCGACGCCAATTGCTATCACTGTACCAAGACACTAATCGTAACAATGCACATACAAATGTAGTATTAGGAAGCTTTTATAAGCAATTTGTATGTGTCAGACTATAGATTCATAGAAATTAACAAACCAGAATACGGTGTTCAGTAATTGCTCATAGTTTACACACCTTTTTAACCTACATTCAAAGCGGAGTCTATCTTATATACATCGTATTAAATAAGTGCTTCACGAGTTTAATTCCAGGATTCATAGCACCCCATAGACTGATTTTCATGAGAACTCAGTTGCAGACCTGTGGTTTTCTGATACCCTGGAAAAGCTGGATTTGGGTAACCTTCAAAATAAAGGTAAAGTGTCACATCCCACGAGAGACAACCCCCAATGGAGTACAACGGCCGGTGACAAAATTTGTTTCCATGGCATGTGTCAGTTTAGTGATCCGTGCAAGTCTGGTCGAGAATAGGACTTCATATTTACAAGTTGTTTTTTATGACTAACCCCTTAGCAAAATGTAAGTCCACTAATCATATAGCTTGGTGTGTACTCAATTAGCCGCTGAGTACACAGGGAAGTTTTTCCTGATGAGTTTTTCGCACTATTTGCTTATACCGGGATTCCAGGGCCTTCAGTGAGTGGAGCGGATGTGCTAACCATCAAACTATTCGAACGGACCTTCTAAGTACAGTAAAATCTTATCTTTCATCTTTTACAGAGGGGAAAACAAATATATACGAACATATATATCCGTACTAAAGTATACTGATTGACACTTAGTATCCATATAAATTATCATGCATTAAATGAGCTTGTTTTTGGTCATGAGAGTTTCCTTTGACATTTTACCCCCTAGTTTCATCACAACAAAACATATTTAACGGTCAGATTTTCCTAAAAGATCTGATTTCAGACCAGGGAAAATTTCTTACTTTGAATTTTTATTTTGTTTAATTTATTCTTGTCTCGTTTTATTTGGGAAGTCTAACTGTTTCAGATTCATAACTTACGCCCACTAGCGCTTGGTGTCTTGGGCGATTGCTGCTACTTTGGGCTGGCGCTACTTATATGTCAACTAAGCTGAACGAAAATTTGTTCCAAGATACAACCCAGTTCCGGCTTTACACATCCGGTTTCGTTAATATTCGCTTCCTATCGTATAAACCGTGTCCGGTATATCGATCAAGGTATATTTATCGAGGATGATTTCATTGCGATGGAATACATCGCCACACATTATCCATGCTTTATATTTATTCACTATCTATACGTTATGATCTCCACAGGGTTAGGGAAAAGTATGTAGTACTGATATTTACTATTAGTAAAGTCTCTAGTACTAGTATTTATCGACGATGTATTGGCTCGCGATGTTATTACCTTAACTAGCTTATTAGAAAACGAAAGAAACACTGAATACACTGGAAAATGTAAGTTTTTGAAGAAAGCAAGAAATGTAAGAAGCTTTAGTGAAAGATACCGAGGTCTTTCACGAAAATAGATTTCGGATCCTCTCTAGACCGGTTTAAGGAAGGATTGTTAAAGAGATCGATTTCATGGTGGTGAAAGATATCACATCATTCTTCGCCACTCTTGACTAGTTCAAGTGGGAGGATGTTTGATATCAGTATACATTGGAGCTTGTGGTTGATAACACCCTCCAAACCATCGTCCTTCCTTTACTCGTGGAGGACCCGTTGCCAGCCATTCGCTTGTTATAACAGTCTTAATGTATAGGTGTAACCCTAACCACTCTTTTTTAAGGAATACCAGCGAGAATTTAGACGGCCCAACAGACTTGGCAATAATGCATTCAAGCATGTATGTATCCCTATGAAATTAACAATATCTTTTTCTTTATAATTTCATTTATGAAATTAATGAATTCCTGCGTCTTACCCAATTTCCTCAACACCCTTCTACAAAGACTGCATCAGGAATGGATGTTCAACACAGAAAACCAAGGGTGGAAGATGTTCAAATCGTGTTTCTAGGAAAGGGTGTTAAATTGGTCATAAACGTCTTGCTTAATTCAGATGTGCTGTCAATTTCTACTTCTACTCAACCATTGAGTTTCAATTGTTGGTTGGTTGGGGTGGAGGTGAAAGGCACCAAATTATATACATATACTTGTTTACGGCAAACTTTTCTTATAAATCGCACCAAAGTAAGCTGGAGTTTCTTTTTTTTTTCTACAAGAATAGTTGTAATTTGAGAAAGAGCAGACAATTGTCATTAAACATTAAAACTAATATTATCAGTCTGTCTAGTGGTTGAAATAGTTGGGTACATCTCATTGGTGCCATTGGTTGGTGTTCTATCCCGAATGAAAGCGAGAATTTCAAATGCTGATTTCAAGGAAGGAAGATTTCCCCTCTTCGAAGTTTGGTGCAACACGATCTTCCTACCCCTTTATTTTCCTTTGTGTTCAAAATTGCAAACCTTGTAAATTACTTCGGGGTACACATTGTGGCTGAAATGGTTGCGTATTTCCTAACGGTGTCAGTGGTCGATTTTTCGAATGCCGATTTTCAAGGCAGCGCGACCTTCCAATTGGGAGTATTAACACGGCGAAATTCTCCCATGACAATATCCCTTCTGTCCTTAGGTATCCTTTCATGAAATAGATTGCTTTTCTATCCGCACCCAATTGTATTAATCGGAGGAAATGTTCATTTGGACATACTTAGTAAGTAACCATAATTAGCTTAAAACTGAACAACAACAAAAACTATGCAGTGTGAAGACGTGAATATATTCTAGAAACACCCGATGAGGATTGCTGCATCTTTTGGTGCATTACAATCAGGGACATTGTGCCTATTTTGCCAAGGGTTCTTTTTCGGAAAAGGAATTTTCAGATTCAGACGCGAATTTCATTTTCGTTATTGGACCGTCCAAGTCAGAATATTAACATATATGAGCAATATTTATATGCTACCATAATAACTTTAAAAAATAAAGGGATTATTCAAGTTTGGATCAGAATTTCGGAATATCAGAGTATCTATACGCCCTGCCGAGGATCAAAGTATCTATCCGACAAGAAAATCTGTTTATATTTTAATGATTTGTGTTCTTATAAACAAAGGAAAAACTTGAGTATTTCTACTGATTGTTTTATTTGAGCAAGATGAATCCCTGACTCAGTCATGAAAGTCAAAAGGGTCTTCAAGTGAGCCAGGGATTCATCCAAACGGCATGAGAATTTGAATCGAAAGTATCATCATCAATCTTAATTTGTAAGCCAGGATCTGATGAAGAAAGACGGTAACAGAAGTAACGATTTGATTGTATGATATGAATTGAGTACAAATCTTTCCATCAGTTTTGTCTGTCGGTATGGGAATCATTCGCGAAATGCCTAGATTTTACAAATTCTGGATCGGTCCATCAGCTTGCACGCCGACCATTTTAGTGAGTACTTTGTTTTTAGAAAGAATTGTAAGCTCCACTCCTGCATTTGTTTTTAAAATTTTACTCATAGCTAGGGGTAGGGTTTTCCTTCTCCTGTATGGTTGCCAACTAAGGCTAGGAAGCAAACACTGTCATGTTATTTTACTCATAGCTGGTGACAGAAAATATGGATTATTACCTCTCCCTAGGGTATTGACGCTAAATAAATGCAAACAGCCTCAGGTGGAATCTGAATTCTGCTTGCCGCTTCCATTTTCCGGGCTGGCCACTGCTATGCCATTCCGAATTTTAGAAATACTGATATAGAAAAAAGAAATTATAGATCCTTATTTTTTGAATAAATCTAAAGAGAAAGAAGAAAAAAAAAAAAAGACCAAAAGCTTGGTTGTTGCAGTATCAAACTCTACCCCTACTTCTCTCCCGACTGAAAATGGTTTCTGCAACATTTGTATTGTATGGATAATAAATAAATTCGTAGGTGTTTAAGCTGAATTGTTGGTTTAGCTAACTTAGTAATACAGCTGTCTACCAATCACTTGGTCGTGATTTCAAATATCGGTAGGGAAATGTTAATTTTATATATTGGATAGGTTTAACGTGACAGGATAGACAAAAAGGGAAAAGTTTACTCCCGTAGATTGGGTGAGGGTTGCTCTTGTTACGGGGGAGAAAAATATCTTGGACTGGAGTTAGACCAGAGAAAAAAATGAAAAATAAAATAAAATAAAAACCAAGATGTGAATTCCTTAAAGGTAATGTCCTGATCAAATTACTTTGTCCTGACGTAAAAAGGTTTTTCTTTTTTTTTTTCATTTCGAATCCTCCTTTAGCTTGATTGCCTCAAAAAGAGGCGAAAACATCAGTAAAATGTTGCCCTATTTTAGCGTTAGGAAATTTTATTTCTTGATTACTAAGCAGATTCGTAGTTGACATGGAGCGAATTCTTGGCTGCGGGTAAAAAAAAATTGTCGAAACCGGGGTTGTACTATTATCGACAGAGAACAGACAGGAAGCATAACTTTGCTTTTTAGTGACTTGATGGCTGTCGTTGGAGACTGCAGACTATGTCGGTAATCGTGCGCTTTTTGGTTGGCTGTCCTCACGTTTCCTTATATAACACTTCCTGTGAGTCAGAATGCTCATATTGGGACTAACATTTCGGGCAACTCATGGTGATGTAATGAATTAACAAGCTGGCCTCGCAGATCAATAACAAGTGAGTTGCGAGTTCGATCCTTATTAGGTATACCATACTAGTGGCCTGGTGCCAAATCTATGCTGCGCTCAGCAAACTGAAAGGCACCCTGAGAGCGCATATATCTACTGATGCCATTGTCACTGAAAACTGAATTAAAATCAGCTCATACATAGCTACGATGAGGGATAAGTGACTGAATAACTGGATCCGCCCCCAAATTAAATCAATTCTTTCTTAGCCAACCACCCACCTCTCCGCAAAATATCATTGAAATTCACGGAGAACTTTTGGAGTTATTGTGTTGACAATCATGAGCGAATATTCATATGTATGAAAAGTAACGAATTTTTCTTAACTGGAAAGATATCCTTGATCTGCCCCAAATTTACGCAATCATTCATTCCCCAATAACCGACCCTTTCATGAAATTTCATTGAGATTCACAGAGAACACTGTGATATCGAATGGGCGTATAACTAACAAATAGAGGAGGAAACAATAGAACAATTCCAGGATCTCACTTAAATTGAAACATTTCTCTTAGCCCTTCAACAAAACATAAAATTATCATTGGAATATCATTCACAACTTGTGGAGATATTGTTTAGATCAGTGATTGCAAGCCTTTTCAGCACGGCTTGTGGAGATCTTAATTTTTCGAATGATACTGTTATCGGGATAAATATATATCAGTGAGATTTAGTTTGATAAATGTTTATAGATAAGGTGTCCATTTTTCTAATGTATTTATTGAACAAAGAGTTTAATAAAATATAACTTGAAACTTCAAAATATACTTATAAAGCCAGAAAGAACAGAGTGCATACCTCTGGCAACGCCATTGTCAAGGGAAATAATTGTGCATGGATCCTACCCCAAAATTTAATCACTTCTTCCACTCCTCAAAATATCATTAGTATTACTTGAGAACCTTTAGAGATATCGTGTGGACAGTCACGAGATCTCGGCTATAATATGTGGTTTGGTCATATAACTATCACGTGGGTGGAGGGGAGGTAATTGTGCATAGATTTACTCGTTGATTCAATTAATTCTTCCGTAGAAGAATTACCCTTCTAAAATTCCAGAAAATTTAATCGAAAATCAGAGAACTTTTGAATACATCATGTGGATATTCATGTGCAAATACATAAACGTAATTCACCCCCCCCCTCAAAAAAACAAAAAACAAAACAATAACGGAAAGATTATCTCACAAACAAAACAAAATTTCTGGAATCACCACCAAATTTTGCTTCTTCATGATTACCCCCTACAAAATTACATTTAAGTCCATTTAGGGCTTTCGAAGTGAACTGACGAACAAATAAACAAACAAACAAACAGATCCCACCAAATACATAACTGTAAAGTAGGATAATAAAGTGAAATTTTAAAAAGTTTTAATTTTCCGAAGTCCATTCCGAGCCACCTAAAAATTCTGTGGCGTGTCACTTCTGAAACGCGTGTCATGAGTTCACCATCACCGATACAGACAGACATACACGAGTGAATACATACAGCTCTTCTAACTTCGTTGACAGAAGTAAATAAGAGGACTAAGATAGATAAAACACCTAAACTAAAATCTACATTTCCAAACTCATTTCAGCGCAAACAGTTACGGTAATCAATGAATTGACCTGACAGGGCTTGGGAACTGATCAAAATATTGACCTCAAAGTACCTATTTGCATAATCACTTACGGGTGCAAAACAAAGCAGTTTCATGTGAAGTTCCACAAATAAATAAATATCATTGTCCTTTGGTCATGGTGATAGACATCAAAGGTATTACTCTGATTTTACATCTCTTAGTGCAATGGAGATATGCCAATTCGCATTTGAATCCCCGTTCCCCAAGCTAAAGGTATTTTTCAGATCCTTTCTCAGCCGGATGCAGATGAGGTACCAATTGTGTATGCAATCAGGTACATTTAAGACCTTGTCTGACGTTCCATGACCACTATAGAGAGCGATGTGCCATGAACCGCAGCCATCAACCGGTGGTAGTAATAGTAGTTCTAAGTAAGTCTGATTTAGCTTGGCACGAAACACAGTGCTCTCTACAAACTATTTTTTCTGTGGTATTTATTATCGTTGCTTAAATTATGAGAATATTTATCGGGCACTGTAATAAATAGGTTGGTGTATAATGTCTATTTTTCGTTCGTTGCATATTGAGGAAAGGTACACATGAAATGTCATTTTTTTTTTACATCAGTGTAGTGCAAGAAGTGAAAGATTTACTAATGCACTTTGGCACGCATTTTTTTTTTTTTTTTACAGATCTAATATAAATAGCGATGTAATTAGTTATTATTGGAAGTTTATGAGCCCTCAACAGCAATGATACCTATTAAGGAAGTTAAACTAATTTACCAGTGCGATTTCTAATTAGGACATGATACTGCTCAAACAGCTGATAACACCCAAGAAGCGTTTAGTGTGAACACAACTTCAGTGCGAGCTGTTCAGCGGTGGTTCAGTAGGTTTTAAAAATAGATTCCATTAATGAACCTCGAAGGAAGCCCAAATCTGTTCTTAACTTATCAATTGCGACAGGACCAGCTCATTTGCTGTGTTGTAAATGCAGCGGTAACGTGCTTTTCCCTCTAAACAATAGACTCTTACATTGAAAGTTATAGACAGAGTAACATAAAAAAGAGAGAAAAAAAAAAAGAAGAAAAAAAGAGTGGTTTGTAACTTTCAATCATAGGGTCCATTGTGACCCCCCCGTGAGAACACCTGAAGAAGACCAAGGTGTTGTCAATCGAAACGTAGAAAAACATCTGGTCCAATTATTGAGAATTAATAAGAATTACCAGTTCCCCAACCGAACATATAGACAGAAGGTATAATTCCAGTTTTCACACACGGCAAATAGACCTGCTTTAAATCAATGTGTTCTCGCAGAACCATTATACACTCGGTATAAGGTATACATACTGTGCAAATGTTTTGTATAAATAGAGGTTACCCCGAATATACCAGAGTTGAGCGTTTCTGTGAATACATTTCGTAAGCCGAAATGGCATAAAGGGAAAAGGCGATTAGTATTAATCTATTAGGGAAAAACTTTAAGCGTTCCCAGGCACAAAAAAATTGTGATGAGAGTTAAGTTAAGCTAAGTCGTCGGTGGTACACTGTTGCAGGTGATTGAGGAAGAGGGTATGTGCTGACTCTATAACAGCTCTAAAACAAAGACCGAACTTTATTTTGTAAGATTGAAAAAGGGGTGTAAAGCGAACTTTGGAAAAGCAGTGGAAACATGTCAGAAAGAGCTTTTAATAAACTGTCATTTGGCTAGATAACATGCATAAGAAACCGCCAGTCAAAACTGCCAACATTGCTTTCTTCCAATTTTCAAGTTTGCCGGTCTGGCTATGTAGCATAATGTGACGTGCCCATGGGCTGCACCAATGGAGTTAGAGGGCTGAAAATCTTGGCATTTACATCTTAGATATGTCTTGAAAATGATTTGTGTTTTTTGGTTGGGTTTTCAATTTGCAATGTAAGTTTTTACTAAATCGATCCTTCAGTTTGGGTTCGACTGTGTCCACTGTTTTAGTGATCAACACCAAATATATAGTGAGAGAGATGTAACTTATTCATTGATCATCCCCAATACGACATGCTACCAAGAGTCATTGGCCACGTGACAGTTTCTCTTTTAGATTTTTTTTAAAAGAAAGTACAAATAAATACTGACCGTGGCGTGAATTAAGATAAGTTCTTTTTTTCCCCAGATGTTAGAGATAAAATTTTACCGTACGCTCGATGCATAAAAGGGTCAGTAACTATTATAGTATTATTCTGCTTGATTTTCATGTACACCCGTTACGCTTTCTGATTATTCATTCATTATTCTTCCCTCGCAAGTTTAAAGCCTAAAAGTTATGTTATAGTAATTATTCACGACAAGAATACGAACAGATACTATTAGTAATAATAATAACAATAATGACCACACACATATATATATAAGCTGCATTTGTTTATGCATGTTAATATAGATGTATTCCACAGAAAATAAATTATTTCAACAAAATCATATAATCTAATTGCAGAAATATGTATGCGAGGATAATGATATCTTAGAGACAATCAACCGTGGAAAGTCCTCGTCCAGATAGTTAGATATAATTTTTCATTCAGACTGTCAACGGAGTAAGCAAGAAATTTATCGAGCAAAGATCCCAACACTTGAAAACCGAATTGCACTTAAAAGGAACAAAAATTCTATCTGAGTAATGTTCAATTTGATAGTGGTTATTCAAACAGTTTTTCCCGTTAGCTATAAATTGACTTCCTAAATTGTATCGTAAAAACAGCTAACCAAAGTTATGTACCGTTTATAACATCGAGTGAGCGAGTGTGTGAAACTTCACTTTTTACAATCGTGGTTGCCATTTTATAGCCACTTTTAGAACTAACCGAAAAGCTGTTTGAATTAACCACCGTACGATGGGGGTTTAATATTACATTTATCCGTAAACTCCAATCGCGTTCTAAGAGTTAAACATTCGGCATTCCAAATCGATCCTTTCATCGAAACGTACAACAAGAAAAGAAACACAAAGAAGAGGTGTGCTTGAAAGTAAAATAGAACAATGGACTGGAAAGAAACCATAAATAACGAAACATCATCGACTGCTGGTTTAAAGTACATGCCTCAAATTAGTGCTTTTTAGATAGAGTCGTTTTGTTTCTATCCTGAAGAGACGACGGAAACGAGGACCAAAGAACTGATAGGTGTAAATATTTATGTATACTGGCGCGGATACAGGGGTTCCAGACCCCACTTCCCTGCTCTGACAAAACACAATTAAATATATCAATAATTGTCCCAAGTAATCATAAATTAACCTTAAAAAACAAAAATGAATTAATGCTGTTTTCGTCTAATATATGCAAGATATCGCTTGTCTTTTTGTTTGTTTTTTTCTTTTAAATTAGACCCTCCTACTTAAATCCTAGATCTGCTCCCAGTGTATATGTAAAGTTTAAAAATTTGAGGAACCACTCCCAATACCTGAGGATTAACTTCAGACACATAATCGGACCTGGAATTTAATTGGATTTTTAAAGATAAAATTTGCTTAGCATACCCAACACCCGTTTAATTTAGAAAAATATAAATGAATCAATATTATAATCTCTTAAAGCTTATTAAGATTGTTTAATCCTCACCGAATAGATTAAATCTCTGCCTAGCAAGTGAATATGTTGAGACAAAGATGACAAACCCTCTTGCTTATCACGACTAAAAGCAGACGGATAGTTCAGAGTGTAACTTATCAATTTTTTGCTACTATTTACCGTCATCTTAGTTGTTGCTTTTTATCTAAACTAAAAACGGCCGAATGTTGAGCGAGTCACCCTCTGGCATAGGAGGGCCGTGGGTTCGATTCTCAATAGGAACTATCTCTTCAATTCGATCCGCGCTGTTAATTAATTTACTCACTGTCGAAGGAAAACCAGCCTGAGTTTAGTTGCGATAAAAAGCAACAACGATTGAGATGGTGGTAAATGGTAGCAAAATAAAAAGAAATAATGATTTACTAGACTTCCTCTAATAAAAAGATAAAATGAGATAAGAGTGTATTATCTGTTAATCACATTTCGATGATGTTTGGAAGCAACTGTGCGTGGTCAGGCAGCAGGCCTCTGAACGAGACACTTGCTGAAGGTTTTTGATCAACAGCTGATAGGCGTCAGCAAAATTCAATTGTAGTGTTTCAAATTGAAAATCGACAAAATAACTGAACTTCAGTAGTAAAGTAAGAAATAACCAATTTTAAAGAATCGAATGCAAATTCAAAAACAAAAAAAAAACACAAAAAACAATTCACTCCATTTCTAAAGAATTGAAGAAAAAAAAAGGTTTTATATCATTTTTTTCCCAATTCTTCTCTACCTCAAAAGACATGAAATTAATGAAAATTGATCAAAGAGATTGATAAGGTTCTTTTGTCAACGAATGTCAAATTAGCGTGTAGTCCGTGGTTTTTGCTAATTTAATCCACTCTGGACACCAACACAACAATTCAATAGACATTCGTTTTCAAGTTGGCAGATATTGACATCTTCTATAATGCAACGAAAATGAAATGTTTATCCAGCAATTAATATATTTAGGATATTGAGTTTTCTACTGAACAGAACATGCTCATCAGAAGCCGAAGTTGTTTAGATAAAATGGTAGAGTAAACATTTCAAAAAGTGTATGGACGAACTAGAATTGAAAGGAAAAAAAACTGGGTTCGATCGCAACTCAAACTTTTCATTCTCTATTCTTGAAAAAAAAAAAAAAAGATGCAAAGACAAAACGGTGTTTAAAACTGTTCTCTGTAATAAATGATGTACGGCTTTTAACTAAAAAGAAAAATATTAGCTTTTCACAAATGCCTTTATGTGGTGTTCAATAGCGAATGACACATAAAAATGGCTTTGAAATCCTAAGTTAAATTCCAAACGTTCAAGTCTTATTTACATAAAATATGAATGGTATTATTTGTGAAGACGTACCAACCCGGTTTTTGATCATAGAGTAAATTGTTTTAGTGTATGTACTAACAAATATTTAACGCGCTTGCGAGAGGAATAGAAGCAAAATTAGTCCCGACTGATCTAAAACTTTCTTTTCGTAGAAACTGAGGAGATATTCAAGTTTATGGAAGATTTAAAGGTGAAACGTCTCAAGTTAAACGTGAGAGGTTTAAGAACGAATGGTTATAACTTAAAGATCTATAATAGAACAAAAAGTTAATGTAACTTGACTTGAAGTGCGAATTCTTACCGACAACTAGTAGAGGACAGTAAGTAAAGTATATTACCGCCTCTCCGGTCTAATTCTTCTGCGAATCTAGGGTAGTTAGTAAAGACAGACTGACGCCTCTAGAAGATATTCGAACGATATCAACAGTAATAGGTAGAACAGAACTTTAGATAAAACCAGAAAACATCTTGATTTGCTCGGAGATATTTTTCATTATTGTATTTTGGCATGAGTATGTGTATGTAAGAAGAATCAAGTCAATAACCAAGGCCAAATCTAACGTTGATGGGGCTCAGTGCTTAACATTTCTTAGTGTATCTCTGTTTTAGTATTCAGTTATTATTTACAAACAAAGCTGAACAAAAATGAAATATTCATAAAATCATGATGTTCAATTTAAGGTGAAGTCCTTCATGGATCAATAACCTATCCCTATGTAACATAGTAAAACCGTATAAATTGAATCACCGAATAGGGAAAAACATTCAATACATATATATATATTATTTTTTTTTTAGAAATGACATTTTTTGAAGGCTCCCCAAACCTTGGGGCCCCTATGTTGTAGCACTGTTTACGCTGTCTTGGGTTGGGGCCTGGAATTTACAATAATACAAGAAAGCATTTTTGATAATCTCGGGGGATATTTTTTTTTTTTTTGTCCCAGTATTTTTGTGTGATCGTGTCTGTATATTAGGAGAATAGTGTAATGTATTAATAAACATTGCATTTTTTTTTCTTCCAAATGGAAAACAAAGCTGTCTTACCTGTAGCGGCGAGAAACAAAAGGCAGAAAATACCTGCAAACATGCCTAATTTTTGTCGATTTAAAAAAAATCTTTTTTTTTTTAACTTGCCTCCACGGCACCTGGCAGGTATATGTAATTTGTTACGAATAAATATCCGATAAATGCGTCGAACAATAGAAAGACCGTAGGCACACCGCTGATTTAATTCGTGTTGCTGAGGATGTAAAAAAAATAATAATACGTGTATATGTGCGTGTGTATATATATAAAAAAAAAAATACAAGGCGACTTCACACTGATGTTGGGGGGGATGTATATGTTTTGCGTTTTTTTTTTCTTTTTTGGGGGGCTTCTTTTTTATCCTTCTTTTTTTGTGTTGATTTTTTTTGAGGTCGGACTTGAATTATTAGAAGAGCAAGAAGGAAAGAGTAATATTATTGTAAGTATAGCATGTCTGCACGAGTGATTTTTGATACATCCTGTGAATATGCGTGTGTATGAAAATTTGGTTCCAAGCAGATGTGCTAGCCTGACGAGCTTCAGAAAGAGAGAGAGAGAGAAAGAAAGAAAAAGGGAGAGAGAGGTGAACTTACAGGAGTGGGGGCGGGCGGGAATTACCAGGTTGTCGTATCATAAAATATATCTGTAAACCGTTTTAAAGATGAAGAAAAAAAAAACATTCAGCGAAAATGCTTAGACAATAAATCAAAGATTTTTTTTCGATTATCTTTTTTTTTTTTCTTTTAAATTTTCCTCTCTTCTTGGCTAAGTTTTATCGATTTTATTTTTCAAATACCCGTAATTCACCTTAAACCCGTCTCTCTTAATGTTCACATTATATCCCTCATGAAAAGAAAAAAAAAACTAATCTCTATATCTCTCCTTTTTTCTTCTTTGGGGGAACTCAGCTCTCTTCGATTAGACAACACTAGGAAGGGCGTACACGAAGAATTTTCTTTTGCTAAGGAGAAATTACTTCAAATTTCTCCGTCCACCGCAATTTTCCTGGATTTGTCACTGCCAAAAAGTGATTGTGCCGATTAGAATATATTTTCTTCAACTTGATACGATTTGTATTACAATTCAATATCTCGATCAATTTCTGGTAACTATTCGAGAACAATGATTAACTTGTTTAATTATTATTATTATTTTTTAATTATTTGCTTAAAGAATGATGCGTATGGTGAGAATGATGCCAAAACCAGGCAAATTAATGCGTAAAAATGCAGAAAAAACAATGAATCGGTCGGATCTACCTCGTTCACGATCTTTCTTTACATATCACAAATGAATGTGTGAGTATCGTTTCTTTTGTTTTTTTTTTCTTTGTATGTTTATATATAAACAAACTTCTTTGCTTCAACTTGCCGAACACTATAAGCTGACATAGTGTATAAAGTAAACGATTTTATATGCCACTACAATCTAAACATAACAAGACTGCGTGAACTTGTTTCTCTATGTACAAAAAAACTGTGTTTTTACTTCGAACAACCCAACTCAGGTCCGGACGCTACACATGTTAAACTCTCCCTATTTGAGCTAAGGTCTGATCTCACCCGACGTTTCGTTTGGATGGAGAAACGTTTCTCTGTTTCTCTCTCTCTCTCTTTTACACCCACTTTTCTTTCGTTTTCTTCTTTTTATAATATTAAAGTAACAAGCCAAATAAACGTGTAAAATCCAGCTGGAAGACGACGTGAAGAAATCCAGGCTTCTTTCCTTATATTAATCCTGTTGTTAAATTTTTTTTTTTATTGTGTATGTGTTTGTGCGTAAAGTTATATGACTCTCCTTTGATTCGTTTGTTGTTTTTCTTTCTTTTTTTTTTTTGGTTATTAAGAAGGGCTAGTTTAAAGAAAAAAAGGTATTATTGCTTTTTTAAAAAAAATTTAGTTTTAACTTTTATCGTTTGTTGTTTGATAAAGAAAAAAGTGAATCGTCGCGTAGTTGTGTGGTAAGCAGGTCGTTAGTTGATTGAATGCCCAACTCACGGCTGTTGTTGGAAAAGCAAATGTTCTTTCTTCCTCCCTATAGTCACAATCTGGCTACGACGATTGATAGAAACAGTAGTAGTAATAACAACTGCATCTTTATCGTTGGAAAGGCTTGGATGAACATGAGGATTATTCTGCTAGTGGCGATTATGGTGCTGATGAAGAAGAAGAAGAAGATGAAGGAGCAGCGACAGGAGGAGGAGGAGGAGAAGGAGAAGAAGAAGGAAAACGTGACGGTGATGGTGGTGGTGGGTAAATTAGTTGAAAAACTTATCCTCCCGTTTGTTGGAGAGACTTTAGCCAGTTCTGGTGCGTTACTCCCTTTCTCTTCTTTTCTCTCTCTCCCCTCTCTCTCTATCTATCCCAGCCTCAGTGTCTATCTCTTTCTCTCTCTCTCTCTCTCTCACGATTTCACTGTCTACTTCATCTTTCAGTCATCATCATCATCATTATCATCATTTCGACTAAATAGAAATTCCCTTATTCTCTCTCCTTACTTTTGCTGCACTCTTTTTTTCTCTTTCTCTCTCCCTCTCTCTTTTTTTTCCTTCTCCTTATTTTTTTTTCATTCTACGAACCTTTCTTGGTATCTCAATTTTTCCTTACTTATCTTCTCTCTCTAATCCTTTGTATTTTCCGTTGTTTTCTCTCTGCCTACCCCCACTCTGTCTATCTCTCTCTCTCTCTCTCTATCCTTCTCTCTCTCCGCCTCTGTCTCTCTCTCTTTCAAGCATCCTCATCGACTTCAGTCGGTACGTCCCCCTCGCTGTGTCTCTCTTTCTCCTACTTACTACTACTACTACTATTACAACTACTACCACCACTACCGCTACTACCACTACTACTACTACTACTACTACTACTATTCAAACTAACTATCTTTCTCACTCTGTTGCTTTCTCAGCCAACAACATACGGACAGGAACACACTGGTAGAAGGAGTACAAATAGTCGCAAAGCGGCAAACCCACAATAATCATCACACTCCGTACGCAACCACGTTAGAGCAGAGACACTCTACACCCAGTTTGTGGTCGTCGTAGTCACTGTTAAAATTGTGGTGGTGTGGTTTTATTACAACTGGTCACTTAAAAGGGAGTCTGCCACTATGTCCGCCACTCGTGTTGTCTTTCTTGATCATCTCATCATTATGGTTCTCTAATATCATCCTCATTAACCGTCACAGCAAATCTATACACAACACAACAATAAGTATGTATGATGTAATGTATATAATTGTGTGCTTGTTGCTTTTGGTAAAACAATGGAACTGTTCGTTTTTAGGGAAAAACAATCTTCTGTACTTTTTTCCTGTCCACTTTTATTGCCTCGTACTTGTACATGAGTGTCGTTAAAGATAGCGCTTCCTCTGTTCAGATCACTTTTTTCTTTCTTTTTTTACAAGTTTCTGTTTTGGGGCGGATACTACAGTCTATATCTGAGTTATGTCAGACAGGATGTTTTAATCGCTGTGTGTGTTTTATTCTGAGTAATCTACTTGGCTCTGTTGTTTGTTTTTCATGACATTTCGGTCTTGTAGCCCCCGTCCCTTCCCTCGGGTGTCAGTTGCGTTGTAGATTCGACATTTTAGGACACAACTGACACCAGAGGAGGAAGGCCAGGGGTACATGACCGAAACCACAAATCCAAGGAAGTTAGTCTTAATAAACATGCAACGTTCAAATTACAACGGCACCTACAGTCGTTCCTTCATTCAGGAATGGACACGGAATTGACACCCACCGAGAAAAGGGAAAAGAAATAAGATACATAAAAAAAGAACTGTTCAATACATACAACGGTTTAATCAATTAGAAATAGTCAACAAAAATTGTCAACTTAAGTTCCTTACAGTTTTTTTATTTTAAAAACTGGTCCAGCATTTACTCCGCGCCATGTTTAGAGCAAAAAAAACAAAAACAGTAAACGTTCTTCTTTGTTTTTTGACCCGCCTAAACAGGAGTTCAATTTGCTATGTAATTTCATGCTAAATTGGTCTCTTAATTTACGTCTGGTAGCATTCAATTTTTTTTTCTTTTCGTAAATCCGGACTTTTTAGGTGATCCAACAGAAAGGCGACAGAAGTAACTTATTCATTGATCATCCCTATTCCAAACGTTATCAACTGATCACTCCTAACAAGGCATGCTGTCAAAAGACATTGGTCACATGAATGTTCCTATTTACATAAAATTACTTTTTTTCCCGTCGTATAATAATGAAGCCCTGATTACATAAGATTTCACCTTTTTCTTTTTACCTGTGATTCGCTGGTTTTTGTTACGATTTTCTGTTGCCGTTATCTACAGTCTTTATCTTATCAGTGAAGGTATCAAGTGGAAAACTAATGCCGTTCTAGCAATAATAACAACAGTGAAATTCAGTGCGATGCGAGTGGATAAACTGGTTCCGCCCAACAGAAGCTCGGACTACAAGGATTCTCAGTTACTCTTGCCTGCTCCCATTTCACGCTTCTTGTCGACCGAGGCTACAATAACACTTTTTTTTTCCAAGAACCAAATTGATTAGTTTACACGCACGCGCGCGCACACACAAACACGCACATCATCATCATCATCATCATCATCATCATCATCATCATCACCATCATCATCATTGGTCGTTGAAAGTCTGCTGCTGGATAAAGGCCTCTCCCATTTCCCTCCATGACGAGCGAGGTTGCGCTAATCTCTTGTCATGTCTAACCGGCGAACTTCTTTTTATCTCGTCTCAAAATCTTGTGTCTGGTCTTGTTCTACTGAGTTCACACTCCCGAAGGGCGCCAATACTCAGAGGAAGACGCTCATTGTGATCACAATGGGATAGGGTCTTTTACATATCAATAACCAGCTGATAACATTAAGCCAAGGATATAAAAATTGGAACTATCTGTAGTCATTGTTTTGCTATTAAATTCATCGTTATGCACAACTTTACATGATGAGTACTGATACGGAATTGGAAGAAAAAAAAATTAATTCATTCTTCTTATCAATTTTAAATGAAGTGCTTGTGATCGGCTGATTTTGATAACAAAAACCATTCGATAACATTATCAGTCATTATGATGAACGGCTTCCGCCGTATATAAATATTTATTAGCCAAGTCATTGTATTAGCGTTGAACAGATTGATTTCTTTTTCTGTGGTCACGCTTGCGAGGTTGGGGTGTGTGAATATGAGAATTTAGGACAGGTGCTTGTTTCACTGGTACGGATAGAACAGAAATATAGACGCTTACATACTTTTCATGATATTAATTTTCGCTCAATCTGGCACAAGGCTAAATACGGACAAAGAAAAATTGCGTTGTGTCAATCTCCCAACTGGGAAGGATAAGTTTCAGCATTATTCGAAATCCTGGATTTTTTTGTCAAATCCCAGTCAAAGTTGGAGTTAAAATTTCCCTATCGAGATTCAAAATCATAACCATGTGATTTGGAGGCAACCCCTTTACCAATTTAGCTAAACTGACAAGTGTTATATACCTACGAATGTATTTATTATGTATTATAAATGCAAAAAAAGTTACAGTAAGCATCTTCAGTCGGAATAGAAGTATAGGTTTGAACCAGCAACAGTCAGTCTTATTTTATTTTATTATTACCTGGACTCGAAACCTGATCTCTCGTGTCAGTCAACTACCTTATGTACGAGGTAAAGTAAAGATATTTCCTACGTTTGAGTTACTCTAGAACAAGGCCACTATTGTAGATTACATCGAGGTGATCGAACTCAGTACGGCAGAATTTATCATTTAGATTAGCTTGTTAGTCATTGCGACACAGTGAGGTGTAGTTTGTTTTCTTTTCTTTATTTAACAAAATTACATGAGGGATTATTGCTTTCGAATGTTGATTTTCAAGGCAAGAGGTGATTGGCGCAACACAGTCTTATTAACCATATGGCCCTTATTTAATCCTGTGCTGTACTATGTTGTTATGAATTTCTCCTGTCGTTATCAGCGATTTTTATCTTATAAGTGATAAGGAAATCGGAAAATAAAACAGTCACGAATTGGTAAAGGCTTAGTAAATATCTATTTTTTCTATATTTAACTCTGTGCGGCGCAAGGCTACAAGTGTTGGGCATCTAGTCTGGATAGAACTCACTACAGTAGTAATGGTCTGCAAGATGAACTTACAAGTGAGGCTTCTGTTCAAAAAGCTTATAAATTGATATGTATACATGTATAGGCACATTCAGTTATCAAATGTTCCTATTCAACTTGTTAACTAATACACCATGGCGAGGTGCTCATTTATCAAGCTTAGCTTAGTCTGGCATAAGGCTATCACTAATTAGAGTTGAAATGGTGTGTGACATCACCTTGCTAGCCAATCGCTCTTCAGCAAGTGGTTCAAGTGATTTGCAAAGGTTAGTTAAATCAGTTTAGTCACAAAGACACAAGCGTGCGGCTCCCTGTTTGGATCGGACTCACTAAAGTCTCTTAGACAAGCTTAATGCTGTATTTTCGAAACACCTCCTTACTGCCTGTTTTGTAGCTTCTCACAGGAACAACTTCAAGTATTCTGGTCAACCTCAGGAGAAAAAAAAAAGAAAAGGAAAAATATTAAAAGAGAAAAGAAAAAAAGAGAAGGAAAAAGAAAAAGTGAAGGAGAAGGAAAAAAGGGAAGGAAATGAAAGAAGAATAAGAATACAATAAAAAATATAAAAAAATAAATATAGAAATTTTAGAAATGAAATAAAAGAAAAAATACAAGAATTTTGAAAAGAAAAAGAAAGAAATTAAAAAAGGAGAAAAAGGAAAAGAAAAAAGAAATTGCAAAGATTTCGAATTAAGAAAGAAAGAAAAAGACCAGTGGGAATCTGGAGTTCTTATTCTCTTTTCCCTTGTTTACATTGGTGAATATTTAAGACTTGAATACTTGAAATACTTGTCTCCTGATATTAAGTAAGCTTAGTACAATGTGACACGAGGTGAGATATAAAAGAGGGTAACGTAAGGAGGATTAATGCCGGTTTTCCGAATTGGGAGAGCATGTCTGCCTAGAAAATCAACAATTGAAATCCTGTTTTTCTTCATTTTGTTTTCTCAATTTTTTCACCCTGGCTTGAACATACAACCATCTCGACCACCGAACAGACCAGGAGCTTTTAATATTAGCAAATGGATCATTTTCAGATAAACAAAAAAATACCAACTATTTGAGGAGGCGGGTTATTGTTTCTAGCTACCTATCAGGCCAAACCAGTTTGCTGCCTAGGGCGCAGACTTCAGCAGGGCGGAGTAAAATGTACAAGAAGACGAAGCAATTGGGGATGCAGATTCTAAGTCTCACCCAGGGTGTATAAAAACCTTGGCGCAAATTTTAAATCTCGCCTAGGGCTCATGGAACCCTCGCAACGGCCCCATGGACAGGATTTCATTATTCTTTTTTTGGCAAGTATTGCAAGCTTTGTATAAGCGTTAGATTCAGGCAGTTGTATCACGGTAATTTTCATTCACCTTTCGAATTCTTTTCTTTTGTGGGTAAGACGGGGGCTTCAGGTTAAACGAAATATTCTCTCTGCATATTTTGCAGTTTGACAAGCTTTTTAAGATACGTCTTCCAACACCACACTGATAGTAATCAATGAACACTCGTTATAACGTCAAAGGAAATAGAAAGATTGTATTGCGCCAATTTTCCAATCATGTAGAGGATCAGCATTCCAAGATTTGCAGCCATATATTTATATCTGTTTCTATTTTTGTCTCTATTCATTTTAATCTGTTCATATCTATCCATCTATCTATCTGTCTATCTATCTATCTATCTATCTATCTATCAATTTATCTATCCCTGCTGATGGTGTTGTGTACGTTCGATGAATCAATTTGGTGTTCGATGGTATATATATATATATATATATATATATATATATATATATATATATATATATATATATATACGTGCGTGGGGATATTTGTGTGTGTGTGTGTGTGTATATATATATATATATATATATATATATATATATATACATATATACATATATATATATATATATATATCGAATAGTACTCAAGGTAAGAATAATTGGGCACATTTGACACACTTTATGTTCTTACTGCAAATAATGACTGTCATCTGTCAAGGCTGATAATGGTTGTCGCTGCCTTTCGCTGTTTGGGTGGTAAAGTATCTATAAAAAGAGTCTCTACAATACTCACTTATACTTGCTTTCTTCTCGGCCAACCTTCGTGGTATGTCTTACAAGATTTATATTCAAGATAACTAGTAATGAGATAGAGCGCTGAGATGCATATTCATGACATTCCCATGTGTCTTAAGTGGCTACAGTCTCACGTGGAATTCGTACTGGGTTTGCTAATTCCATTTTTAGAGGTCTGGGAACGCTTCAAAGTTTTATCCATGTAGATTATTGGTAATCGCCTCTTCACTTTCGGTTTACGAAATGTTGTATAGGGATGCTACATTTTTGGAATGCAGGGTAAACCCATACCTTATATATATATATATATATATATATATATATATATATATATATATATATATATATATATATATATATATATATATATATATATATATATATGAAAAAAGTAACAAATGAAAATGAAAGAAAAAATCGAAAACAAAAGATGAACAAAAAACTTTCGAATGTTGAGATTTTGTAAGTATCTGTGAGAATACTTCAAAAGCTGAAGAATGCAGATTTCAAAAACGCATGAAAAGAAAAGATGTTCGTATAACGCAGTGAATATCACGTATTTATTAATGCCTGGATATACAAGCTGAGATACGATTACTTGTTGAGGATTTTATCCGCATTCAAATAGTTTGCATTGGAAGATAAGGTTTTGTTTCAAAATTCGAACTCGTGCGAGTCGTGTTTTCTATTTCAAGAATCAAACGTTAATTTCGCCTTTCTTTCGCTAGCTCCGACGTAGGCAGAATCGGATAAATCAAATGATAGTAAAAGCCTTTCATTTTTTGTATATCTTTTGCATAAGCTTGAAATTACTTGGTTATAAGTTATAACCTGTGAAAAAAATTCGGATATATTTGAACTTCTATGAGATGATGTAAGAAACTATATATATATATATCTCTATATTTATCTTTGTCTCTCTCTCTCTCTCTCTCTCTCTCTCTCTCTCTCTCTCTCTATATATATATATATATATATATATATATATATATATATATATGTGTGTGTGTGTGTGTGTGTTAAAACAGCTGATGAATCCCAGAATATAACATAAGAATATGGTATTGGAATTAAATTACTAATGGAAATGAAATATAACTCAATAAATAAATACACCTAGATCCTGAAATTAAGTTAAATAGTTACAATGAATTTGTTGAAATAAGGATGGTCGGATTAAAAATGACTTGAGCGGCACGTCATCCTGGATACTTAACGGTTATCTAGATTTTGAGTATAACATTTCTTTTACAGCGGTTGAAATATGAATAGTTTATCAGCGTTGAAAGAAACAAATAAAGCAGATATAGACAATGCATGAACAAATTGAGAATTTGGAATTGAAGCAGTTATTTGGGCCTTCGCATTACCAGAGACTGTTTAACTCAACGAAAAAAGCAACGAAACTCCATTTCAATTATCAATTTTTCTTGAAATTTTCAAAGTGATTTTAATATGGATTCGGCGACTATTAAGCATTAATGATCATTAATCAGCTTCAATATTTCCCTGAATCGATTCATTCAACTCTTGGACAGTATCCAGAGTAATTTTGAGCCCCCCCCCCGCCTGCAGTAAACCCGGCTACAGCCCCTCCAGAAACGCTGGGAGAGGGAATCGTTTCCATAGTTGCTTCTCAAATCGACAGCTCGAATGCTCGATTATATCAAGGTCTGGTGATTGTGGAGGCCAATCCAAGGGTTGAATTCCACTGTCATGAACTTCAAACCAGATTTTAACATCTCTAGCTGTTTGAAGGCGTGCACCATCGTCGTAAAAGACGGTGCCACTATTGGAAAAGAGTGCATGCACCATGGGGCCCTCTCTTGGCAGGGAAGGAATCTGAGAGCGCCTTGAGAGCAGAGCCTTCGTATAAGGCTGCTTCTAAGGTGGACGCTTGTTCGATCCCCACACGATGTTAATTTCTTTATGTATTTACATGATATAATGCCGCTCATTTTGCTACCAAGTAAAATTGGTTCCGAGCGAAAAGAATTCATACAAACATGTCTTTATAATTACCATATTCTATCAGATACAAATTGTTCATTTATTGATATTTCATACTGTTGTCATCTAGATCAACGTATAGAAATTAATTATGCCAACTATCATAAATAAAGGAATGAGTAGTATAATTGCTATCATGGATTCCTGTCTTGCTATAAGAGTGTCATTAGCTCAGCTGGCAAGAGCAGAGCCTGTGCATGAGACTGCTTCCGAGAAGAACGTAGATTTGATATCTGCACAACGCCCCCTCTCTTTATTTATTTACCCGATCTAAGGCCACTCGGTTTGCTGCCAAGTAAAATTGGTGTCGAACAAAAATAACTTCTTACAAGAAAGTCTTCGTAATTATCACATTCTGTCGGGTATAAATTGTCCAACAACTGAGACCTCATATATATATATATCCACACGGTCTAAGGCCGCTCGATTTGCTACCGAGTAAAATCGATGTCGAGCAAAAATAACTTCTTACAAAAATGTCTTTGTAAGTATCACATTCTGTCGGATATAAATTGTCCATTTTCTTGATATTCCATTTATAAAGCGACGGTTATGTATTGAGAAATGAATATATATGATCCGACGAAACAGTTATAAATTGCTTCATATTATATGGAAAATCTTATTTGAAATGATCTTCCGTCGTTACGCAGTTTACGTTTCATTCGCCCTGGACAACATAAATAGAATAGTATATATCCATATCATATGTATCCACTTCTTAATACATAACTGTCGTGTTGAGAGAAACGAATAGAACAGATATAGACGAGAATAAACGAGATGAGAGGTTGGGGTGAAAACAGTTATTTTGGCCTTTGCATAACCAGCGGCTACATAGCTCAATGGTACGAGCAACGCTTCGTTGAAGCGGCTATTCTATCAGTTGCTGGTCTGCAGCAACCTGATTTTCTTTAATCATTTATCCTATAACTACGTAATTTTTATCTACACGTTCCAGGCTGTTTTCTCACATTCTTCTACTTACTTTGTCTCTGGATTGTTCAATACTTCAAAACTGTCAAGTTCACACGAGGTCTTACTAAAAGGCCACTAAACAAGTTCAAATCCATTGTTTTAGTTGGTGGATAGGAGACATTTTCATCGGCACAATTTTTCTTATTTAAAAAAAAAAAAAAATCGGACGGTCCATTGTTACGGACAGAGAAACAGAAATCTCACAGTTCATTATGTAAATAGATGCGCAAGGAGCGATTTGACTGTTAAGGTGGCTAATGGCGGCCAGTTGCTAAATTATTTTGTCTGTTCACTTGGTGATCAATCAAACGACCGACCTAGAAAGCGAAAAGAGCAACTGATTTTCATGGTGTCAGGTCACATGTTGGTCACCTTTACATAATTTATATGCCGTCGATAGGTATATATTAAGGAATTACTTGGACTAAATTATGTATACACATTCAGGGTGGGAGAGTTTGGCTTTTTACTAATCTTGGCTTTGTGTGATAGAAGGCTACATGGGGGTCAGGAAGGCTGAGTCTTATTCATTTATCTTCAACAAAAGCTACTGTACATAATTCAAAAGTACGAAAGCCCAAAAAGAAAAAAAAAAATAATGCATTTTTTTTTTCTCGCAAAAAAAAAAAAAAGATCTAAAATACCGAACACCTGAACCCATTGGTGAAAGGGGCCACTGAAAAAAAACCCAACTCATAAACCTGTTTGGGAGAAGGGACTAATAAAAATCGGTACCCACTGGTTATAAAAATCTTGGTTTGGTGGGTACTAACAATGGAACCCTAACCAAGAGACAGGCTCACAAACTGAGAAGCATGCAACGCGCACGAGAGAATCATGCTTAACCTCACATGTAGAGATCACAGTACAGCACATTACATAGGGAAGAAAACGGGATTCGGAGACATCATAGAATCGATCAGAAAACTTAAATGGCAATGGGCAGGCCATGTTGCAAGAATGGCAGATAACCGATGGACATCAAGACTCACAACAGTGATCCACAGAGATCAAATGCAAAACCGAGGCAGACAGAACACAAGATGGAGAGAGGAACTGAACAAATTTAGAAAATACTGGCTCCGCAACACCTGCGATAGAGAAGTTTTGCGGATCCTGGGGAAGGTCTATATCCAACGACGGACGTTAAAATGATGACGAATCTTGGCTTTGTGAGATAGATGGCTACATGGGGGTCAGGAAGGCTGAGTCTTATTCGTTTGTCCTCAACAAGAGCAACTGCACATATTTCATAAGTACGAAAGTCTAAAAAGAAAAAAAACAAACTGCATTTCCTTTTTCTCGCAAGAAAGAGAAAAAAAAAAAGATCTTTCCGACGGTCTCTACCTGTAGAACGAGAACCGAACCCCTAAACCTACTGTTGAAAGGGGCTGATGAAAACAAAAACTAACTCATAAACCTGTTGGGGAGAAAGGACTAATAAAAATCGATACCCACTGGTTATAAAAATCTTGGTTTGGTGGGTACTAACGAAAAAGCCGTCAAGTGCCACATTGCCATTATTTCTTCTTTAAAACCCTTGACAGCATTAACCCCTTCTTCAGAGAAAACTGTGAAAATTTGACACGACTGATCTGGAAATTAACTAAATCGATTATCCTAGCTCTCCTTGACTCTCGGAACCAACAACAAACTACTAATTAGATTGAATATTTCCAATATCCATCTTCATTGATTTTGAAACCTTTTCGTCAAATCCAAGTCAAAGTTGGAGTCGACTTTGTTTTCCCACGTCATAACAAGAACAAGAACAACCCTCATCAAATTTAGGAGAGTAAAATCTTCACTGTCCATCCCGTCATGTGAAACCAAACACATAAACACATAAGATCAAGATTTCCCTGATTTGAAATGACGACCAAATGATCGCTGGGAGACTCTCTTACCAACTGAACCACATTGTCAAGTCTTGTGTATTTACACGTTTATTCATCAAATATGCCTTACAAAATTTGCAGTGATCATCTTTAGTTTGAATAGTAATAGGAGCAGCGTTTGACCCTGTAGCAACCAGGCCTGTCCAACATTTCTTATCAGTTGTGATCAAGTATCAAATATCAGTAAAATTTATTTTCATGGTAGGCAGTTGTTGCATATAAAACAGTGTTTTTTTTCGTTATAGAGAATAATGTTATAAGCAGATTTACCAACTTTATAGCATTTTTTGAAGATTCGATATAAATAGAGATATCATTCGTTAGTATTGGACCTTCACAGCAATGGTGTCTATCCAGATGCTTAGATTAATTTTCAAGTAGGATTTCAAATTCGGGCATTATGTTGTCCGGGCTGCTTATAACGCCAAGAAAGCATTTGGAGAGAATGATAATTCAAATTGCTCAGTGTTTGTTCAATAAGTTAAGGCGTGGGAGTATGAATATCAATAATAAAACTTGCAAGAGAGTCCCGAATCTGTTCCTAATGATGAAGACTTTAGGGCTTCGGCAGGGATCATATTGTGTTATCTCAGGCAACAGGAAAGGTGGAAAAATTAGAAAAAATGGGTTCCACGTCAACTGAACGGAATTCTCCATGACAATTCCAAATCATAGCGACTTATCAAGATATGCTTGAGCTTAGGGAATTGAGATATGAGCTATTGCAACATCCTCCATATTCATCTGACATTTCAACTACACATTTTGAAGCCTTTTAGTAAAAAAGTTAGAAGTGTAAGGAGAATATGATTCACGTTTTTACTGAATTTGTGACCACTAAATCTACAGAATTTTATAGACATGGCATGTTATCATTTGTGAATTGTTCGGAAATGTTATTGCTTCTAATGGGTCATATTTTGATCATAAATATTTAACATTTTGGTTATCATTTATAGCATCATTCTTCTTATAAAAAAAACCCTACGGCATTTGATATATAACAACCTAATTGTAACTGCGATGTGGATGATACCAATAAAAGTTGATCTATTGTTAAATCGAATCTCAGTTATTGTTGTTGATATTATTATTATTATTATTATTATTATTATTATTATTATTATTATTATAATGGGATGTAAGCGAGATAGGAAAACAGTGCACCCTGCTCCTATAAAGGCTCGCTGTAAAAAAAATGCTGGAAGCTATTGTCGCCTTTTCTCGTATAAGCGAGAGGGGGCATTAGGCAAACCAGGGGATATTTGTAAGCTGATAAATACTAGTGATATCCCAGATATAACACAAGAGGAAGTAGTATTTGCTCTACGAAAGATGAAACTCAGAAAATATCCAAGCTAAGATGGCATAACGACGGACTTTTTAGAAGATGCAGGAGAAATATCTCTCAAATGACAAGCACAGCTATTCTCTTAGCGCATACGACAAAGAGAGATACCTCAAAATCTTTAGGAATTGTGATCCTACTCCACAAGAAAGGAGATAATCGTGACCTCGATAAATTTCGCCTCTTGCATTATAACTTAAACTATTTAGGCAAAAATACCCATAGACTAACAGGCACTCCAGATGAAAATCAACCACGCGTACAAACAGGCTTCAGAAGTGGCTATTCGACAATAGACCACTTACATACAACAAATCAATCAATCGAAAATACATTAGTATAAAACATAACATTTAGTCTGACCTTTGCATATTTTGAGAAAGAAATTGACTTGGTAGAACATATGATGGTTTTCAATTCAATTCGAGAACATGATGCTAACGAGAATTACATACAAATCATGGAGAACATTTGCAAAAATGGCACCGCAATCATTGGAATCAAAGCAGATTAAGGGAATAAGACAAGGGACACACAATATCATCTAAACTGCTTACAGTGAAAACGTCTGTTGGAAACCTGACTGGGAGGGAATGGTAATAAACACAGACGGAGAAGATTCAAAGCACTTGAGATTCGTTGATGACGTTTCCACGAGACTGACGCATCGGAACAATTACAAAACATGTTGATTTATCTAAGTAGGGAGATTAAGAAAGCTGGGTTAAAGATGAATAGAACAAGACAAAAGTATTGATAATTTATCAAGTTCCCCGAAAGACCGTAGGGATAGAGGGTAAAGTTCTAGAATAAGTTGTCAAATAAGTTTACCTAGGATAAGAGATAAGATTAGAGAAAAACAATGAGAGCGAAATAAAACGACGCATAACAGTCAGTTGGAAATCATTTGGTATGAATCGAGATACATTGAAGAGCTCCTGGTAAATATGCTTGAAACGTCAAGTATACAATGAATGTATAATATCTGCTATGACTTGGTGCAAAATATGAAAATAATCAAAACGAACGGAGAAACAACATAGAATCGTCCAGAGAACAACGGAAAGATCAATAGTGGAGATAACTCTAAGAGATGGAAAAGGATCAACAGGAATCAGAGAGAAGGCTAGATTAGAAGGTATAGAATCAACTAGAGCAACAAAAATGGAGATGAACTGGAAACTTAGTAAGAAGAGATGACAACAATACTCTAAGCAATTGGTGCCCACGGGACAGAAAACGTGGTAGGAAAAGAACAGACACAATATGGAGGGATGAGATAGACATGGAAGAGGCTAGCGCGATCACGGTCGTTATGGAAGGAAATGGGAAAGAATTTTGTCAAGCAGCGGATTTATAATGGATGATGATGATGATGATATATATATATATATATATATATATATATATATAGAGAGAGAGAGAGAGAGAGAGAGAGAGAGAGAGGATGGTGCTGTTTTTTTTAAGCTGTGTGTTTTTTCTAATCAATAAATTTTCTCTTTCTTTCTTTTTCGTAATCGTTTCGTTGAAAGTTTCTATTATTCAAATGTCACCAACAATTGAATCCCTGCCTAACATACCGTTCTTTGTTCTGCCTTGTCTCTCTGATTGAAACTGAAACAAATTGATACGATTCGAAGAGACCGTCCCCCTCAGAGAAAGTCGGAAGTATTTGGAACTGCTAGACACTAACAATTTTTTTTAAATTCGAAGCCATATTAAGATCGGTAAAACTTTGTATAAATCACAAACCCCAATCAAGAAGTGAAGATATAGAATTGAGGGTCATACAAACAATGTTCTTCGCTAATGAACAAAGCCATCAGAACATTTAGAAAATCCCAAAGGGAAAATGTATATGGGTTTCATATAAAGAGAGTAAGTTCACTTAGCCGTTGATTTAACGGACTGCAGTAAAATGGATTTCGGATTAAACGGACAAATTTTCATGGATATTCTGTTTTTATAATTGGGCAGTAGTCATCAAGGAAATATTGTACATTACTTTTCACTGTCTTTTATAATAACCAATATATTTTTCAATCATCCACTCGTAATAACCAGCAATCTGTATGTGTCGACTATAATGCTTACGTCATCAGTGACGTCAGGTCATGTAACTTGGTAGAAAAAAAATCTTATGT
>OY735205.1:27257690-27270190 GCA_963457665.1 Thysanoteuthis rhombus | reverse complement strand
GTGTGGACATTTGGAAAGACGTAACCAAGTATATATACCTAAGTTTCTGTTAAAAAATATTCATGTTAGAGGTGTACTCATTCATAGGCTAAGTTGTACGTGCAAATGTGCTCACAATTCCATGAAAGAATACAGATACGTACGTGTCTTTTCTTAACATCGTCCTATTCTCCCTCTTTCTCAGGAAATCACACCTGTGCTCTCGCCCCTGTTACCTTCACAATATTCACTTCTCGCGTTTTACACTAATTTTCTAATTGACTGTCTCTCAACACCCCGCTTCCAAAATTCCTGCATGGTCGTTTCTCAAACATTTTCCGCTTATCTTTCCCCTTCCAGTTTCCGCTACCAACCACCAACCCCTAACTCGACTCCCTGGGCTGCGCACGCGCCGGTCACCACCTGCCGATAATTTTACAAAACAAGTTGCTTTGTCCTCGGGTATACTTTTAACAAAAGCCTAATGCTGCTATTTTTCATTCTTTTTTTGTTGTTGTCGTGTTTCAGTTGGTAGTGGAGTCATCAAAGACCCATCGCCCACAAATGGGCCAGGGTCCAGGGTACTGTGGGTGTGAATGAAGACAAAACAGAGTATGAACAAGGTAAAATATACGTTTATTGTGTTGAAAGATCCAGAAGAAGAAAATGTGACTGAAAACTGCATGACTAATGAAATTTCTGTTCCATTTTACCCTAGCGCACGGCCACAATAGTTTTATTTCATGTAGATACAGTAGCCACGCCTACGCCAGGTTAGATATCCAAAGGGTTATAAACGACCGAATCTTCCAGACTTGTCAAAAGGTTTACCTTCAATTTTACCCCCTCGAAGGATGAAAAATATCTCCCTTCACTTTCAATCCCCGAAGAATTTTTAAACAGATAAAATGCGTGTAGATGAGCGTGCGAATTGAAAGGAAAGTAAAGATCCAGTTTAGTAATATATTTACACTGTAAATAGATACCTCCCTAAAACCTTTGATTTTTCTCAGAGATTTTACTTTGACACCTTCCCTGAGGCCCATTAAGCATACATGCTAAATTTAGTTGGGCAATGCCAATGTTTAGGCGGTTTAGGTAGTGAGGGACGGACAGATAGACGATGTGACTAATTCCACTAATATATACTTGTTTACATATATATATTTGTTTACAAGATATTGTTTAGTTTTGTGCAGAGCCGTTACTACGTGAATTTGCTGAAGACTAAATTCGCAATACGCTATATTAATTTGTTAATCATTTGCCGGTATTGTGTAGATATTAAGTCAACTTAGCTTAGATATAGGTAACCGAGGCGGGCCACCCTGTAAAGATCGAGCTCATTAAAATCATTAGAGATCATTTGGGCGAACTAATGTTTAACGGTGGACGCTGCTTCAGCCTTTTTTCTCTTGAGTGAGCCAGGAGTTGAAATTTTTATTGCTTTGTCGCCTGGTCTTATCTATAAACATCATTGAAACAGTTAAAATATAACCTATAAAATCGTGTCCTAAAACAATATATTTTTTAGCAATAAAATTTTTTTTTCTATGAAGCACAAAACACTGACATCATTGTTAATTTCTTGATACATAGTCTTTCTTTTATTTTCTTCCTTCTTTTCTATTGCAAATGTCAAATCGTTATTCTTCAACTGTTAAGTGAGCAGGGTGGATCGGAACTAAAAAACCTGAAGAATGATCTCCTGTGGTCATTCCCCACTCTCCTTACTCTCTTTATATATATATATATATATATATATATATATATATATATATATATATATATATATGATAAATTAAAGCTCCCAGGATTGAGCACTCTCCAAATGAAGCAACTCGTTCATTGTAAGCTTATGCAATGCTCTTCCAACTTGGGAATAGAGCCCTCTGGTGGATGGGGAATTCATGCATGAGCGAATATATCGCTTAAATTCAACCTTACTGACCGTCCAGTTCTGCGTAGGGCAGAGATAATATGCTAACCTTTGGGTCTGAAGCGAAGGTTACGATCCTACCTAGTGGCACTGGATGGGATAATTGATAGTCTACTGCCACACTGAAGAGTTTTAATACAACGTAAAAGCTGTCTGTGTATGACACAATTATTCAATTATTATCATAATGTATATATATATATAACAGGACAAAGGCAAACATTATGTTCAACAATAAGGTTCCGAAAAAAATGATAAACATAGACGGTAAAGCGTTGGAAGACATCGACGTATACGTTTACCTGGTTCAATTAATAAAGCAGTAGGAGGACAACGAGAGCGAAATCAAACGATGAATAACAATAGCCTGGAAAGTATCTGGTATGAATTAGGAACGTTGCCAATACGTTTAGAAAGTAAACTATACAATATGAATGAGTAATGCCAGCTATGACGTATGGATTCAAAACATAAACAAAGACAAAATGGCCCTGAGAGCCATGTCAGACATGGCGATGCTAGGGATAATTCTAAGAGGAAACAATTCAACGTGAACCTGAGAGCGGATCAAGGTGAAGGATTTTATGCAAATAACCAAGCGACGAACATGGAGATGAGCTCGACACTTAGCAAGAAGAAAAAAAGGACAGCAGATGGAGCAAAAGGATAATCGATTGGTATCTATGGTACAGTAAACGCATTAGGAAAAGACCAATTAACAGACCGAGGAATGAGAGAGAGAGAGAGAAAAGTTTGCCAGTAAGACATGGCAGATGTTATCACGACCACGATCATCAGGGAAAGAGATTGGATACGCCTTTGCCCAGCAGAGGACTCATTATGGCTAATATATATATATATATATATATATATATATATATATATATATATATATATATATATATATATATATATTCGATGAATTGCCTAATTGACAAAATTTACTTAAATTTACTTATTTAAAAAAACCCAAAAGAAACAATATTGATTTTACTTTGATTGCATATACTTTTGATCGTAAAAAAAAATGATCTTTCTATATCCAGGTTTTGATTAAATAAACTTTTGATCAAATTAAATCTGCGAATTAGTTTTTGTGGAAAAGGTTAGAAATACGTATTTAATCATTATTTTGTGAGAACGTTTGATTTCACACACTTTTGATTGCAAAAAAATAGTTCTTTTATATCCTTGTTTTGATTGGGAAAAAAAAACTTTTGATCGAATTAGAACAACGTTTTTATTCATTTTTCTTGAAAAAAGTTAAATTTTTGCCAATTAAACATTTCCACCTGTTCGGCGTATCACAGACACAAAACCACAAAACCACACTCACACACACACACACACACACACACGCACACACACACACACACACACACATATATATATATATATATATATATATATAGATTGTGCTAAATTGCATTGAAACTCTTATATGTCATGATCGGTGAATGTATCATTAGGCCTAAACAACGTGAATAGAATTAATAATCAATTGAGATAAACAGCCACCGTTAATGTAAAGGTTGAGCGCTACCCTAGTGGTTATCGGTTCGATTCCAGCCGCAGTCCCATTTTCCTTCAATATAGATGTAATATGGATGTTTTCAACTGTAAAAAATGATAACTGTACGTTAGGCTGAGTTGTCAGTGGTTGAAGTAGTGAAAGGTACACATGAGGAAGAGGGATCGTGTGGCCTCTATAACGGTTAGGTGCAAAATAATCACTGAACAAGATTTTCACTTTTTTTGTAAAAGAGGAAAAGAGATGTGAAGCCAAATTTTGAAAAGTGGGGTATATTGTGATATATATATATATATATATATATATATATATATATATATATATATATATATATATATATATGTATATATATATAATGCAAAACTGGAGAAGATAGACCACTACATCTACCTAGAACCACGAATCTCCCCGAAACCCTAAAAAGAAGAAATTAAGCGAAGAATCACTAACTTGGTAAGCCGTCTGTAGAGCAAGGTCAACCTTTTACCCTTTAACAAGAAGATCCCATTAGTCTTTAAAAAAAAAAGTTATACAACTAATACATTCTCTCGATAGTCATCAATGGAGCTGAAATATGGAACCTAACCAAGAGACTGACCCGTGCACATGAAAGAATTATGCACAACCTTACATGGGGAGATCACAAGACAGCACAATATATCATGGTGAAAAGAGGCATCCAAGACATCATAAGATCCATTACAAAACTCAAATGGCAATGGACTGGCCGTGTTGTACGAATGGCTGACAACCACTGGGCATCACGACTCACAACATGGATCACTAGAGATCAAATGTGCAACCGAGTCTGATAGAATACAAGACGGAGAGACGAACTAGACAAGTTCAGAAAGTATTGGCTCTGTGGCGCCCACAAACGAGAGATATTGCAAATCCTGAGCAAGTTCTATGTCCAACGACGGACAATAAAAGACTGATGATGATATATATGAATGGTTTGGCTTCGAGAACGAAGATTGATAGGGCACACTTAAATTGGTGGAGGTGAAGATTTTGTAGTCTACAAATCTTCCAAGTGTCAAAGCTTGCCTTCTTTGGGAATTATCATCCGAAATTCTAGCTTTCACATGGATTCGAACGCTAACCTCTGGCATTGATGGGAGATACACAACTTGTTCCGACTCTGGGCAGATCCAAGAATATCATGTCAAAGATTGAATTATTGGGTTAGGTTATGACGGCACATGTTTAAATGAAGTAAATGGGGGTTGGGAGACTGTTCTGTACAAATCTTCCATGAGACGCCATTTACCTGCCTTCTATGTAATAATTGCAAATTCTGGCTTTTACTTGGGTTCGAACACCGACCACAGGTAGTGATTTAAAATATCAAACTATTTCAGTCGCCTGAACAAGCTGGGTAAATAGATCCCGTTGTCAGCAACGCTCGTCTTAATTCCTGACCACTGACACTAATCTACTTCATTTATAATGCACAACACACAGATTGAACGCCTGGAATTGCTCAAATATTTTACAGTTTAAAAAATGCAAGAGGTTAAATCACCCCGTTCCATTTTAAAACCCTAATATAATCTTTTTAAGTGATTCGGATTCATTCATCGTCCCGTGGACAATGTCCAACTTGCACCAAGATCGACTCTTATCAGTAGTGGGTTATTACAAATTCTTCTTTGAATAGTTGAGAGAAGTGCAAACCAAACCCTTTTTTGCCCTTTAGTAGATATTTTGGCAAGAATATTCTTGCGAAAGATGACTAAGTATTAAATGTTCAACCTTTTGAATTATTACCATTTTATTCCCTATATCTGTTTACACCTTCATTGTGCAATGGGCATATTAAACATCTGCTATATAACAGATGCCAAAATTCCCTTTGTACATTGAGCATGTGAATAGATATAGGGCTAAAATATTGATGAGTGCTGATCTTGGAGCAAGAAGGATAGGAATGCACAGCCCAAAATAAGTTGAACATGATGGAATTCTAACTTGTATACTGATATGACTCTCCATCTGGAGCCATGGGAAGACAATATGTCTAGCAGTTTCCTTCTTTTTTTTTCTTTTAAAATAGTCAGCATTATCCTAATTCATAAATTTACATTTGCTGTACGACCAAAAGTATATTGCATATACGCACGAAGATATAATGCCTTTCGGGAAATAATGAATCAAATAGAGACAATTATTGCAATAATTATACAGATATATGAAATTTATATTTAGCGATAATGAAAAGTTGCCAGCTTAATTAATACCCCCTCACTCGCATACACACATGTACGAGGGTGGATAAATAAATCCAAAGCCGGATAGTTATTATCTGAATTTTTGTATGAAATCTTCCCAGTAAAAAGTTTAAGCAATATTAATGACCAGGCGTTTAGCATTGACAGAGGAGATGCATTGAAAAATAAGTATTTCATACGGCTACAGGATTATATATATATATATATATATATATATATATATATATATATATATATATATATATATATATCCAGTACGCTCCCGTTATTACAAATCCTCGGGAATTTCAGTGTACTGTCCGTTATAACGAATTTGCCTTTATAACGGATGGATTTTATACATAGTGTGTTAATAATGAGAAGCCCAAGAGTACGGACAAAAAAGACCCTTTCACGACCTAATGCCCCATGTATGGATTCATCATCAGTCTTCCAACATCCGTTGTTGGACATAGACCTTCCCCAGGATTCGCCACACATCTCTATCATGGGCGTCGCGGAGCCAATACTTACTGAATTTATCTTGCTTGTCTCTCCATCTAATATTCTGCTGGCTTCGGTTCTGCATGTGATCTCGGGTGATCCATGTTGTGAGTCCGTCGGTTGTCCGCCATTCGTGCAACATGGCCAGCCCACTGCCATTTGAGTTTTTTAATGGATTCTATGATGTCCCTCACTCCTCTCTTTTCCTGGATGTACCGTGCCGTCTTGTGGTCTCTCCATGCGAGGCCTAGCATAATTTTTCTCATATGCACGTTGCATAGTTTTCAATTTGCGGATCTGTCTCTGGGTTAGGTTCCATGTTTCAGCTCCATACAGAAATCTTCACGTGCTCAGCAGGCTACCCTCCGACAATCATCTTACAAGAGTATGAAATCCAATGGGCTGTAAGATCACGTGCATCATTGGATAGTGCCGCTAGAATGAGTACCGTTACAACGAGAGTTGATTGCATTTAAATACAAAAGAAAATAATGGTAGGCAGCATATTGTTAGAATATCTTTAGGACGATACGTTGAGTGCAAAACTGGCCGTTTGCATACTGTATAATCACAATGAGTTGGAATAGCTATCTTATTCATTGGGTAGAATTGGGAAAAAGGTTTGCGATAACGATCATATTATTCAACAGGGGACTTCCAGGTTTTAAATGATTCTGACTGGCTCGCTATGTACGCATGTGTCCCACAGATAGACCACACCTTTGAGCTAGATGACTGAAAACTTGACCATTTACCCCTCATTATGTACAAGAAAAACATTTTTGTTGTTTTGATGATCGCTCTCGCCCCAAATTTGGAGGATCGATTTACAATGTAAGTTTATGCTAAACAAGACTCTTAGTTTGTGTCAGGTAGCAGTCACACTTGCTTTTCGAAAGTCAGACTTTTAGTGATTTAACAAAAGGCAAGATAAGTAACTAATTCATTGATCACCTTTTTTTCAAAATATCATTTGATCACCACCCCAACACGGCATGTTGCCAAAAGCCTTTGGTCACGAGATGGTTATTATGAAGTGACTAACCAGACGTTTTTGTCGATTAATATTTCACACTATAGCAGGGTATGTAGCCTACGATAAGATATAAAAAATACACACGAAAATATGATCATGTGAAAAATAGCTATACTGTACTTGTCAAATCAATACTAGGTTTGGAGCTGAGTTTCGTAGTTATCATCATTATCAGTCTTTCATCGTCCGTAGTTGTACATAGAACTTCACCAGGATTTCTCAGACCTCTCTATCATGGGCGTCATGGAGACAATATTTTCTGAATCTGTCCAGTTCGTCTCGCCATTTCATATTTTGCCGGCCTCAGTTCTGCATTAGATCTCCAAGAATCCATGTTGTGAGTCAAGGTGTCCATAGGTTGTCTGCCATTCTTGCAACATGGCTAGCCCATTGCCCTTTGAGTTTCCAAATGGTTTCTATGGTGTCTTGGACTACTCTTGTGAGGTTGAGCATGATTCTCTCATGTACACGTTGCATTGTTCTCAGTTTGGGGGTCTGTCTCTTGGTTAGGTTCAACTATCATCATTTTGAAGGTTTTGAATCGCTAAAAAATCATTTAAATTGATGTTGATTGCTTTTTTGCTCCATGCCATTTCGGTTTATGGAATGTTTTTAAAGAAATACTGTACTTTCGGATTGCTTGGAACCCTGTACCCACCAATATGTTGGAATATTGACTAAACTAGTTATTTGCTCTGTACTTGTGAATAAACATTAATCAATGGGTCATTATAGAGTATTAAAAAGTTTTTGCAATATGTTAATTTTGAAGAGTGACCAAATGGAAAGAAATTACTATCTAATCTATTGCATTTTTATTCCTGAAGCACCTCAAATATTTCATAATCATCATATACGCACATACACAAGCACTCTCAAGCACTCACACAAGCACACACACACACACACACACATATATATATATATGTATTGAGAGAGAAAAAGAGACAGAGAGAGAGTGAGAGAGAGAGAGAGAGAGAGAGAGAGAGAGAGAGAGAGAGAGAGAGAGAGATAGCAACGCTCTTCCAACTGTGGTGGATGGGGAATTGTGCGTAAGTAAATATATAGCTTAAATTCAGTCTTACTGTCTGTCCAGTTTTGCGCAGGTGTAAAATGCCAGCCTCTGGCATCGAAAGTTTCGATCCTACCTAGTGGTACTGGATGGGATAATGGATTGTCTATAGCCCCATTGAAGAGTTGTAATACAACAAAACAGCCGTCTGTGGGTGACACAATATATATATATATATATATATATATATATATATATATATATATATATATATATATCGAACTGCATCTCTCACACATAGTATCATTAGTAACCATCAGCCCCGTTATCGATTGAGCTATTAGAACTCTTGCGGCTAGTAGAAGACCAAATCTATCTCTTCATTTTCTGCAATCGCTCGGCGCCATATTTGTCATTCTTTTTCTTTCTTAACGTGTGCTAGTTGAATTGGTAGTTGTAATACAATCTCGATTTATTTGTCATTAGATGAAGCATTGTCTGCCCATATTTTTTCACTCACATTTCTTTCATCATAATCTAGTCGATTTTCATCGCAAGTTCTAAACTAAGATCGTTCGTCTACGACCGTCCGTGAAGAGTGTGAATCATCATTTCAGATCCGCGTAGTTTATTCAATGCCGTAGACCGACGGTCAGAGCAGTTGCCATGAACTAAAATGAAGATGACCCCCCCCCCTGCAAATAAAGACGTCTGGTTAGTGACTCGATCGAAACAGTCACATTACCAAGATCTTTTGATTGCCTGCCATGTTGGAATAATCGATTAAACAAAATTACAAAAACTGGCGATCAAATAAGTTGGGCAGTGATCACTAAAAAGGCGAAAACATTAAAAAAGATCAAGCACAAATGCTGCCGGATATAAATTATAGGATCAAATTAATATAAATTCACATTGCAAATTGTGCCCCCACTAAAAGCCCATCTAGGGGTGAATTGAAAAAAAAAAACCCAAAAAGACAACAAAGAAAAGATTTTTCTTGACGTAATAAGAAATGAATGTTTCAATTTCCATCCATTATACTGTATACATGATACATATATACATAGCCAGCCAGCCAGCCAGCCAGCCAAACTAACTTGAAAACTGAAAAAATAACCCCTTAAACCAACACAACAACCGCCCCAAAACACGTATTTTTACAGTTGTGGTGACAGTATTGGCTGACTGTTTCTACAACCCTTCCAAATTGAATAATGGTTAATGCTAGCCTTGGTTAATTTTTTGCTTCCGTCAATAAAACAGGAGATTAAACCCATGAGAAATAATCATGAACATCCGTTTTGCATTTTGCACAAACTACAAAAATCCCAGAAGCAAATAGCAAGTTCCTACTTTAAACAAATGACAATATCCTTTGGTAGTATTAATTGTGTAAGACAGAAACTCTTTCCTTTTTATTCCTTTTGTGTTTCTCTAGATCGTTGATTGAACGCAGTTGGAAACTTGGGTTTTAATTAGTTTTCTCTGTGGGGGCCCCTCAGCACCCTTCAGGAACTCGTATCTCTTTTTTTTGGATGGGGGGTTGTTTTCTTTTCTCCTTGCTTGAGCCAATGTTATTGCAATCATTATTCGAAGCTTTTCTTCTTTGCATAGAAAATAAATAAATGAATAAATGAAGCCTATGGATCCCTAGCAGCCTAAAGTACTCTTCCTTGCTCGCTTTTGCCTCTGCCATATTGAAACCATCCCAACAATAACAAACCAATATGAAAACTAAAAGCCTTGCACGGCACCATCGATTATTTTCTTCCTGTTTACACGCTGTTCTCTAAAGAGTAAGGCTCCTGAGATTATAACGTTTACTTCAAGTGTGCTGCCATCAGAATTATGGGTACTGTGATAAGTAAGCATATTCAATGGTAGTTCCACTGAGATAGACAATAGAATCAGAACCGGTACATTTGCTTCCCTCAAGCAAATACAAGGTAAACTTGATTTTGTTGATCTACTATATGAGATCTGTTGGAAGTTTGTTCGCTTTACTAAATATTAGTTTGTTGGTTTTTTTTACGTAAAATATCTTCTCGACGATGGGATAATGTGGTAATTATCTAATCAGCTTATAATCTATTCAAATTTATAACCTTTTCTTCTGACGATCCTTTAATTATGATACGTCATCCTTATCAAATTCTCTTGGTTTAGTTGTCACAAATTTAGTGAAAGCATGATAGTGGGTTCATTGATACTGAAATTTTTATCAGGGATATGAAATTCAATTTGTTTTGAAGGACGATACATTGTAGATTGGCAAATAGTGCGGGTGCTATGTTGGAGCATTCTGTATTTATATCACGATTCTCAAAGCTTACACACAGTCATCTAAGAGATGTATTTCTCGAACTGACTTTCGTTTGATTTCTGTAGGACCAAAACTTCACATGCCTAAATTCTTTACAACAGGGATTTTTCAGAAATTTGACTCAGTAATAAGTATTTTTTTTTTTTCTCAATGGACAATGAATGGCATCTTAACGTTTCGGAGACAATTGAGAAGAGAAGAAAATAACGAACTCTGCACTTCGTTTGTTTTTTATTATATATTTAAGACAATCCAAGTTGAGAATGAAACGAAAAGCTATGAAACTTAAAATGTACTAAAATGTTCTAGGGTTAATTTTATTCTTTTCAAAGTCAACACTGTTTAGGCTCAGTCAAGTATGTTCGCCTCCCAGTGCAAGGCCCCAGTCATGCGATTGGAAGGCCTGAGACTATGAATTACCTGTATAGGACCCATTCCCCCAATTCACCAGTTCCTATCACCTTGATATGGTGTGATATGATCGCTGTCAAAACTTTATAATCTCCAAAAAAGTACTCAAACTATTTGCTGTGTGTCGTTAGTTGGTGATGTCCATAATTCTTTATCACCGATAGAGGTTTTCGCCTCCCTGCAGGTTCAATATTCGTATGTATATTTTCACTATTGAACAGTTCACACTGTAGTAATGTTCACTCCTGATGCGTTGTTGACATTATCAGTAGCTTGAGCAGCAATAAGTCCTAATTTGAAATCGTATTTGAAAATTAGTTTAACAGCTTGAGTAGACAAGTAAATGAAAATAAATAAGTCAAACAAATAAAAAATACAGCAAGCAAATGGAATATTAGTTCAAACAAATGGAAAAAAATATGACCAATAAATTAAATAGACAAGCGAATTAGATCGATAAGCATGACTAATCACATATATGCATTTACCGCTATAGTCACTGCATATGTTTTTTTTTTTCAATGGAATTAGTTGAAACTTGTCTCTTAATATATTCAAATGATAATTCATTATTAGTTATTACTTAAGTATAAGATTTATTACTCTTTCAGACTTATTGATTTGGCCTTTTGATGTCGGTCCTGCGTGAATTCAAGTACTGGCTCACTTAGTCTTATTAGTCGCTTTATTATTATGTTCGGTGACTGTGGCAAGAATTGTATATATGTGATAACTTATGTTCAGAGATTCGGATCGTTTGCTTTATGAGAGATCTCCTGTCATATTTTTAGTTTGTGAGTCATAATATTTTCAATCAGCTTGCCTTATTTTTTAATCTATTCGTCGTATTCTTTTCATTTATTTGTCTTTTTTCTAATATCCTGGCCCTTTTTCTATATCTACATGCCTTATTTCTTAATTTGCATCCCAAAAGACCTCAACAACTACAGGCCTATAAGCCTACTCACAAAAATCATCACCAACTGAATCACGAAAGACAATAGATAAAAGCCAACCATTTGTGCAAGCTGGCTACAGAAGAAGCTACTCGACCATGGATCACCTGCATTTGATAAATCAACTGAAAGAGAAAGCAGCAGAATACAAACTGCTACTCGCTGGAGCATTTATCGACTTCAAAAAAGTCTTCAAGTCAGTGGAAATTCCTATGGTCGTTAAGGCCATCACTCTATAAGGTATAGACCCTGAATGCTGCAACACATACATTGCATCTACTTTATCAGGCTACACAAAAACTCAGAGCCCTTCCACCCCCCCCCAAAGGGGCAAGACAAGGTGATACCAGCTCATTAAAACTCTTCATAGACTGCCTCGAAATTATCTTCCAATACCTAGACTGGAAGAATAAGAGAATCAAAATAGACGGTGAATATCTGAGCAACGATAGATTTACAGCCGACATCGCCCATCTCTCAGAGAACCTACACGACCTCCGACATATGCTAGATGAACTAGATGAAGAAAGCAAGAAAGTCGGCTTATACAGGATCTTCTGCAAAACAGAGATCATTTGCAATGAACACGTTCG
>OY735205.1:27145190-27252690 GCA_963457665.1 Thysanoteuthis rhombus | reverse complement strand
GTTTATTAATCCTTAGATGTAAATGGTCCAGACGTGTTTCGGGATTTTTTCCATCTTCAGTGGTGTATGCCGTGTATATATATATATATATATATATATATATATATATATATATATATATATATAATTATTTGAAAACTTCTGTCTAGAAATAATGATACCATTTCACGAGAACGAAGATAATGAAGACCTCAGCAAACCGGGGCGAACAAAATATAAGATGGTGTGACGAACTAGACAAGTTCAGAAAGTATTGGCTCCGCGACGGCCATGATACAGAAATCTGGCAAAACTCGGGGAAGGACTCTGTCCAATGATGGTGCTAAAAGGCTGCTGCTGCTGATGATGATGATATAAAAGTCAGTGAGTAGCATTGCAAATAGGATTGCAATAATTGGACTTCAAAAAGATACAAACAGTATAGAGGATAGAAATGGATTGAGACAAGGAGATACAATTACACCTAAACTATTCTCAACGAGTCTTGAAAGCACCTTTTGATAAACTGGCTAAAAAAAAAGGGGCGTAAACATAGACGGAGATTATCTGAACAATGTAAGATTTGCTGATGCTAATGCATTAATATCAGAGACATCAGATGATTTACAAAACATGTTGAGTAATCTAAATAGGGAAAACCAAAATTTGGGTTAAAGGTGAACAAACAAAAGACAAAAGTAATATTCAACAATAATCCCCCACCCTCGAGATAGACAGCAAGAATAAAAGGAGTGGACAAGACTTGGAGGTTAAAGTAATAAAGTTGGAAAAAGACTATGAAGGCCAAATGAAATGATAACTTAAGATATACTTGAAGTAGAGACAACGTGAAGCATCTTGTCAATATATCTAAAACGTGAAGTGTGCAATGAATGTATAATGCCGGCAATGGAGCTCTGAAGCAAAATATGAAAACTAACAAAACCACTCGTAAACGATTTCAGAATCACACAGAGAGCAATGGAAAGAGCAATGCTAGACATAAAAAAAAAGATAATTGATCTGAGAATAAAAAGTTAACCGACTGGCACCCAGTAGTCAGCGAACACCGTAGGAAAAGACCAGGTACAAAATGGAGAAAACGTTATTCCGGTAAAACATGAGAGAACTTGGTGCAATCGTGGTCGTCATGAGAGAAGCTGGGAATGGCCTCTTGATCTGCAATAAACTTTCGATACCAGCTAAGGTTTCTATCCTATCTTGTGGTACTGGATGGGATGATAGATAGTCTATAGCCACACTGAAGAGTTGTAATACAACGAAACAGCTGTCTTTGGATGACACAATAATGTGCGTGTGTGTGTATATATATATATATATATATATATATATATATATATATATATATATATATAGCATTTGCATTACCAGCGACTGTTTTATTCAATGGTAAGAGAAACTCTAAAACTCAAGGTACTCGAGGAATGTCGGGGAATATAGTGGCCCAAAAAGGATGTGAATAATCGAACAAAAAAGATTGGCAAACCATTTCGAGTACATCAATGTATAATGATCCAAAATAATCCACAGCAAAACATGATACATACATACATAAGCAGCCAGCTAGACTCTCATGAAGACTGAAGATATGTATGTTGACAGCTTTGATTGATATAAGAAAAAGTTGAAAAAAAAAAAAAAACAATTAAAAAAAACGGAAGTCACTCAGGTGCAATTCCACTACAGATTCACTATTGTATCACGTATTGATTTTTTGATGATACTTCTTTCAACATTTTGTGACTACACAACTTTTTGGTGCCCCATTGGAGAAAAAAAAAAGACTGATTGGCAGTGCCTGATCAATGGGTTAAAGTACAAGAGTTGATATCCTCCAGACCAAAACCAGTGGCGAGAAGAACCAAGGTTTTTAGATTACATCTGAGATGATAAAAGAGAAACTCCTAATACTACAGGATATTCGAAAGATGAAGCTAATCCCGATTATTAGGCATCTGTTGGTTTATGTCTCGTTTCCATGGTGATAGCTTGTTACTTGATGTGTGACGCCTTGTTGATCAGCGGGCGGTCGTGCTGACGACCGCTTACACAAACGGACAGGATTTTATTACTCATAATTAATAGCAGTACCGGAAATATAAACGGTTTTTTGTTCGTTTTTTTTTGGTGGTCGTTTCCAGCTTGGAAGCGAAAAGGCCTAAATCAATATAAAGTTTAGTTTGAATTGAAGTGTCCGGTGTGTTCCGACGGGTTTTGTGTAAACTCAAGAATTTAGAAAAGTGTTACCAGTTGCTCTTTCCCTGTTATTTCCGTTTTGATCGGACCAGCTGGGATATGGTATCTTTTTTTATGATTGTTGACTGAGAGATCTTATTAAACGCGAAGCGGTTGCTGCCGAATGGACCTCTGTCGGCCAGTGTAAATATCTGTTAGCCTGAAGCGACATGATACTGTTAGCAAGTAATTAACTGTAGCTTTGGAAGTGAACATCAATATTTGTCCCCATTACAATCATTACTTATTTTTAAAAAATCAGCAGAAAATTATCATCCCAACATCGACCTCGGGATTGAAAAATGGTTGGCCTAGAATTTAGAGTAAGCCCCCTTTGTAGGATTCGTTGTTCTCTGACGTTTTATCCCGGCTATGTCAAAACACCTCCTAGGATATATTTCTAACTAGAATTGCTTACTTCCGGTCACTGATGGACAACAAAGATTGTGGACCACTTTACCCCAGCAAATTCGACATCGAGGCAAGGAGATTAAAATTACGGCGAGCAAATTGAAAAGATAAAGCAAGAAATTAAAAAAATGAGGTGAGCAGACAAAAAATATGACAAGCATATTAGAAGATCACGGCAATCAAATGGAAAAAAATACTTCAATCAAATGAAAAAATACGGCTAGTAAATTAAAAAATAAGTGAATTGAATCAATGAATCATAATAAATAGATGGATTTCATATTAAATTTTCGATAATGCAAAGTTGTTTATAACAATGAATTTAATAATATAAAAATTTACAACAATGAATGTAAATTGTTTCTTACCCAACCTTGATTAGCTTTGGCTGACATCAAAAGGTTTATTGAATGCACTTGAAAAAGTAACAATTCTTTTATTTAAGTCAAAACTAAAAATGAATAACCATTCAAAAAAAATATGTTAGGAGACAAGTTTCAAGTAATCTCACTGTTGCAGCGGCTGCAGCAGTTACTGTAATATGTGTCATTACTAATGTTCGTCAAGTCAGTTCGCTTGACTTCCTAATTTACTGGCCCTCTTTCTATAATTTTCTCATCGTACTTTTCGATTTGATTGCTGTGTTATTAATAATTCACTTTCCATATTTTTTTTATTTGGTTGCCCCCATTTTTTAATTCCCTTATCGTATTTTTTTTGATTTGCTGGTCGTATTTTTTAATTATCCCGAACTAAATTAGTTAATATTGGTTTAGCAAAGCGCAGGATACCAGAAGACTCTCGAAAGTGATGCAATCTGGAATTTAATTGCTCTCGTAAAAACGGCAATCATCCTTGGACGATTTTGTGACGTTACCCAAGAAACCACTCAAAAACGAGTGCGGTCTTCGGTTTCTTCTCAGCTGATTAGGGGACCAGAGGTAGGAAGAGTTTCTACCTATTAGCTTCATGATTCCATACGCTTACTCTCAAACCTCCGGCATTGTAGAATACTCTCTCACATTGCCAGGGAAGCATGCTGGCGATGATTGAAAGCAGGCATACGCCTCGTGGAAGCATTCTGGGAGAAGCTGTTGCTGCGCAATTCTTTGGCACGGGTCAAGATTCAGAAACACCTACACACTATTGCCTAGGTCTTTGTATTGGTGAATATCAAGTCGAAACGTTAATGACACTATCACATCACAGTCTGGAGATCAACAAACAGGAGATAGGATCTAGGAAAGGCTGGCATGAGAGAGTAATTTGCCGCCTTCGCAAATAAATTATTTGTCCGCATGGCGGAAAGATCGAGAAGTGTTATCTGTCGTTTTGTTATTTGGTCCGGTCTCGTGGCTCCCTCATTAAATATCTCATCCTTCATTTGTTGTTCCCTCATTAAATATCTCATCCTTCATGGCGCAGATTAGAAAGAATAAATAATAAACAGTGAAATAGGGTTTTATTTTGACTTCCGTCATTATTTAACACGTTAGTATATTGATAGTAATGTATATAGTTGTCTAAAGATATTGAGTTATATTCTTGCGTGTCCATTATTTACCTATCTATCTATCTATCTCTTTTTATCTCACACACACACACACACTTTCTCCCTCTCCGTCTCTTTCTCTCTCTCTTTATACACACACACACACACACACACACACACACACACACACATATATATATATATATATATATATATATATATATATATATATATATATATATATATATATATAGTACTACACAGCACAGCCCAAGCAATTTTTTAAAATCAAAATTTACATTTCTTCTAAATAAAACATACTGGCACGTTTCCAATTCTAAAACAGTATTATACAATCATTTTCAAGTATTATTCATCACCGAATTCTACGACATTGACTCACTGAAAGAAAAAAATATAAATATTTAGCGGTGCAAACGAAAGTACACACCATGCAGAAAATTAATAGAGAATGTTTTCTCTCAATATATGTGATGTAACCTTCAATATTTATGTTCCTGACGACGAAGTGTGGATCACCAATGTCATTACACTTCATGCATCCACAGACTGTGACTTTTCCACCACCATTCTTCTGTGCTTATACCAAACACTTATCCTAATATGCTTCTTCAGGACGACGCTAATCTCTTTGAATGCAATCAGACCAAAATAGGTTGATTTTTGTTTTGTCTGACCACAGTACGTTGTCCCAAATGTTGAATTTAAAAGAAATTCATATTCTTCAGTGCAGACTCTGCTGGGTTCAGATGAAATAGAAATCAATTTATTTGGGTCTGATGGCACCTAGCAAGTTATTTCATTTTTTTAAATGTCTTTTTTTATACACGGGTAACCCCTGCTCTTCATTCGTTCGATTTACGCCGATTAGCTTTCACGAAAGACTGTACAAATAGGGTTTACTCCATTATGCGAAATGGTGCACATCAAAGATGCAATTACCATTATTTTATGTAGAAAGCATACATACCCCTTTGCACCCCCCAAGACCGTCTGTGTCTGCCTGTCTCGATATCAAAGGTCAAAGTTTGTTGCTTGTTTTGGCTGTCTTGAGAGGCTTGAAATACAGCAGTGTGCTTGACTACCAAGCCTTACACATTTTTCTGTCATACGATTCTCTAGACAATCAAATCATCCGGCAAATTCGCTCTAAACCTACGTGCCATATCAAAGTTGAAACTTTATTTTCTGTCATCTTCGCAGCACTGTCTATCGTAGCGAAAATCTCACGCAATGTTACGTTTTGGGTCTTGGATCGCCAAAAAAATCCTATATTAATCGTTGGTAATTGCTTCCTCGTTTTACGCCATTTCGGCGATGGAAAGTTTTCTTGGGAAAGCTGTACTACCTGGTCGAGAGAAAGGCCTATACATGTATTTTTTTATGAGTAAATAACCAAATTTATCTAAATAGGTATACACAGTAGAATCCTGTTATTGCAACCTCTGAGGAAGTGTCGTCATAACGAATGTGCCTTTATAGGGAGTGGATTAAAAAAACGGCATGCGAATGAAGAAATACAACCTACAAATACGGCAAGGAACATAATTACTTTTTAATTTTCTCAGGAAAAGGTCTAATCTCCGAAATAGTCTTACGAGAACAGAAAACAAACGTGCCGTTTGAACGCTTGTGTCATTAAATAGTGCCGTTATAACTGGTGCCATAACAACGGGCGACTTTACTGTACCTTGTTTGACAACGAGTTGTTCTCTTGGTGCTTAGACTCTCAATTTGTGAGTAAATGATATTCACAACGAACAAAATAGTAGAAATCGAATCAATCTAGAACCGCACACACACACACGTACACACACACACTCACACGTACACACACATACACACGTACACACACACACTTACGCACATACACTATGAACTAATACACGAACACGTGAGAGAAAACTGAAAAGACTAGAAGAAAGGCAATAACTGATCGAAGATTGCAGCCATGTCTCGATTACTGCAATAAGATCCAGTTTCGATCTGGTCTCACCGAGAACGCTTAGTGCAATTATTTTCTTTTGATGATGTATCGATTAGTTAAAGCATTTATCACTGATATCTGATCTGGAGAAATTGGATCGCACTCTTAAAACCCATATGCCTCGTCGCTTTAGTATAATAATATGCAGTTTTCCCTGATAAACGTTAGACAATTTTCAGTCGTTAATAACATTTGCTTCATTAGGGACTGTTGCTTCCACGTATCATCAATGTTAGGTAGTTATGTCTATGTCGGCATATGGATGACCATACACGTACACACACATGCATACACACACACACTTATAAATATATATACGTGTGTGTGTATGTGTGTGTGTGTGTATGTGTGTGCAAATAGGTAAGTCAATAAGTCGGTTGCCTGATGATGAAAAAAAAAAGGATTTATTTTACACAATAAAATATTTGCTCTCCAACACAAACTCCAGCCTCACGATGCGCAGTCGAGAAATAAAGAGCAAGCCAATGATGGGAATCAAATTCACATCCTGTAGCCAAGGGGGGGGGGGCTAGTATACTCCTGGCCGCTTCTTTGCAATACGTCCTGAGAATGAATTTGAAAAGAAACTTTTAAAAAATTGTTGAATCAAAAGACTACTTGATCTCAATTGTAAACATCAACGAACGTGGAATATCGGTTGTAAGGAATTGGGTTTAAGGAGTAAAATCAACTCCCGTTGAGCTATTAAGACCTCATGGCTAAATGGTTCAAAGTTGCCAGCAGTATACTGGGCCCTCCCCTCTGGCTTGAGGACGTGTGTTTGATCCTCACCGTGTGCTTGCTCTTCATTCTCCGACTGTATTGTTTAATCATTGCTGTAGAATAACGGCCCGATTCAAAGTTGTGATAAAAAAACAACTGAAAGTTAGGATGAAGTTGTCGCAAAACTTCATCCTAAAATAAATTATTGTTGTCTCTAATCTAATCTACCTAGTTGGAAAGATACTATGATATTTAAAATCTGAACGAGGATGACTTACTGGGTGAGTGATTAATCTGAATGTATTTTCTACCAAATTAAAAATAATACAATAAAATCGTTAATTAGGAATGCAGTATGGTCTGAAGTCCTTTTTTTCTCTCCAAATGATTGAATTCTTATGACAGAGGAGTGCTTAACGCTTAACAGCGGCGGGTAGTATGTGTTTCAACCGAAGCAATTCACTTTTATTTCCTTAGTTTTGGGTTAATAGATGGGTAGCTGTGTCCCTTTAGACCGGTAAGATAGTCCATGTAAGAAGAGGCTACTGATATGCAACCACCATAGCTGGTCTTCATCATCATCATCATCATCATCATCATCATCAGTCTTTTAGCGTCCGTCGTTGGACATAGACCTTCCCCAGGATTCGCCTCACTTCTCTATCATGGGCGTCACGGAGACAGTACTTCCTGAACTTGTCTAGCTCGTCTCTCCATCTAACATTTTGCCGGCCTTGGTTGCGCATGTGGTCTCGGGGGATCCATGTTGTGAGTCGTGATGTCCATCGATTGTCTGCCATTCTTGCAACATGGCCAGCCCACCGCCATTTGAGATTTTTAATGGATTCTATGATGTCTCTAACTCTTGTCTTTTCTCGGATGTACTGTGCTGTTTAGTGGTCTCTCCATGTGAGGCCCAGCATTATTCTTTCATGTGCACGTTGCATGGTTCTCAATTTACGGGTGTGTCCCTTGGTTAAGTTCCATGTTTCAGCTCCATAAGTGTCTTAAGCCCAGGTAAAGAAGGAGTGTTGGACGCAACGTTGTTAGCTTCATTTAAAAAACTAAAAAGAATTACTTGTAACTGGTATCACAGTGGAGCGGCTGTGGCTCTATGCTACATAATTTAGTCGACGGGAATAAACATAAATGATGCTAGTAAAAAAGAAATTTAATTGATGTAAAAATGCAATCAATAATGAACTGACGTGGAAGGCTTAAAATATAGCTGACTGCTAAGCCTTACGCATTTTTCTGTCATACGATTCATTTAAGTATCCAAAACAACCATTAAACCTGCACAAATGAAGTCTTGAATTGCACGCAGATATTTCTCAGGGGTTCAATCCCAACTCACGTTGAGGGAATATGCACATCCATTTTTATTTTTCTTATCATCATAATCTTAAATCTTGTAGGACCAAAAGCATTCAATTATCCAATGCCCGTTATTACATTATTATTTTTTTTTACAAGTATTTATCTTATCTTGAACAGATTGCCGATCCATGATTGAGAGTAAAAAAAGCTTATCGGGAACAAAGAATTTGCTCCTGGTGGGACTCAAACTCATATCCATTTTCCCGATCCATGTTGATTACTAATGGCCGTCGATTGACAGTGTAAGTACTTGCATTAAGAAGCAAAGGAATTCAAGATTAAATAAATGGTAGTCATAAATTAACAGTTTTTGATAATGCTCCAACTTATTGAAAAAATCAATACACTACTACTAGTAGTACTACTACTACCACTAGTAGTAGTAGTAGAAGTAGTAGTAGTAGTTGTAGTAGTAGTAGTAGTAGTAGTAGTGTAAGTAACAATAACAAGTGTGACACTGAATGATTGGGTAAAAATGAAGTGTATGCCTGCATGGTTAGAATTTCGGTTTTCAGAGCTCAACCGACAGAGCAGCTGTTGGATTACCAGTCTCCCCAAGACAAAAAGAATGCAAGTTCGAGTCTGGTTGAGAGCTTATCCTCTATTTCCGATCTGTACCATAAGTTGATGGTTTGAGCTGTAATGTAAAAAGCAACTAAAAGTAAGATTGAATAAATACTACTTGAAAAGTAATTTTGGTCGACAATACTTAATCTAATAAAAGATAAAATGAATGTGACTGCATTATAGAGACAATGTTTTACTTCAGCAAAATTATGACGGTATAATTGAACCTTTATAAATCGTAGATTTGGCAATGTCTCTGAAACTTCCATGGGTATTGTTAGTTTCTAATTATCACTGGTGATGTAATTGATTGATCACGTGGAAATGCTTATCAAGTTACATGTAATCAGTACTGCATTTCTCACTATATGAAGCGTAGGTTGCCGTCACTTTAACTCCCATGGCTCCCAAAAACTATAACTATTCGTGATGTAATGCTCTGTTTGATTTTGAAGAATAATTTGTGGGAAGTGGGCATCATATGACCGAAAGTATGTTATCAATTCATTTGAGGATATCATTGAAAGCGAAAGAAGAAACGTGTTCGGTGATTTTTAAATCTTTGGGGAAGCATTTGATTGTATACATTTCATGTACACATCTAAAGACACTGATAATCTACATTATATCATTTATATAATTCTTAAGTTAGTGAAGAACCTAATCACCAGAATTAGAAATTTATACTGATATTTGAGCCCTATGTTTGTTTGTTTGTACTTTCTCTTCGTTAAGATTATATGGTCTATCGATCTAATATTCCGTGTGTAGACGGAGGAGGTCAACTTTCCACATAGGTCAAGTAAGTCATCCAAGGTCATTTTCCAGAAAATCTCTGGTTCTAAACATTGAGAAGAAATGACTGTCTGTATTGAGATTTTCTTCAATAATCGTTCTTTGGTATTTGTTCGTCAATGAAACAAAAGGTGAATTTTCGGAGGAAACTAAAACTTATTTTTTCTCAAGTGAGTATTTTTTTAAAATTTTTGAATTGACATTTTGAACATCTAAATATGAAGATGATAACATAAGTTTCAAACACAGAAAAAAAAAACATTTCGTAATATGTGTGCAAGCATTTGTCACTTACATTTTTTCATAGCTTTTTAGCCGGAGATATCAATAGAACAAAAAGTCACATAATAATTATGAAGAATAAGACATCGCACTAATAATAGCTGCAAAGAATAATAATTTTTTTGGATATTATTTTTAGCTAGGTATTTTTATACCAAAATGTGCTTTTTTTGGTCAAAGGCCTTATTCAGTCAATAGGTGGAAAAGAAAAAAAAAATAACGGTAAAGTATGTGATCTGGTATGTTTCAATTGCATTGAAATTGTAGCTTCTTCGCTATAGATTGGACAAAAAATACTTACGTATAAAAATAGAATCAATCAAAGACAATTACTACGGGAACATTATTTGAAAAAATCACAACGATTTAGACAGAACACATGTATTATGTCCCTCTGTTTCACACAGTGTTTACAACCTATCCACAGACAAAAATATCAGATTCTAAACAATGGGAACGATTTATTTTTCTGTCAAATTTTTATCCATTCATTTGTCTTGCGAATGCGACAAAGAGAAAGATAAATTATTTTGCGATTAATTTTTTATGCTTTATTTCACCTTATTTACTCACGGTCTTACTGAAATACTTACCAGAAATCAACACCCGTCAAAATCGTATCAAATCTAATTCTATCATCAAAACCTGTGTGGTATTAGTAACAAAAAAGATCGGAGCAAAATCTGATATAAAAAATATTTGTGTACACCCTATGGAACCCAAGATATTTTGAAAATAAATAATGCACAGATTTGTGAAGAAATACATAATGGTTTGCAATTGAAAATTATCGACGAGCGAAACTCAGGTTTAGAAATTTTACGAAGTCGAATATCGATTGGATTTTGATGAAATCTGGTAAAGATAGAAATTTATGTAATTTTTAGGAAATAATCGAGAATTATTAAAAAAAGTGCTGCTCCTTTTTCATACATATTTTATTGTTTTTTAGTCTGGTTTCATTGGACAATATTTATTTACAATGGCTATAACTTATAAAGTCTGAGCAATCCAATGACTTCTGGGCATTAGAAAGAAACTGAATCGACCACATTTTTTTGTTGTCTTTCTACGCTTTAACCTCAATACAAGTCTTATATCGTTGACATGACCCGTCAGCCACTCGTCAATTTCTGAAGAAGGATCATACTAACCTCTACAATTGAAAAAAAAGCTATATTTCATTTTTTTTATGCTGCATGTGACGATATTTTACCACATTTTATTTGAGTATTGAGAGAAATGATTTCACAAATTAAATTGTAACCATTTTAAGTAAAAAAACATTTTTGTAAATTTTTTTTATTTACAGAATCTCAACTTGTTTGAATTTCAAGAACTGTCAACAAAATGGTATCAAAATCATTGATTTGTCGATTAGAAAGTAAATATTTGGATTAAAAGTTCAATTCTACGTTGTAATTAATGAAAATTTGTTTTTCTTTTGACAATAATTGGAACTTTTCTCTCTCCAACAAGAACAAAACAAAACTTAAGAACACATTTAAAGAAAATTAATTACGTTTCAAAATTACACGTCGAAGATTTCAAAAGTTCCGTGAGTCTGCCCACTTATTTACCCACAGAAATTTTGCAGTTTCCAGGTAAATTAAAATTTCAACGTTTTTCAATAGGAGTGATACAACTGTCACATTAGATGTGGCACTTAATTTCGATCTGTTCTACGGAAGTGAGGCCTCGAAGTATGCAGTCCGTAAATGTCATTTTTTGATCAACAATCAAAAGATTTTTCTTGCACCAGTCCCTCAACGTGGTCACTTTTCAAGAGGTAACCACGGTTTTATGGATTGAAAGCAAAAACATTTACTTCCGAAAATATTTTTGTTCTTTTCAAATATACAGAAATCTGGTTCATTCAAACCTCGAACCAAATTTTTCCGGGCAACACCGGACATCCCTGCTAGCATTATTAATATAGTAGAGTCATAAGTAATCTCTAGATACGTATATGAAATAAGCTCCGGAGTGAGGGTCTGTGAGAAAAAAAACGAAACTATTTTTGATGCGCCCTAGTATTTTAATGGCGATCTCAGCTGAAAAGTACAAAGATGACAGAAATAAAAACTTAGGAATCGGAAGATATCAAAAGCATTCCTCTTATTGTTGGTGCAAATAAGGGTCAGTGTTTCGACAGATATAAAAACAAAATTTGGCAATGCAACGTGAGAGCCGTAAGTAGTCAATAACATAAAGCAAAGGCCAATTATTTCTGTAAGATTTTAGAATGAAATCAGAAGATAATGTTAGAAGAGGAGAAAAAAATCTCAAGGCATTTCTAAAAATAATAACTCTCGAGGAGATTAAACAGTGAAACACAAACATTGCTACAAGAGTACAGTGTTCGAGTTCTGGTAAAATGTGAATACTGTTTTAATAGCAATCGAATTTTGGAACACCACACTGAACTGTTTGTCTCGTATATCTTTTTATTTAAATTTTAGATTATTCAAGTGGTCAGATTTTTACAACTTTGCTTGAAAAAGAGGCCAAATGCGGCCAAAAGTATGACAGAAAAAAAATAACAATATACTTCATAACATTTGGGGGCATCTTTGTTAGATACCACCAGGCAAAAACATTTACTGGCCACTGGGACTTGATATTTTGAGTTTATTTCGTAATTTCTGCCAGGGTTCGTATTAGGGGTAGACTGAGTGTTAGAGTTGAGTTTTCATTTTCTTTGGGGAGACTGGCAAAAAGGATCGTAGATTTGGGGTCTTTTCCGGCGACATGATCTTTTTTCCCCTTTGAGCTTTCATACTTTAAGATCATAGAGCTTAGCTCGGCTCAAAGCCACTGTAGTGGGGCAGCCAATGAATTTTGAAGTCACAACAGTAGCCAATTAGTTTGTGAGGAAATCTTCCACACTTCTTTGCCCATCATCATCATCATCATCATCATCATCATCATCATCATCATCATCATCAGTAGCAGCAGCAGCAGTAGCAGCAGCATTTTAACGCCCATCATTGGATACTGGCCTTCCCCAAGATTCTCCAAATCTCTCTATCGCCGGCGCCGTGGCCCCGAACTTGTCTGAATCGTCACACCATTTCATTTCCTGTCGACCACAATTCTGCGTATAATCTCTGGGGATCCATACTATGAGTTGTGAGGTCCAGCAGTTGTCTGACAATCTTTCAACATGGCCTGCTCATTGCCTTTTTAGTTTCCTTATGGATTCCATGATATATCTAACTCCTGATAAATATTTCATAGTGTTTTCGTTTCTCTTTGGCTCACTCGCTTTTTCAGTTCCAGATTGTTATAGAAAACAAATAATCCCTTCTTCCATGGGAATTTTTATAACTGACTTTCAAAATCTTGATGCAACATTTCCTTTGTGTGACCAGTCTTTCATGTATTTTGCTTAGCTGAATGTGTTCTTATCTGGTCTTCCTCAACCTAAATATTATCCGAGTCTTCGATTATTTCAGAAAATAAATAATCCTTTTTTAAATTGGACTTTTATTACAGACTTTCAAAATCTTGATGTAACATTCCCTTTGTGTGACTATTCTTTCATGTCTTTTGCTCAGCTAAATGTGTGTCTTTATCTGGTCCTTTTCAACTCAGATATTACTTGACTTCCCCTTAACTGTTTTGTTCACAAGCATGAGAGTACAAACTTCATTGTTTGTCAATGCTACGACTTCACGTTCAAAGCAAAACTGTCGTGGTGGGGCAGAGTGATATGAATATACATTTATTTCCTTTGGATAAAATCTAGCTTGACCAGTGTTTGAAGTTAAATCATCACACTTATCAAATAACCTTCAATAACCCCATTTTCGGTATTTGCCATCGAACAAGGGCGGCCCAGGCTGATATTTTGTATAGATTATATATATATATATATATATATATATATATATATATATAGAGAGAGAGAGAGAGAGAGAGAGAGAGAGAAAAGGAGAGAGAGAGAGAGAGAGAGAGAGAGAGAGAGAGAGAGAGAGTTTTACCTAATTTCTGGATGTACACTTTTACTTTTATATGAGACACCGTCAACCAAAACTGTCACCAAAACTGTCAACACAAGTTTCTCCAGTTTTGAAGTATGTCTGGCTGTCTAGTTGGCTATGTATGTATGCATCACACCTATAGATTGCACCAAATGAAACAAGAGGGCTAAGTATTTACTCCAGTTTTGCTGTTTTTTGAAAATACCCTCTTGGTTTTAGTGCGTGTCTGTGGGGGTGGGTGTTAATTTGCAATGTAAGTTTATGCTAAATTGGTCCCTCACTCTATATTCCTTTTAACGATTATTGCCTAACACAGCATGTCGCCTTAAAAGGCATTTGTCACATGACTGTTTCTATTGAGTGATTAACCAGACATGTTTCCAAGTGGTTTGTAAGTTGCAATGAGTCAGTTCCGTTCAGAATGCAATTTATCAAGTTGCTACGCACAAAATATCCTTTTAAAGCATCATAGTGAATAATGCGAAAAAAAAAAAAAGATTTACTAATGGATCTGTACGTTTTTTCCCTCAGGATTCAATGTAGATACAAGTATAATTAGTTATTATAGGAAGACCTTGAGCCCTTAACGCCATGGTGTCTATCCAAGAAGTTAGACAGATTTTCAATTTCAAAAAAAGACATTAAGCTGCATGAGCTGCTTATGACGTCGCTAGAGAATTTGGAGTGAGCACTATCATAATTCGAACTGTTCATCGTTGGTTCAATAGGCTTGGTCTTGGAAATATGTATTCCAATCAAAACCCCGAGGGAGGCCCAACCTTGATCTTGATGTTGTAGAATCATAGAAAATAGTGATCAACAACTCACCAGAACTTTCTAAAGATTCTAGACTTCAGTGGAGACCATATCCTGTCCTCTTAAGTCAATGAGAAAGGTAAAAAAATTTGGAAAATGGGGCCTCTTATGAATGAAATTAAATGCTCCATGATTACAGCAGAACACGAATTTCTTAGCTGATTTTGTCTAAGCTTAAATGGGATATGAAATTTTGCATCATCTTCTGTATTGACCTGACATTTTTCTCATCTTTTCAAGCATTCTCAACTTCATATCTGTGATAGAATATTCAATCACAGGGAAGCCATAATTCGTGCTTTTACGGTATTTGTGGCCAAGAAACCTAAAGGGTTTTATAGAGATAGCATATCATCCGTCGACAATCGTCAGAAAAGGCCATTGATTCAAATAGGTCATATCCTGATCAAATATTTACCGTTTTTGTTGTTTTTATCATTCTTCATCTTACTGTGCGAAAATCATTTCACCTAATGCATCTACGAATGTTTGCTTTTCTACAAATAATCGATATATATATATATATATATATATATATATATATATATGTGTGTGTGTGTGTCCATGTAAGCATTTCTCTCTGCCTTGAGAGGTACATAATGAACTCAATTTTCTCTCTGTCTCTCTCTCTCTCTCTGTCTCACTCTGTCTCTTCCTCTTCTCAGGCGTTTGACTTGATAAAAGTTTCGATTCGCGATATTTTGACATCTTAATTTCGTCCCCCAAGATACCATTCAATCAGATGTTTGATCTGTAGTTGCAGTTAAGGAAAAGACACGAAATATCCAACTATGCAAAAGGAAAGTTGTTTTTTTCAATAATTAATAACATAAAACTATTCAAAAGGATAAGTGTCTACGTTTCAAAACTCTGAATTCATTGTTTAGTGCATCTCAGTTTTTGGAAAATCCAGCATAGATTTGATCAAATTGTTCTGCACTTCTATCACAGTATCTGACTATTTATCCGGCAAGGTTGTGATCGGAGATAACCAGGATTTCTGGGTTTTCCAGATATGGGGACCAAGCCTTAATGTATAACTAACATATCGAATAGATGAGTTAATAAAAAACAATCACGTGACCAACGTCTCTTGGAAGCACGTTGGGGAAGATCAATTAGAAATTTAGAAAAAGTGGTGATCAATAGATAAGTATCTTTTTTTCGTTTTTTGTTGGATCACTAAAAAGTCAGCATTGTAAAAACAAAAACAAGTGTGAACGTTATTGGACCCAAAACAACTTTTGCATAAACTTATTTCGTAGATCAAACTTATTTCGGGGGGAACTTTGAAAATAGAAACAAAAACATAATAAAATTATAGACATAATGTGGAGTGAATATTTAAATACAGAAACCTGTTCGTCAAAAGCCTGACAAGCATTACGCGAGTCTTGGAAGCTGATTTGCCGACGTTTGCGCAAAATATGATGGAAATCGCAGAAAAGCTCCTACGGAGCAATGATATGAGCTGATAGCGGAGCCTATTGGCAGACTGACTCGATAGGCTGAGTAACAATGATTGTCAACAGTGCACACATTTCCATTGTACGGTACAATCAGAGCTCGTGGAGTTTAGTAACCATCCGATACCACCTTGTGCAAACATACATACATACATGCATTTATACATTGGCAGGCAGCAAGCGAGACAGACAGGTAGGATCATTCGAAAACTTGACACGCCAATGTAGCACAGTTTTGTTTAACGGTCTCTAACTATGAGAATTGAATTGTATTTAACATACACAAACTTGATACATTTCAAAGCCGGGTCTCTTTGATCGCTATTACCCGACTTGGAATTCGTAAAAAAAGTATTAGAATATAAAACTTGGTGTGAAATGACAATACCAGGAGACCATGTGTTGTTCAAATGAAATTTCTTTTATCTATTTCAACGTTTCACCAGTGCGTATTGGCTTTATTGAAAGAAGGTATTAAAATGTGTCCCAAATAGTAAACAAAGATAATGAAAGACCGAAACAGTTTATAACATACAAATGAATCCACTCCAAAAGTACGGGGTCTGTTTAATCCCCTAAACTTCATCTGAAGACAACTCAACCACGTCAGGAAAATTATAACGAAGTGTAACCAATCGGTTAACTACTACTACTACTACTACTACTACTACTACTACTAATTCTGCCGGTTTAGGAAAAAAAACCGTTCAATATCCCATCAATATCCAATAATTTCAGTTTTCTTGAAGCCACATAAATGGTCCAGTGCTTAAGCGTATGTCTGCTCAGATAGTATTATGTTAGCTCGTCTTCCACCTCACACTCAGGAGCTTAGTCCTTTTCCCGGTATTAAGGCAAATTTCCCCGTGAACCCAGCAGCTAATTGAGTACAGTCTAAGCTGTGTAAATGGGATGAAAACACTCCTTTGGTGAGCATACATTCTGTCAAGAAATAAAAAAAAAACTGTAAGAATTCAAGTCTTAGTCTTGATCAGACTTTCAGCTTGCAAGGATCCCCAAGCTAGCGCATCCAACGGGATCTTCATCAGTCGTATCCTCCAATAAGAGGTGTCTCTTAAGAGACCGACACTTCATATTATTGTAGTGTATATATTTTTGTGTAAAATGTATCGGGGTTCTTTGTTTTCTTCATCTTCTATCCAGCTTGGTAATTAATATAAACCATTAAATCCGGTCAGTTAATCCTTAAAATATAGATAAACTAACGACGCAAATAAATGCTCGAAATGTTGCTATGTGAAGGATTTAGACGGATTAACCGATTAACAAATCCAAGATGTAGAGATTAAAGTTGTTTACTTTGGTGACCCAGCTAACGAAATTTAAAACTCGGCGCATTATGACTTAACCAGTGTTCATCTCTTCTTTTAACTCACTGGACAAAGGGACTGGGCGCCTACTTTAGGTTAATGGCGACGAAACTGCTCTCAAAATCCAACTGGCAAATGTATCGAACCAGGTAACCTTCTAACCTTGTTCCTGTAAATGGGCTATTGGTACTCTTGTTGAGGCCTAGATTTTGGGGTTTATAAGGGTTCCGAAACTACACTATTAAAAGATTTCTTATTACTTTATAAAGAAATATTCACAAATACATAAAACCTGAAATATTCTGAAGTGATCCTACATTAAACTTAGAAACAAGAAACTAATTATTTCTATTGATATTCGGACCATCCTCATCTTGGTTGTTTTTCATACAACGTTTCGGCCGTTGTACTCTACGGCCTTCATCAGGTATCATCTGGTAGGTGTGGGGAAGTAACGAACCGAACCCTTTATTTATCCGACGGGTTCGGTTCGTTACTTCCCCACACCTACCAGAAGATACACGATGAAGGCCGTAAAGTACAACGGCCGAAACATTGTATGAAAAACAACCAAGATGAAGATGGTCCGAATATCAATAGAAATAATAATAATACCTTATCTCAAAAATTCAGAGATATAAGAAACTAATTATTTCATCATTATAAATTTCTTATCACTATTTACCGTCATCTTAAAGGATGTTGCTTATTATTGCAGCTAAATTCAGGCTTGATTCCCTTTAGCAGTGAGTAAATAAATCAACAAGGCCGATTAGAACAAAGAATGTTCCATTAAAAGGTAAATAATGATTTACAATACCTTATCTAGTGAAAAAAATGCACTATTATTTTGTTTTTATCTCACAAGGAAATATTTTTCATCTTATTTTCTTACTAGCTGAATAATCGTCTGTTGGACAGGTATTTCGGCTTTCATATAAATGCATATGTATATATTGAACGGAAAGTAAGGGTACAATTTTGCAACTTGGCTACATTATAGATAGAGCGTCTTTTAAAATTATTTTGTTCTCAAAACTTTTAACTTTAATTTTGATTTAGTAAAAAATCTCCTTCACTTTCGACCCTTTGAAGTTAGGGGGTCCATTCTCTTCAAACGCCTTAGATAAAAACATATAAGAGAAGAAGTTAAGTTGATGGGCGGAAAGAAGGTTCCACGTTGGAATAATAGTCACATTGTAAATAGACCCCTGCCAAAACCCATTAAATATTTTCTCTTGTTTTAATCTACTCACCCCTGTATATTTAGTAGGAACGCTGAATTTGGTTGAGGTGCACCCATATCTAGGAACTTTTTATAGCATGGCACACAAACACACAAACACACTGACACCTCTAACTTATATATATTGAAGATCATTCAGCTTTCAATAGGGTTGACGAGAAGTGTGTTTTTCGGTTGCGCCTGTTGCTTCGTTTGTTTGTCCGTTTGTTCGTTCGTTAGTCCGTTCATCCGTCTATTTCATTGAAATTTCATCCAAGGCTTGGTAATGGGGTGAGAAAGAGATGGTACATTTTGGACAGTAACCTACCGGAGACCTGATTGAATTTTTCGAGCGGATCCATGAACACTTATCTATCCCACGTTGTAATTACATGTCCAAACCACATTATACCACCATAATTCCATGTTTTTCGACACGATATCTCCAAAAGTTTTCAATGAATTTGCGGAAAGGTGGACTATAGACTATGGAAGAATTGAGCAAATTTTGTTGCAGATCCAGGTTAAATCTCTCCATATATCTCTCCAACGACGCACTTATACGTCAAAATCAAATAATATTGAGGAGTTTTCTGAATGTCCTGAATTGATTTCAATAATATTTTGTGGAAGTATGAACAATATACTACTTAAGGACTGATTTAACTAGGAAGTGGACCCATGCAAAAGTAACGATCTTCCCACGTCGTTATTTCATGTCCAAACAACATGATATCGCCAAAATTTTATCAGTTCAATCTTTATGAAGATTTTGTGAAAAGATGGAAAATGGAATAACAAAGACTTGATTAGAGTTGGGGGTAAATCCTGCATTTTTCACTCTGATTCCCGACCATTTTTCCGTTTGATTTCTTTTTTTTTTTTTAATTTCATTAATGTATTTGCTAATGTCCACAGGATATATCCAAAAGTTATCAATAAAGTTAGATAACATTTCAGTTGTTGAAAGATGTGGAAAGATAGCCAATAGGCAGCATAAGAATCAATCGCATCTTGGAGCAGAAACTATACAATATTATCTCCTCCTCATTGTATTTATATGATCAAACCACTGCATAACATCGACAGATTCCATGGTTTGTCCACACACTATGTCCAAAAACTCTCAATGAATTTCAATAATATCATATCAAAAGGTGGACAGTAAGCTACAAAAGAACTAATCAATTTTTTTTGTAGATCCACACGCAATCATCCTCTGACAATAGCGTCAATAGGGATATGCGCTCTCTGAGTGCTTTGTTGTTGTTGTTTTTTCTTGTTGTTCTTCCGTAAATCTGATTATGTTTTTACCATAGTCTTTCGTCAATTCAAGTAATAACAAGAAAAAGAACGAACTCTGTTAAAAAACTATGACGTTGTTTATACAATTTTCATGGCATTTGAGAAAATTTATCAATATTCTTTTTTTCTGTGATAATGATATTGATAATATTAAAATTATAAGTGTCCAATAAATTTTTTCAAGGTAATCCTTGCTACAATGTCTGAAGCAAAAAAAAAAAATTTCATTGCATCAAAAATAGAAGGAAAATTATCATCCAAAATGTAGTACAATTTATTGTCAAAGGCAGAAAATATAGATATATACATTAAATGAAGTGTATATATTAGTTATAAATCCTGCTTGGTTAGCTTCCTTTTTTCTCTTTTTTTTCCCTCTGTTTTTTCATCTCAGGAATTATTAAAAAAAAAAAAAAAGAAAGAGTAATGACGTTGTCTGACGTGAAAAAAAGAAATTCCTTTTCGATTGCACCTGTAATTCTTCACGTATGTTTCAACCTGTTCGTTTGCCTTTTTAAACGACATTTTTCGAATTATATTATAGTTGTTTCCACACATTACATAAAAACATTTTTCTGACGAATTATCCTCTGATGAATGGCACACGAAAGGATGAAAATCCTCAAAAAACAAAACCACAAAACCAAGTTTTTGAAAAAGCTTTTTTCTCTTCTTCTTTTACGTTTTTATGGATCTGCTAATTACAGCGATGCTATAATTTCTTTTTCTTCCTCTTTTTTTAAATAATTCCACTCTTATCTTTCTTTTTTGTTACAAACGCTGTCCATCTCTCTTTAACTACTCCGTCTTTGAGGTCACTTATTCCTTACAAATGCCGTCATACTATTCAATTGTGGTCTCAACATAAAACTTTCCTCGTTCTTAGACCTGTTGACTTACATCACATATCAAAAAGCAACGATTCAAATGCAGAGGAGGATGTATTTAAAAATGCTCCCCCCGTGTCGCTAATGGAGCCAAGTATAACTCAGGCCCCCACATCTCTAGCTACACCTCTGCTCAATGTTAGGGAAAAATGCCGAGTCACATATCACCTTCATGTTTTTTATGTTTGAGGTTCGTTTCCCTTTTCACGTATTCACAAGTAAAAATATTTTCCCACCGAACCCCCCGCTCGCAATCCTGGGTCAACTCTTGTTGTAGGGTTGTTTTCAGACCAGACGGATTAAAACTTTTACAGTTTTTTTTTTCAAATCGATTTAACCGTGAAGCTATGTATAAATAAATTATAGGATTAAAAAGGAAAGAAAAATCTAATTAATGTGTTAAACAGCTTTAATTAAACATGTTGCGTCATAAGCAAATATATAATTACAATTTCATCTCCTTGAAATTCCAGTATTAATCTGTTCTTCTACATAAACAAATTATCGTCCAATCATCCAATTAAATAACACACGCACAGTCGCCTCGCCGTAGAACCATAGTTAGCAGGCTAATCCTTAATATTGTGGTGAGTTCGATCGCTATTGAGGACTCCTCTGTAGTAGCTATGTGATGTACTACACCGAGTAAATACCTTGGTTTCCTGCTATAAAACAGCTTTTAGTTGACTCGTCTTGCAGACCATACCGATCGAAATACGTGACTATCTCTCCAAAGATACAGCCCTAGTAAATACTAATCATAATTTTTGCCAAACTCTAGTCCAAGATGAAGTTAGCTTTTTTTCTACCGCAACGAAGACAATCCTCATCATATTTAGGGGAGTAAACTCTTCACTGTTTGTCTGCATTAAACTGATATATGAAATCAATAACCCCAACTGTGACTTGAAATCAGGACTAACTTGTTGGTGGGTGGCATTCTTACCAACTGAACTAAATTGACAAGTCATACAAACTTACAAAATTCTATGCTAGAAGCAAGGGCTTATTCAATTCTAATGAACAGATACATTCATAAAATGAAAATTTCCATCCAATAACTTGAAATCATGACCAAGTGATTACTAGGCGGCTATCTCATCGAGTGAGCCAAATTGACAGTCTTACATATCCCCAACATCATTATACAATCCAAATGTTGCAGTAATCATGGACATTTGGTATAGAAGTGAGGGTGGTGTTTGATCCAGCACCATACAGGCGTGTTTTGATTATTGTTTTTCGACAAAAAATGAACAGTCAATTTCCTGTTTTTCTGTGGGAAATTGCTATTCGAAGGACATTTCGTTTTCTGGACGAGAATAGAAAGTGGCCATCTTTGTGCTATGGTTTAACATTGAAAAGATTGGTCTTAGGTTCTTACCCCCAAAAATTAAAAAAAGAAATATCGAAAAGAAGAAAAAAACCGGAAGTATCAATGCTGTTGACGCTGAGTAAGAAAAATAAGAACCGGAAGTAGCAACGCTCTTGATGCAAAGTGAAAAAAGTGAAAAAACTGGAAGTAGAAATGCTATTTACGCTAAGTACCAAGTACCAATTATTTCTGTATTAATCAAATTAACATCTTTAAAATAAGTCTAATCAAAGTCAATTAGAGGAAGTCTAATCAAAGTCAATTAAAATAAGTCTAATAAAAGTCAATTAAAATAAGTCTAATCAAAGTAATTGAAGACTGTGTGGAAAGACAAATGAGAATTAGTTAGAAAACTGAAAAGGCTCCAAAAACGAGAAATCTAACAAACTGAAGGGAAACTTGTTCCATGGCATAGAAGAAAGACAAGCAAAAATGATTCAGTCTGATAACAACAATGTCCCATAAACATAAGCGAGCTGATTCTTCAAGACAAGTTCTTATAGTAATTCTTGTATCTTTGTCGGTGTCTGTTTTGCTTTGTAGTCTAGGTTTCTGCATCGAGGCTTACGTAAACGTGTGGAAAGACAAATGAAAATTAGTTAGAAAACTGAAAAGGCTCCAAAAACGAGAAATCTAACAAACTGAAGGGAAACTTGTTCCATGGCATAGAAGAAAGACAAGCAAAAATGATTCAGTCTGATAACAACAATGTCCTGTAAACATAAGCGAGCTGATTCTTCAAGACAAGTTCTTATAGTAATTCTTGTATCTTTGTCGGTGTCTGTTTTGCTTTGTAGTCTAGGTTTCTGCATCGAAGCTTACGTAAACGTATCAAAAGTTCGTCTTGCCAAAAGTCCGTCTTGCCAAAAGTCCCAAAATGAAGAACTCCTCCGAATATCATACAGACAAATATACATATCGTAGTTGTTTCGATTACGACGTGTGGACTCGTACAGCCATTGGTCTTATTCGTGTCGAGATCGGGGCGTAGCTCAAGATCTACGGGGCTTGGCTCCCTAAGCCCCCCTCCTACATTTACTGAGATTCGTTATCGTATAATGTTGCTAGAAATAAAGTAGAAATACTAACTATTATTCGTAAAGCTTTTGAGACCATACCTTATTTGAAATCGCTCCAACCCGAGTTTGAGATGGAGCATTCCCATTACTGCGTGAACTTGAATAGTACCTGGCAAGAATGATAGGATAAATTATGTTTTGTGAATTTCCAATCAGCTTAAGGATGGCATAAGCATAGCGGAGTTTAATTGATATTATATATTTGTTTGTTCTAGCGGACAAAAGAACAAACAAAAAACAACGGAAGAGAAAAGTGACATCAGTTTTCATACAACAGGATTTTTAGACAAGTTCCTCATTTTTTTGCGGGATAAAAAATTCAAACATGAGCAATGATGAAAATGAAATCATATGATAGAAGCATACATTATCTATTGTTGCAACACATCCGTCTGAAACCTGATTTTCCCTTATTTGGCAACATAGGTAGGAAAGTAAAGCTGTAATCAGCAGCAGGCTTACCAGTTTTGCCTACTGCTTGATTGGCTAGTAAGTTTTAGCTTATTTTCACTCAATATCCAACCAGTGTAAGGATGGTATAATCACAGCAGGGTTTAGTTAATTTCATATATTTGTTTGCTTTAGCGTGACAGAAATAAAACAAGTAAAAAACAAAATACAAACAAACAAAAAATCAAAGAAGTGGCATCAATTTTTATATAATAAGATCTTTTATACTGGTTCATCATTTTCTTTGCGGGGGAATAAAATCAAACATGAGCAGTGATAAAAAAAACGAAATCAAAGATTAAAGCATAATTGATGACTGGTATATAATTGGATATGATCTCCACTTGAGAAAGAACAGAGAACTTAACGACCGAAACGTAATAATCGAAAGATCAATGAGAATACAATCTCGAATAATTCTTCGAATAATGATAACATTTCACGTCTGAACAACAAACAACACTCCGTAAAACCAATTATCAATATGGCTGTAACAATATCGGAACTCTGAGACAAAGCATTTTCACTATTATATTTTCTTCTTTGTCCACTTGTTATCGTTCTAAATCAAATACTTTTCCACTGTTAAAGCAAGTGATGTGAAATGAGATTACAAAAGTAGCCTTCGAAGAGAATTGAACTTGCATCCCATATCCTGGAAGTACGTCCTTCATAGACAGCTATACCAGCTCACCAAAACTTTCGCAGCCTGCCTCGAGATGATGTTTCGAAACCTAGACGGGGAACACAAAAGAATCGGGATTAAATTTGCTAGGAATCTTCGTGATCTCCGAATTGTGCTGGACGAGCTAAATAAAGAAAGTAAGAAAGTTGTCCTCAACATGAATTTCAGCTAAACGAATGTCATGTAAAACAAACATGGTGAGGACAAGGGCACAATGATCAGAATCGAAAACGCCGAGCTGAAGAAAGTAGACCATTACATCTACTCAGGACAACGAATCTCTATGAAATTCTCAAAAGAAGAAGAAATCAAACGAAGAATGTGGACAAACTTTTGGTAGAGCAAGCTCGATTTTCAAGGACAAGAAAATCACATTTGTTCTATAAAGTTGGGTCTACAACCAACACATCCTCCAGATAGTCACCTACAGAGCAGAAATATGGAGCATAAGCAAGAAACTGACTGAGAGCCATGCAACGTGCACAAGAAAGAATCATACTCAACCTCACACGGAGAGATCACAAGACGGTACAGTATATTAGGAAAAAGGGAGGAGTACGAAATAACATAGAAACTCTTGGAGAACTCAAATTGGACAAGTTGTAAGAATGTCAGACAACCACGAGTCATCACGGCTCCCAACATGGATTCCAAGAGATCATATGCGAAATTATGGCCTACAGAAAGCAAGATGGCGTGATGAGCTAAACAAATTTTTGTAAGTACTGTCTCTGCGACGCCCTGGAGAAGGTGGACGTCCTACGACAAACGCTAAAACACTGCTGTTGCTGAAATCAATTCGGTCACGGAAGCATATGGCTAGGCAGGGCAGAAATCTCATTATATTATCATCCCCATCCTTAAAACCGTTACGTCTTGTTGTTTGTTCCCACAACCTAGAAATAGTATATACTCATGTCAATTCTGAAATGGAACACCGTTACCGTTTTGGCTTATTTTTTTATTGCTTATTATTACTTTCTTTCAAATGCCAACCAATCGTTAAATTTCAATAGAGGGTACTGATAAAGAGCAACAATGAGACAAGAGATTTGGAAAGACGTTATCAATGGCGGTAACATAATAACTATATGTCAGTACATAAGTAAGAACAAATACTGGTTGGATTTTTGGAGTTACTTTCACCTCTACTGTTCGAAAAGTGTCCGATTGGCTTGGTACCGGCGAAATGGGCTAATCCGGGACGTTTTTAACTTTTTTACAAACAAATTAAATGACCATGTAATTTTAATTGATCGAGAGTGTATTTAATCAGAATGAGGATGCAAAATGATATTTTTTTCTCAATGAAAAGTTTATGTAATCAAAGTGAAATCAAACAATTCTACAAACACATTTCACCAACTCTCTCTCTCTCTCTCTCACACACACACACACACACACACATATATATATATATACATATATATATATATATATATATATATATATATATATATATATATATCATGCACTCACAACTCCGGTTCCACCTTGTTGTGGTAAAATCGCAGCTCACGTTATTGAAAAGCTAAGCATAACCTTCAATGAAAAGAGATCAGTAGCGAAGTTTTGTCAAAAGAAGGGTCTTGACTATTTTGCAGTTGATAAAAGCGGGGTTCAACTAGATTCAAGAATGTTAATTGCACTCATAACTCAATTTTTTGAAACCACTATTCCACATCTGTTTCTTGTCATCTTTGTCTGCAAGATGCAAGCCAAGGGCCTCTAATATTGGCCTATTCGCCAACCTTGTGTTGTTTGCATTGCAGCGATTTGGAGCTCACGTAATAATTACACAACCTCCAAACCCTCTTCTTTTTTTATTGTAATTATAAGAGGTGTTGGGTGACCATGTTGGTAACATCAATAACAATAGAGTCTACGAAAAGAATTCAAACTCTGGTTGGAACAATTGGCGTTCATTTCGCATCAATGTCCCTTGACAGGGCATGAGTGTATTTCTCTCCTAAGTATGGGTAAATAACAGATAAACTGAGTGAACCCATTTTGGGTACGTGTCACCTTCAAGCTTATTTCATATATATACAGACAGAACCGAGTGAGTAGTTATGTGATATTTGGGGCGTAAGCAGGATCAGCTGAAGCCATGGCCAATGTAAGGGCACTTTTTTGAATGAGTCGACGTAAACAAAAATTATGCCTTGCTCCAGAACTAAATTTCACCTCAATCTGGCCATCTATAAGGCAACTTCTTTGGAAAAAAAGCTGCGACCCCTCTGCCAAATTTGATCTGGATCTTCGTTTTGCATCATTACCCTACCCACCATTCTTGTTTTATTCATAACATAATTACTGTATTTACTTGCTCCCCCACGAGAGCAAGATGTGACACGTGGTCGTTTTTTTTGAAGTGGGGTTCCAGTTACGGCATTGCTGCAAAAGTTGCTCCCTTGCCCGCAATTTAGTGTCTCAAAGGCGTCAGGGAAAGCCTGACCAATCCCTTTTTAGTACGATTGGTACAGTTATTGCCCCGGGTGTACTGCTCCCCTGAGACTTTGCCGAGTAATTGCTGAGGCCAATAGGACAAATCGTTAGGCCTCTTGCGCTGTAGCAATTACCTTTCATTGGCCATGGTATTACACCAGCCCTGAGAATGTACAGTGAACAGATTTTATTCACAAAACAATTGGCTAAATTAACCAAACACTTCATTATTTAGTAACAGTTCCATTTATATCAAAGAGGCAGAGGCATAAATCTAATTTGTAGCATCTATAATGAATTTAAAAGGGTATATTGTTTAATTATCTCGATACAGTCAAATATTTTAGCGTACTTAGAACCAGTTTAAGCTGTGTAAGAGTCTCTGCACTCAAAATGGTTGCAGATCAGTAATTCAAAACGGAACGACTGACGCCTTTGTCAGAGTAAGGATGCTTTTTATTGTCCAATGTATAGAAAAGTTGCACCTTGGTCGAAAAATCTCCAGTACCGAATTTCAGCTCTACCCAGCAATTTATTCGGCAACTTTGTAGGAAAAAACTGTGAATGGTGCAGACCCCCTCGCAAAATGGGTTCTGTGCGTACACCGTTTCACTCCGATAATAATCATAAGACATATAAACCGAAGAAAAATAAAATATTTATGTGTTTGTGTATTTCCAGGCGTGTGCGTGAATCTGTGTCTTTGTTTATATATCTTTTTCAAGGACCGATGGATGTTTTTGAACGAATATGGGTGTACTTGAGTCGTGTTTCTTGTGAATGTACTCGCCTCTTTTGTGTGGTGCTACGACTTTTTATCGACAGACTTCTTATTGAACGACGTTTCGTCGATAATTCTTTTCATTGAGAAAGTTTTTAATGAAACGACACATCGAAAAGACTTTTTATCGAAACGACTTTTTATCGAAACGACTTTTCATCGAAACGACTTTTATCGAAAAGAACTCTCTTTTGAAACGACATTTCGTCTTCACAAGAAAACGGCATCGTTTTCCTCGATATCTTTTCCCGAACCCTTCGTCGTTAGACTGCAGTGACCAACGTTCGCCATCTGGCTAAATGAACTCCACTCAAAATGCAAGAACCAGTGGCGCTTCGATGCTTAGTAGTACGGACAAAAGCGTGCAGTTAAAGGACCTACAAAAGAAGTGGTGAACAAAGGGACAATCCCCTTGGAGAAATAGAAGAAATGTTAGTTCGGAAAACCAGCAACTTTCTCTGAATAAGACTTGAAAAGTTCTCTGTTTGCAATGATTCCCAAGCTATTTGGGGGTAACGCCCCCTTTCGAAGCATATATTTTCTTTGCACCACACTCTTTTTTAGAGCATATATTTTCTACCATTACCACCACCCGTTGAGTCGGGTACATTGAAAATCAGATTTTAGATAATTTCTTAAACATTCATAGTTTGTGCATTTATTATCATTTGAGTATTTATCTATTATTTTCAGACTCCACTTTATGTTTGGGAAGTGTCGATTTGTATTCTTTGCCTGGAGCCCCTCTCACCACCTACTGTCTTTCGTTGCCTCCTACGGGCACTTTTTCTTACATCATCCTGCTCGAATTTTCAAGCACATCAAAGTGGGTGGCAGTGCCCCTTTGGGAATCACTGGTTTAGAGGAACACCAAGAGGCAGAACTGTTTTACACACATCTTTGTGAATCAGAAATTCATTATTATTATTATTATTATTATTATTAGTAGTAGTAGTAGTAGTAGTAGTATTTTTATTGTTATAATTCTTATTCTTCCTATTTTTATTGTTATAATTATTATTAGTAGTTGTAGTAGTAATTATTATTATTATTATTATCATTATTATTATTATTATTATTATTATTATTATTATTATTATTATTATTATTATTATTATTATTGCCAACGCATTTGGAAACGGTATATGTATCCACTCGTTACTCTCTTTCAGTTTGGTTGTCTTTTTTTTTCATATATTTATGTCTTCACACATATTTGCACTCACAATATCGCCTAACGTTCACAATGAATTATGAGCGATTATATTTCTTTGAAGGACGGGCCATGGGCTGCGGTAGAATTCATCACGTTTTGGGATGGATCCTCAAGCGTTGCCTCCCCTGCATCGTAGCATCTTTGGAATTGAGTTTCATTCAGTTTCGAGTGGCAATGGTGTTGGCAGAGGTATACGCACGCTCTCCGGGTGCGCTCTGGCTATTACGTATACGCGTTCTTCCTGTTTTCCTCGATCAGCCAATCGTTCCGATTTCCTTCTTGTATCTGTGTGTTCGTCTAAAACTGACCGCATTCTCTGTTACGTCAACGTCTTTTGCAATTCGTGGCCGTTACCCCTCACTTTTTTCTCTCTTAATCTCTCTCTCTCTCTCTATTCCCCACCCTCACTCTTTTGTCTTTCTTTCTCTTTCCAAGTGTTCTCAGTACAGACCTGGTCAGTTAACACCACTGCATATCCTTGTAAATAAATGTTTATTTCTGTATCTTTGTGAATCAGCACTGGCATGCTTGCATCGAGTTGCTATTTTCTCAACCGGTGTTTGTTGATCAGCCAAACGAAAATATTTGGCCTTTTTTTCTTTTTCATTTTTAAAAATTATTGTTCATCTTGTTTTGCGTGACTGATTGCGTAAATAATGGCCATCGGCGTCGGACACCAACCGTCAGCAAACTCATCCAATTCGCTAGTCTAATGATTATGGTCCTCACTAAGTGCACCATTAGATCACCGGAATAACCTAAGGTAATCTAGCCGGCCATTGCTGCTATCGTTAGTTCATTCCCCGTTCAATACTCAACACTTGTAGTCTTGTCCCAAACTAAGCTGGGTAAACATGGCGCATGCTGTAGTGCAGTGATTAGCAGGTTTGCCTCACGCACCAATTCGCTAGTCTAGTAAGTTCGATTTCCTTTAGATAAACAACTACCGTTGCCTTGTCTCAGACTATTGATATACTACGAACTTCTGCGGTTACCATTTATGAGTAGGCCAGGGGCTATAATTATAATGGGTGCCTCGTCGTAAAGCAATATTTATGCAATCTAGTCTAGCAAACCAATAATTTGGCCTTATACAAAACTGTGCTGTACTACTGCAGTAGTTCGGACTTCTTTCACTACCCTATATGAGCAGTATCTTCTGTGAGTCGTGTACAAACTGTTGGCAAAGGAACTAAACTATAATGGGTGCCTCGCCGTGAAGCAATAGTTAAACGAATTAATGTCAAACATAGAACTTTGAGCAAGACTAAGCTTTGTAAAGAAGCGCCTATTACAGCACGATAGTTCCTGAGACTTACATTTTCTCTATAGCGAGCAACTCATAAGAGTGATTTGGGATGCTTAGGCTGGCTCAAGGCCAAAGGAGTCGAACATCTGGTAAGACTAAGTTATTAACCGACGCCCAACTATGGATGCCAATATGATACACTCGTTATCGTCTCTGATTTACAAGTACATTTATGAAAGATCAACAAACACATATATATATATACATATACATATATACTCCAAAGTAGATAGATATATAGATGGATACGAGGAATTGGAAAAGTGCCTTCGAACCGGATGTAGTACGGCATTTTGCTGCGACTTCTTGTGTGTACCCCCATTTCCATTGTGAACCAGTGTACAAACCATAGGCATAGGGGCTACTTCAAAAGATACAGTGGAATTCCTCGATCTTCAGGGTAGCATACACATATATGTATTATTGGGAAAATGTCTACGTGATCCGACTGAATGATATGAATCGTGTTATACTGAAACTATATTTAAAATGATCTCCCATTATTACACGGTGCATATCATTTGGCTTAGACAACGTAAATAGAATAAAAATATATACACACACACATATATATATATGTGTGTGTGTATGCACCGATATACTAATGGATATAAAATCATGAGCCGTTGATATATTATTTAAGCTAGCTTAATGCAGCACAAGATTGCACTAATAGAGTCCCTGATGACTGACGAGATAACCCACTAGCAATAGTTATTTGCTAAGCTCAATCCGATACAAGGCCACCATATTGGAGTACTTAGTAAGAACGCACTCCACAGGCGTACTGGAGTGCGAAACGAACTTATTTACCATCACGCTAGGGCAGACGCTCTTTCATAGTCGATTAACGCTCAAAAGCATAAGTTGATATGTGCGGGAGGAGAAGTATGTTTTATTTTGAGTACACATTGTAGGTTTGATATTGCGTGGGCTTGTGTAGGCGTCGGTGAGCGTCTTCCAATTTATGCCACTGCTTCGTATGTGTATTTGAGTGAGGTTTTCACTGCCTCAGTGTGCATGTGTGTACGGGCGTGTACTAATTGGCAGGAGAGACGGTAGAGCATGGGAAGTGATAGGTCTTATGAGTGCGCACAAGTTTGAGTAAGAATGTGTATGGAAATATCAAGTGTAAGCGTGGAAAAGCGGAATGTACAGCTGTCTGTTCGAATATATTTATCTGGGAGTTCTAGGCGTGATTCTCCTTCAAAGTGAACTTACAAGTTATTTTCCCTCTGTGTTGATGCGTTGGTGTTCCCATACTCCTGAATTTGTAAATAAATGTGACTGTACGTGTGAGACTGAAAAAATATGAACGTTATTGCCACTAACACATCCTTGATTAGTCAGACCTTCTATTCGTGTTTTTGTGCACGCCGACGCAGTCAGTTTTTTTTTTGTCAGAATCAGTGAATAACGGTATTATTTTTAGGGATATCGGCTTTATTCTATCGAATTATTCAGCGCACACACACATGTATGTATATCTATTGATTGAGCTTAGCAAATACAATGTAATGTCGAGTGCAAAGAAAAAACTGTATGTAAAGATTGGGTTGCGTCGGTATTCTGATTGGGGAATTTCTCCCTACTTTGAAATCAGCATTCCAAACCCTGGCTTTGCCTTTGGCTCGAACATTGACTACTAGCCCCGGTCATAAAAACGTGAATATCTCAGCCATGAGATGAGACACCGTTTATATAGGTATTTAATAGCTTACTTTGGCACAAGACTGCAAGTGTGGAATGATTGAACTTACAATAGTGATGATTTAGCTACAAGACTATCTTGCAAGCTATTGATCCAGGGCGAGGTGCTTACGCTGCCACAGTTATATGTATGTATGTATGTATGTATGTATGTATGTATGTATGTATGTATGTATGTATGTACGCATATATGTACGTACGTACTTACTTACGTGCGGACGTTTTTATGTATGTATGTATGTATGTATGAATGTATCTATCTATCTATCTATGTGTGTGTGTATAAATGTGAAGATGGATCTATCTATCTATCTATCTATCTATCTATCTATCTATCTATCTGTGTGTGTGTGTGTTGATGTGAGGCTGAGTCTATCTATCTATCTATCTATCTATCTATCTATCTATCTATCTATCTATCTATCTACTTACCTTGATAGCTTGCTCGCTATACACGATTTTGGATCAATAAGTCTGCAGCCTGACACAGTTGTTAACTGAAACTTTTCACGGTATAATGTCCGATCTATGTGATTAATGGAGAAGTGTCTGGTTAAGTGCATCGACAAGGAGGGAGATTATTATTGTAAAATAAATATTTATTGCAGAAAATTAATGCTTTTCATCATTCGGCCACGGATTCATTGATCTGACCACATATGAACGGAAGGAAAGTTTAAAGAACGATGAAGCACTAACAACACTTGCAAAATATTGAGATGAATCAGTACGTTGTTAACACCACTTAGAGAAAATTCAGAAGGTAGGAAAGTGAATTTCGCATGAACAAGGTATCAGAAATCTATTCAAAGAATTTATCGTATGAAAACCGAAATCTCTCTTTCTTTGGTGCGGGGTGTAATTTTACAAGAAAAGTAACGTAAGATCATAGAAAGCCAGGGAAATTACGTCGATGATGCTACAATACATGTCACTTATTTTTGACACTTTCTTTTGTTTATTTTTTTAAATAATTTATTCCTACATATCATGGCTATGTCTTGATCAGAAGAAACATTGTCAAGCATTGTTGATTTTTGACAAATATATGAAACCGTCAACCGAAAATGTCACCAAAATTGTCAACTTTGGTTTCTCCTGTTTTCACGTTGATCTGGGTGGCTGGCTATGTGTGCATGTATGACTTGTACAGGTTGTACTAATAGGAAGGTTTGAACATCTTAACATGTATTTTTTGTTATGCCTATAAGATCCCCCCATATCCCCTTTCTAAATAGATTTTTAGATTATGGAGATCAATTTGCAGTGAAAGTTAATGCTAAATTGGTCCCTTGTTTGTTTTTGATTTCATGTAAATTCTGACTTTTAAGTGCTCCAATAAAAAGTGAGAGGAGTAACTTATTCATTGATCACCTATTTCCCGAATGTTTCAATTGGTCATCACCACTACAGCATGCTGCCAAAAGACGTCGGTCACGTCACAGTTTCCATTGAGTGACTAACCATACCTGTTTTCTCTCTCATTTTAATTGTCTCTTGTTGATCTCACCGATTGGGTTTTTAGAGATCTTACGACGGACTGAAGATCAAATCTAACCCTTAAGCTCACCCCCACCCTTCCCCGATCACCCAGATCCATTTTGTTTTCGATTTTGTTTTTGCACAAGTTGTAGTAGCAGTAGTAATATTATCACGAAGACGTAAGAACAAAAGAACAAATATAGCGCCGAACGATCAAGTGTGGATGAAGGTGAGTTTAATAGTGAGACTTGATCCTCTGTCAGCCGTGAGAGTTGCAGTAGCTCTGTCAGCAGTCAGTTACACCTAGAGGTTGTTATTTATTCGTTACAATATACAATCTACACAGTTTACCCTCTGTCGTAGTATGACGGTTTGAGGAGTTGCAATGAAAAGCAACCAAAATAAACAAGAAAGAAATATCAATGAAGAATTAATAATGGTTGACAATGTTTCATCTAATGAAATATGAATCAAAATATTATTGCTATCATTAACCTTCTTTGGATTTGCGATAAAAAGATGAGAGAAAAATACATTGTTAATTTCAGTTCAAAACTACTCCCTCTGCTATGATTGGTATGTTTCAAATTGATGATTCATTTATTTCTGAAAAATCATGATAGTAATAACGATCCTGTGATTAGAGTTCGCAGGAAATGAAATCGGTAGACCCAGTTCAAACTCCGATGGAGAAAATAGGAAACGTTTTTAGCGTGTGTTTTCTGATCTATTAGATTTCGAAACCATACAAAAAATTTTCAGTCGCAAGAAAACCATTTTTAAAAAGGTTTTTGAGGCAGGGGTTTTATTTACAAAGCAACGATGATGCTGAGCTGTACCCTTAATTTCCGCTCGTCACAGGAAATTCATAGATGTGAATCCTTTTCTCTCTCAATAGTTACGCCGGTGTGGAGATATTTTGTGAGGAATCCGAGCATAACCGAAAAAAAAAAACAAGCTTTTCTTTTAGGCAAAATCCCTAACACTACCCTTCACCTTAACCCCATCCCAAACATGACAATAAAATATGGACTCTATCTAAATCCGATGGTCCGCTTTGACGTGCAAATTACTAACGCTGAGCACATAAATTTTCAGTTTATATATATATATATATATATATATATATATATATATATATATATATATATGATAGATTATTTGTTTTCATTACTCTGTCCGTACCAATGGACGTTCCAAGTTTGCAGCTAAAAATATGCCCTAGCCCCCATCCGAAACAATAGGCTCTTCCACGGGTTCGGTTAACTCTCAATAAAACCTCCAAAATTGATGAGACAAACATTTCGAGAGTAAATATACTTACTAAATGCATCCACCAACATATACATACGTATATATATATATATATATATATATATATATATATATATATATATATATATATATATATATACTCACACACACACACACACATATATATATATATATATATATATATATATATATATATATATATATATCGAGATACAAATGAATATAGAAATGTACCTATGTATGTATGTGTGCTTGTGTGTGCTTGCGTGTCTGTGTGTGTGTATGCACGATCGTGCACGTGCGTGTGCGTGCATTTATGCCTGTGTGCATTTGTAGCGATACTGTTATTTGCCTGACTCCATATTAACTGCATTGTTGAGTGGACATTTCATGTCTAATTTCAGCGATTTCCTTTTTTAACAATTCTGGAGTCTCTCAGCTTCGCTGTTCAGCATGCCGACCCTTTCCGCCCGCTCGCTTCCCGCTAAAACCAAGAGAGACGCGGGAACAACATAACAGAAAAAGAGAAGGAAACAGAGAACTTGAAAAAAATGGCGATATGTAAAGCGACTAAAATTAAGATGAAAGAAATACTAGTCATGAATTAGAAATGGCTTTTCGCTACTCCTTTTAAAAGCGCAAGATTGATGCCCTACTGGAATTTTAGGCTTGCCATCACATGGTAAACATTTGGAGTAATGTAATCACCGAGTCACTTTAGTCGTGAAATGAAATCAAGTTCGGGCTGAAACTTAAAAAAGGTCGAAATGTATAAGAAGTCTATCCGGAAAGTATTCAGCCATCTTGCATATCACGAGATTTGGTTTCGTAGCCTTCATGTAACTTGCTAACGAATCAGAGAAGACTTCACTGTATATAAGTCAGCAGAGTCTCTATCGTGGGTAATTCAATCGGCAGTGAGGCGCTAATTTTATCCCCTAAAAGAGATAATATATATATATATATATATATATATATATATATATATATATATATATATATATATATATATATATATATATATTCTTCATTGTTGCACACTAACAGAGAAAAATGTTTACCTTCGCATTTGGTCCTGCGAAAAGAAAACGTTTCCGCTCACTTTTGACCCCTAAAAGGAAAAAGGCATTCTGTCTCGTTTGACCCATAGAAAAGAAACAATTATCTTCAGCGTGTGGCTTTTTTTCTCTGTAATATATTGTGCTGTATTTTGATTTTGCAAGTGATGTTTAGCATGCTGGATTTATTGATTGAATTCTATGTTTAAGCTCACTAGGTGACTATCGAGAGGATACACATGTTGTAGATCCTCTGGAGTGAAGGAAATATACGTTTAGAAAAATGCAAATCAATACTGCACGAGGGACTTCTTCAATATCCACCGACGGTTAGTTGAACAAAAGCAGGATACTTTTCATGGGGTATGGAGAGGTATGTCACCGGAAAAAAAGGAAGAAAATAAGACTTCAAGTTCAAAAAAGAATCAAGTTATCCTCATGGATAAGTCAGTTTCTTGACAGAAATTTATTGATTGCGTCTGGGCCATTTGGATCGTGAAATAAGGAAAATGTCTAGAAGAACCTTTTATGAAAGATCCTCTTCACATTTCAATGAAACCTGGTCGGATATTACGAAGAGAAGATTGAATATGTGATGAATCTGACGCTTGAAAGAGTCAAAAAACAAAAAGACAAAAAAACAACCCCAAACCGTCAAGTTCAAATTTTGAATTTGATTTTAATTTGCATAATAAGATATTCTTGAACTTTATTCATTAACTTATGCCTGATTTTATTAGATAATTTCACATTTATCTTCAATATTCGTTTGAGTTTTTGATATTAAACCAAGTGTTACCTGGAATTGAAAGATTTTATTTAATTAAACTGAAAATTACAGATGCCATAGGATGACTCAACCATTATTTCAAATTGTCCAGAATCGAGTAGGCGACCTGCGCTCGATCTTACGTTAGAAAATGCGGAATGCTTATCTTCAAAGACTGGCTTGCCCATTCCATTTACAAGATTGACATACCATCATCTCCCTATCCCTTTCCCCCTTATTTGGTGCTGTGTTGGACTACACTAAGCAAAGCAAATATACAATATGATTATCTAAAATTTGTCGCAAGTCTTCCATATTGGAATAAGGTAAGTTCTCATTAAAGAACTGATCAATTCTCTACTGCGAATGGAGATAGCAAAAAAAAAAAAAAAAGAAAAAAAAAGAAAAGAAAAAAAGCCCCAAGAATGAATGGAAATCATTTGATCTGAGTGGCGCCGGAACGTATTGTCTGTGTGACTCGCATTGCTGGTAATCAATCGATCCTGTTGGTATATTAGCCACCATTTTCTGTTGCCATCTTGTTTTGTGTGAATCGAGACTCCATCGTTTCTTTACGTATTATACACCTGGAGAAAGCCGTAGAATCAGACCGACCGCTCTAATAACAGCGTCGACTGTACGAAAGAGTTCAATCGTTTGCGCAAAACTTAGCAGCTTAATGACTCTTCAAAAAGTTACAGACTAATTCCCGAGGAAAACTAGGTATACGCGGTCAAACTATAGTGACCAAAACAATAAAAATGAGCATTCAAATCCAAGTAATTCATAGAGCAAAAACTTAACATACATCTAGTAGTCAATCATACCTATCATTGAACTGATAAGAGATCAGCATGTGTGTGTGTGTGTGTGTGTGAGAGAGAGAGAGAGAGGGAGAGAGAGAGAGAGACGGTGTTGTGTGTAGCGTTCATTTGATTGTATTTGTTTTAAAGACACTGAGTTGAGTCAAGGAAAAATGATACCCTGCGAATGTTAGATGTACTGTTATTATTGCTGATCATAAATGTGGTGAATTCTAGGGAAGATCTCTGTCCAACAACGGACATCAAGAGGATGATGATGATGATGATGATGATGATGACGATTATAATTAGGATAAACCGAAAACTTAATTTTGAACTAAAAATCTTAAGGTCGTCCTATATAACAGGTTTATTTGTACTGAAAGGTAATTTAATCATATGTGGTCAATTTTCTTCATATCCCGAAACCTAGTGCAGCACCGTTAGGATGACACAGATTATTTTCATTATGGGCGTGTCAAAAACGAGATAGCCTGACGGAGCATATTCCTCTCCAGGCTGATGTTGGATCAGAGTTGTCCATCTAGACTGATTATCAACCATAGATGGAGAGTCCAGTCTGTTCTAATATTCATCTATAGTTAGTTTTCCCTGGAAAATATGGATTCGTGCGTTTCCCAAGGACATTAGTGGGAAGTGAACACAGTCATAGCTCGCGAATTCTGTTCTCTGAATCATTAAACTTTCAGTCACTCCGTACCTCCTCAAAGACAGTTTTTAGAAAAAAAATTATCCTAGTGTCTGAATCACGGGAAATTGAATTGACAGAAAATCGTACAAAAATTTAATTGGCTGTTTTCATTGATTATGTTATATTTCAAGAAATTACAAAGCGGTTTTTTCCTTTTTCTTGGCAAAGTTTAAATTTTCGAAAACTGTAAAGAAGAAATCGAAAGAAAAGTAAAAGTTAAAAGACGAAGCAACTATTTAAAAGTGCCCGGGTGAAGTTCATTGTAGAAGTCGAGCTGAACCGGTTGAACTCTAGACATTAGTAGTTCATTTGAGAAAGGGCAAAAAGGTCAAATCTCGTTCTTGGGACAGAAAGGAGGCCGAGGCACCCCGTGCTGACCTTGCCATCAACATCGTTTTTAAAAGTAACAGCTTAATATCTTTGCCCCGAGGTAGGATGGAGCTTTTCAAGATTACTGTCTTTAATTCAAGACGACATTTTCGAAGCGGTCAATAATGAAGAGAAGAGATATGCCAAGTTTGAATGTGTCCACGATACTATTTACCGTGCGCAGAGTGGTTTGCTTTTCTAGCCAAAAAACTCTCCCTGTAGAGAAACTCCTCTTACGTACGAACAAATTAGGTTCCTTGAGATTATTTTCAAGGCAAAGTTTCAGCTTTTATCTCTGCTCTCCAACTTTACAATCACTCCATAACTCCACTGCATATCTTTATCAATTTTCTCTATTAAAATAGTAAAAGTTTTATGTAGAGGGGGGAAGTGTTTCACAATTAAACTCTGAAGTCTTCCGTCTTTTCTTTGCTTCAAAGATCGCCTCTAATTTTAGCAAAAAGTACCATGAAAACGATTTCAAATTTCCACCACGTATAGCACGCATAATAATTTTATAGAATACATTTAGCAAACGTATGTCTTATTGTACGACAATGAAAAACGAGGTCTGTTCTGAAAGTAATCATTCATTCAATATCAATGAAAAAGTCGCCTACCTAGGGAAATGGTCACTTCAAAGTAATCCGTTTAGGACTTCTCAAACTCTTATCCCTTTGTCCTTTCTCTTTTTCTAAACACTCTGCTAGGTCGTCTTTTGGGATCGTCATCAGCTGCCATGTCATGTCCTCCTTATTCTCGTCCACGGCCTGGAATCCCTCTTTCAACAACGAAAAGCCAGAAGTTGCAGTGAATCAAATTTTGTACCGGAGTGATTCTGATAGATCTAGGGTGTGCGACGTTTTGTCAAAAAACTAGCACAGGCTGTGAAGAATGGACAGTCTTGGTCATTGTGAATGTACTGATTACTAATACACAAGCTCATTCAATAGCAGCTCACTTGCTGACTGAGTAATCCCACAGGGAAGTGTCTGTTCATGCATTCACTGATACATCAAAGCTGCTGACCCGGTTCAGGGGATATTCAAAATGGCTGTCTGGTTTCCGGTCAGACCTCGTATCCTTCTCAATGTGTACCAATTATGATACAATCATGCGCTGTACGTAAGTTACACTGGGTTGCAAATCCAATTTGTGCTATCTAATGTGTAGGACCAAGGCAGGAAACGGCGAGAAGACATACTTAAAACTTAAGTAAATTATTAGGCATTGAAGAGGTGTGTCACTAGAGCGTGTCAGAAAATCAAAAAGAACGTTATTTTGTTCACAGTAAAGATAAAGGATACGGACGATTCTTCAACACCAGCTGTAAGTCCAGGCTGAGCATTGAAAATCTAATAGAAAATATCCTGGCTCGAGTAATAAAGGCTGAACTTGCCATCGGCCAGGCTTAAGTGAGCGAAGAGAAATAGAAGTGGTTGGTTTTAAAGGTTGGGAATACAGGAAGTGACGTCACGAGTTTCGGGACTAAGTCACAATTTATAGGGATGAATTCATGCCCAATGAAATGATATTTACATCTGTTAGAATAGTAATACTTTCACATAATTCAAAACAAATAAATCAGTATATATATATATATATATATATATACACACACACACATATATGAATTATAGATTGTACTACATTATAAAGAGACATTTGAAACGATCTTCCGTCATTAAACGATTAATGTGTCACTCAACCTAGACAACGTAAATAAAATAAACTATAAGAGAAAATGGGGCTGCTGCAGGAATCGAAACTGCCATCAATAGGAAAGCTGCTTTAACAGTAGCGTTGCTTTTATCCATTGTACTAAACAAATAACTAGTTTCAAGTTCAATTCTCATTGCGTTTATTCTCGGTCTATTTGCTTCTTTCAACGTTACAGCTAAGTATTAATATATATATATATATATATATATATATATATATATATATATATATATATATATATATATATATATATATATATATATATATATACACTAGTCATTTATGTAACTCCTGCTATCATAGGTAGGATTTATTGAAAGAAAGGTCAAAACGTCCATTTCCTCGAATATCGTGACACAACAGATTCCGGTAGAATAGAAAGAAATCGAGGCAATAATCACGCTGGTATTTTACCGTTGAACGTATCTGAATATACAACCAATAACTCTCTCCCACATCTACGATATTGCACATTAGCAAAATGACATTCTTAGAGGAAGCAAAAAAAATTGATTGGGAAACATTACATTTTCATCTAATATTTGTTTGAATAATTTTCGGCAAAATCTGAATAGTGCGCTTCAAGAAGAAAGGGATTGTCAGCGTTAAAGACAAGGCAAGCGTTACGAACAGAATAGGACTATATATATATATATATATATATATATATATATATATATATATATATATATATATATATATATTAAAATTGAATTGCTAATGGTTTCCTCATAATAAAGTCGATGGAAATCAGGAAAGAAGGAATTGTTCGTGGTCAGGAATGAAGACAAAGATAATAACAAAATAAGGCTATCATCGATTCTATAATTTTGCTTGTCAAAAAATGCAACTAGTTCGCTCTCATTGGTCAATTCGGTAAAAACTGACCAGGGTAAGAACAGAGAGAAAAGTTTGGTAGTTTACTTGGGAGGGTAGGGAAATCTGATTCATGTTTGTACTATATTTAGCTAAAATTATGAACCATGAAATTTGCACAGGTACAGCCTGTTTATATAATAAAAAAAGCTAATTGTTTTACTATGGAAATTCATTGTACATTAGGATGAAAGAATTGCTGTTGATCAGGAATCAATGAAAGGGCCATAGTCAGAATATGGCTATTATACGAATAATTTGAATAGATTTCTAATGACTAAAGAAATGCAAAGGAAATCCGGAAGAAAGGAATATATCAATGGTACAGAATTAAGGCAAGCGTTACCGAGAGACTATGACTATTGTAGGTAAATTATGAATGCAGTCCTAATGGCTTTAATAATGAAACACTTTTTATACATTTTTTTTAGAAATAGTTTTTCACCTGGGCTCATATTTTGATAAAACTTGTTTTCGAAGTTCTTTTTTATTGTAAAATTTTTTGGAGGTTATTTTTTTTAACTATCCTCATATTTCTCTAACACCTTTTCTTGAAGTTGTTTTTCCCTGGAGCTCATATACTGAGTGCACATTTTTTTTTGGTCATCTTTTCAACTGATTCCATATTCTGATAACAACTTTTTACGTTGATTTTTCACCTCACCAAATATTCTAATAACACTTGTTTTGGAAGTTTTTAAAAAAATCCTTTTTTTACCTGAGTTCATATTGTTATAATGTTTTTGGAAGTTGTTTTTATACCTATCCTCATATTGCTATAACACTTTTTATTGAAGTCGTTTCCCCCATCCCCGTGCTCATATCCCGGCAATACTTTTTCTGGGTGATCTTACTAACTGACCTCATATTCAAACAACATCTTTTTCCATTGATTTTTCACTCAACCTAATATTCTTACACAACTTTTTTTGGATGTTTGTTTTTACCGAGGCTCATATTCTGTTGACGTATTATTTTGAAGTTGGCTTTTTTTAAAATATGACCTCATGTTCAGATTACATCTCTTTCTACCTTGCCTTGTATTCGGATGAACTTTTATTTTACATTAATCTTTTTTTCACTTGACCTCATTTTTTACGTTGAATTTTTTTTATCCAACCTAACATTCTGATAACATTATTTTTCCTCTCAGGGGTCAAAATTGAGAGGTAACCTCTTTTTTTTTCTGTTTCAATTATTGATTAGCTTCCCGTATTCATTTATTTAAAATGATCATAATATCGTTTCGGTATGAAGGTAGTGAATTGATATAGAGCTTAATGGTCGGCGAATGCGGACTCTAAAGGAGTACGTGTGATGAAAAATAAATTGCTGATAGTTTTACTATAGAAATTCATTGAAAATCTGGACGGAGAGAATTGACATTAGACTTGAACTATTGAAAGATTAGCTGTTAGTGTAGGGCTATTGTATGCATAATTCAAATATATTTATAAAGCTTTTACTTCTGGAAAGCATTAGGAATCATTAAAAATCGGATTCTTATCGACCAAGAATTAATTCAAGTGTTACTGAAAGACTTGGGCTATAATACATATTATTCGAATACATCGCCTACGTTTTTACTGTAAAAAATGCATTGACAATCAGCAAAAAGGTATGGTTAATGTCAGGAAATGAATCAGGCATTAGTGACAGAAATTGGGTTATTACATAGATAATGAAAATTCATAACTACTGATAAGTTTATAGAAATGTTTCGACGATCAGGAAGAAGGAGATTGTCAGTGATCAGAAATGACTGGATAGGGCTACCGTGTGGATAATATACCAGAGGAAATTAATATATCGATTGCAATAGAACGAAAGATATTAAATTATTGATCTAATTAAAAGCCAGGACCCTTGAAATATCGGTAATGGCTAATCAAAGATCGAGCAGCTAAAATAATTAACGTAGGTTTCCAAGCTTTCCAGGTCATTCGGGGTGTTGAAGGTTGTTTCCTAGTAGTCTTTGATTAATCGATCTGCCTAGGCCAAAGACCTGAAGTTGCAAATGTTGTTCGCACTGATTAACCCCACCCACCACTTCTCGTTGGCCGGGAACTGTCAACTGATTGTTGCCATGACTGCAACAACCTTGCTTTCATTAGGAAATCTAATTTACTTCGCCTAACAATCCGCGATATCAGGTTTTATTTTTTTCTTAATGACTGCAATTTTTCGTCTAAACACTTGTCTCTCTCACCTAAAATATAGGGTGATTATGCAACAAGCAATTTTGGAAAAAAAAAAGTAGTAATGATTTTTATAGCGTTATGATAAAGGTCAAGAAAGTATTGGTTCACAAATAGTCAGGTAATGCTTAAAATGAGGTGTCAGAAGATTAACACAAAATTACTCAATTTATAGGTTTGAAAATTGAAAAAAAAAGGAGATACACTAGAATTAAGATGCATTTGAGTGGGATTGTATCTATTTCAACCACTTAGGAATGATTGTCCGGTGATTGTCCAGTTTCTTTGTCCTGGGTCTTATTTATCCGGCCGTCAATCGAATTGTGATTTGAAGCAAATCCTAGATAGTGGTGAAGGTAGGGAAAACAATAATTGTCTTAAAGCAGCTGACGTGATACCTTGCCAGGACCTTTCTTTGTCTAGGGCCTTCCTATCCTGACAGTGAATTGGATAGGGATTCGAGACAATTCATAAATGTTGATAAGGTCAGTGACAGCAATTATTAGCCATGGAGCTGCTGACGAGATTTATCTCGTTGATATGACTTTGCACAAAAATATCCTGCTCCCAAATGGTGAATGGTAAATATAAAAAGTTTGTAGTGATGAAACCAACTCACGTGGGATTTTTCGAGTGAGAGAACTGATGTTGCAAAGACTACACCTTGCGGATAAATCAAGCCAACAAACTACGAATAATAAAAATCTAATGTATTGATCAGTGTCATTAAAATGTGATGGAGCATTGACTTAAATATTCTTGTGTGTACGTGATTCAAAGAGCGAAGAAGTGAGAGGGATAGAGTGTGTTTATGTGTATATTTGGTGTTTGTTTGTTTAAATGTTTCGGCTCTTAGTTCCAAAAAACTTACAGCTTGGCTCTGTTGAGAAAAGATTCCCCTAGCAATCACTGGGTCGTATTTCAAATCACGGTTGGGAAATGGCAATTTTTATAAATTGGTCTGGTTTAATGTGACTGGACAGACGAATAAAGAAGGGACTCTCCAGAAATAAATGAAGATTATTCTCGTTGAAGATGGTGAACAAAATCAACCCCAACTTGGACAGGAGTTTACCAAGAAGAAAATGAGCACTTACATCGTTTTAACAATTGCATGAATGAAAAATATATGCATTTTGGTATGTAGTGCTGACTGTCAAGTAGCGGTAATTGTTCCATTCGTTTCCATAATAAAGTTATTCCCTTTTCCTTTTTCTACTGCTATTTTCGTTTATATTCTATCCTGCTCTGTATGCTTGGAAATATGTATTTTTCTTGGTAAGTGTTAATCTTATATAAAAATACATCACCCGTGTAAATCTAAAGTAAATGTGATCATCAGAAGTATATTGAATGAATATTTTGTTTGTTTCTAGATACTCGTTTCCTCTCATTGTAAATAACGACGCTAACGCGCTGACCTCAATTTCCGGTCTGCAGTACGCCAAAGGTTGCTGGGAACTTGAAGTTGAAAATAGTAAGGGCTCGCGCTGAAACGTCTGAGAAGATTCAGCTAGTGATTTATACGCAAACTAAAATCGCGAATAATGACGAAGCGCACGTCAAGAGAGGAGTTCCCTTTAAAATCAAATGCATGAAATCTATTTCTGTAAACATGGGATCCTAGAAAAACGAGATTACCGTTCATTTTGAAGTACAGCCAACTCAAGTTCGTACGTGTGATTGCGCATGCGTGAATCAGCGAAGGAAAATCTCTGATTGGTTTGATCAAGTTGGCTCCTCCATTCGTCTTCAGTTTTATTATTATTATGATTATTATTATTGCATAAGCCGATTGAGTGTTAATTACCTGCAAAATGCCGTTCTCAGGGAACTGATGTCTGGCACAGTTCCATGGAATCTCTCCAACTTTTTAATAATAAGATATTCTGAGAAGAATCACCGTTAATCCCATATTAACTACTGCTCCATTTGCTACAATCAGGAACTTCCGTCTGCCTAATCACATCAAATCACTCACATTTTCTTCTTAATGTCTCAAGGCATTAAATCTACGAAGAATTGCTTCTTAAGCCGCTACACACGAGAAGCATTAATACAATAATTCTCCTACGTCTGTTACATACATCTGTTTATATTGGTGCTGTGAAAACGATGTGTATGGATAGTAATCTATCTGTAGAGTGTGTGCTTCAACTTGTACAAATCTTTTTAAAAAAAATAGACGAAACAACATCGGTTAATAGCCACTAAATGTATGATATAGTCTAATCCTTGTATCTTATATAAAACTAAATTATGAGCGTCTATGTATCTTTCTCTACGAGATGAAAGATGTATTGAAAGCGGGGAATTAATGAAAAATTCCTCTACAGTCCGTCGATTTTCACCTGATATGGTTGAGTCTTTGTTCGCTCAAGAACAAACGATTTCGAGGTTTATCATCTACGTAAAGAACAATACAAATAAAACAGCACTGTTTGTGCTACTAGAATAAACGATTTTTCGAAACCCTGATGAAAAATAGGATGCTACTTATATGAAAATTCCGTGGAGGTGAGGAAAACAGGGGCACAGAAGAACACAGGGCGCAGTACATCCATATTTCTTTATTTTTTTTACTTATGCAAATACACATCATGACGACTGCTACGTCCGTTTCTCAATTCAACACATCTACAATTTTATCTTGTGGAAGAATTGCCTACTTGAGCATCGTTGTACAGCAAGAAAGCCAATGAACCTAATTTCAAGTCAAAAGTAATTTTGAGAGGTAAGAGGTTTTATTATAGAGCTACAATTATCCAATAGTTACTAATTGTGCGACATGAATTGAAATTAACTTTATAGTAGGATTATTTCTTGTGTTGCTCTTCAGAGAGATGTATGGTTGTCTTTCTCAATTGCATGCGTGGGTTACAGTGAATCATGGCAGGGTGGATCACTTCTGGGACTAATTCACCTTGACCCTTTCAAATAAAGTTGATCCTGTCAATCCATCTTAAAAACTAGAAGAGAACTTTAATTCTACTATTGTATCTATCTTTTTTTCGTTGCTCATAACCAGTCCACAATTCATCGACACTTTGATGAAATGTTTAGTTGGTTTCCCCCAGGGGCTCATTTGAATTAAAAAAAAAAAAATGTTGATTCACTCATCCCAGAGGGATGATCCAATGTTTACTAGAACTAGGGCACAGTGAACGAGAAATAGAACAGAGAAAAACAATCGCCTATCAGCTGCTATTTTAGAGACATATAGCTTTCTTATCTTCATATAATGTATTTCACAGCCAACGGAGTTACACCTTCTTTTAATTACTGAAATTTATTAAGAGTAGCTTCTACCTAAAATTGATTTTTCATTGTCCACTGTGCTTCAGCTTCCCGTATATATACGAATATGATTCAATAATTTCTGTTCACATTTGTAATATAATTATACCAGTCTAATAACCCGTCTGTCGAACGGGAATTTAGCTAGTAGCGTAAAAGCAAACGAATACTCTCTTTTGAGCAGGAATTACATCAGACAGTCAGCTAAACAGGCTTTTTTTTAAAGAACAATTAACCGATAATGTACACATATATAGATATCAGGAAGGTTAGTTTATTGTTTGCTAAGAAATACGAAGAAAAACAGTCGTTGTAGTTCCGACGTAAACATAACAATTGAAATATTTATCAAAGAAATAAAAATGTTGTTTTCACAAATTTCATGAAAAATATTTTGAATATTTCTATTTACACTTTCTTTTAGGTCAGTTTGAATGTTTATTCTCTCCAGCGAAAAATAGAAGGAAAAGAAATTACTTGAAATACGTATTTTGGAGGAGTTGTCGGCAAACAGTTAGCATAAACGATAAGATCGGTTGCATAATTGAAGGAAAGAATGGAAAATGGAATATAGGCCGAGCAAAGAGAAGTAATTATAAAAAAGAATCCCTGAAGAACTAGGGAAAATAATTGCGGCGTAAGAATCCCCCAAGGTTGCGTCAATTCAATATACAACAGGGAAACACTCCAAATACTAGAATCAGAATGTGCCGCTTGGTATCGCCGGTCTACACTATTCTGAGCAATTTTGCCACTTGGCATGCTCCTGGATTGACTTATCTATTTCCTCTAGCCCTTTTCCTGTTGTTTTAAAGTGCGTTTGACTGTTATCTCCCTGGATGATGGGAAAACGTGCGTAAATGTTATTCTTTATGAGGCGAAAATTCTGGCTGAAACTAACGTAAGGCTTCGGAATGGTTTCAACTAAGAAGCATTTGCTTAACACACAAGTATACAAGTGGTATACCCGTTTCAAATAATTTGAAATGTCACCTGAAGACCTACTAAGATCTTGCTGACATCCAATAAGATGATAATCATGTGGAAAAAAATCAACTCACAATCGATGAATGTTGTCGTCAAACCGTTGCTGATGTAACTGAGGTGATCGGTTCGTCTTCGAGTTTATAAAGGCAAATGGTGACATGATTTGAAAATGAAACGTCGTCTCCACAAAATTCGTTGTGTCAACTGGATTTATAATTTCTAAATACAAAACACAACACTAAACCTGTAGTTAATCAAAGAAAAGGAGGTGGCAGGGAAAAAAAAGATTTCACATTTGTCGATATTTTCATTCTGTGTTCTATATACGTATATATGTACTGTATCCACGAGATGCTTTTAAAATCAAAATAAATATGGCATAGGTGATATCATCAGAGCTAGATTTAGATGGCATCAAGGCCCAAGCTATGGGAAACCTTTTATCACTATTTGTTCATTCCTGCAAGTAACATTTCTGTTAGGACCAAGCACTTTCGACCATACACAATGCCAGATGAAAAACATTGATCATCCCATCAATCTAAACGTCAACATTCCTATTATTGGCATTTACGTCGTCTTGACACCGACTACTGCCGCCTTCAGAAACCCACAGTCACTAAAGCTGACACATACAGAAAACCAGTAAAGAAAATGCTAATGTCAGTAACTTGTATGCCCGTAACTAATATTCCGAAACATAAGTCCTACAGGAGGTTTCTTCGTATAAACCGTTTCGTTTGGTCATGCATAATCGTTAACTAATTTGAATAAATGAATCGTAATGAAAGATTTCCAATGAAATGAGAGAGAATCAATAAAAACTGCCAACGATTTTGGCGACGAATCAATTTGCAGTCGGGATTAGATTTTTAAATATTTGCCGATAACTTCATTCAGTTCATTGTTAATTGGTTGAGATTTTGTTCGGATCGGTTGAATGCGTTAATTCCTCCATGATTCCAGAAACATTAGTTCATTTTTTTTCTCATGAATCACCATTTGTTGTTAACGTGTATAAATACTTCTTCCCGTTCTGGATTAGATTATCTAGTTCGGAATAGCAGGACATTATGACGAGATATTTTCGATGTGCACGTTGAAGGATTAGTCGTTAGGCAGAATCGGGAACAGGTTCAATTATAAACTGTTGTGAAATTAAGCTCAATCATTCTTGGATAATGAAGCAAACATACTCGTACAGTCACAACTACAGTTACTCCTTCAACAAAATGGCAGCTTTTGACAGTTTCAATCAAGATATTGTCTAGAATTCCAAAATGATTAATAATCATCATTCTGCATATTCGTTGGAAGATAATCATCATTTTTATTGTTTTTATCACCGTTTTGGTCGATACATCCTTCGACCTTCCTGGTATTTTATGGAATTTTGAGAGAAGCCAATGCCATTATTTTATGTATTCGTTGGACCAGAATTCTCATACTTCCTGTTTTTTTTTATCGCAACTTTCCAACCGATGAATTCTCCGGCCTCACTTGCGTAGTCTGAACTATTTCTTTCATTTCTTGTGTTTTTCTGGACTGGACCGACGATGAGAATATTAACCCGAAAGAATCATGGTGAAATTTCCATTTAAATTTCAATTAACCCAAAAATGTTTGAGACCTACAACTTATCATTTTTTTCAAGAATGTTTCGTATCGCAAAAGCAGAAAATCTGTTTCACTAGAAAGATTTTCTTACCAGATATTATTTAGTGGATTTAGTAGAATTTATACAACTGGTTACAGCACATGTCGTAGATCAAATTCTCGCAAACTATTTTCACATTGGACGTAGACCTTCCTCAAGGTCTGCCAGACTTCACGATCGTGGGCTTAGCTGTGCTCCCCATATTTATGGCCTTTTATTATACTAAACTAAGCCTAACAAATATTTGCATTACCTACTGTAATAAGACGGTTAGTGAGCTTGCATCGCAGACTAATTCGCTTTCGTAGCGTCAGTAGCGACCAAATCGCTATTTTGATGAATTCGAATATATCGGAGTGCCCACCTACTGTAGTTTTATGATACACAAGGCTTAACTAAGTAAATAACAACTCAATTGCTTTAAGGCGACTGTTTGCTAGCTCGACTCACTAGAGCATTGTTAGGGTTGAGAGAACGATAATGACCTATCTCGATGCTTATAACTTATTTCCCACCCGTGCAAGAAGTTGGTTTTCGAGCCATATTATAAGTCAGGATTTCGAATGCTGGTTATTAGGAGCCTTGTAAAGAAAGGACATTCTCTGGCCAATCTTCGATTCTAAACATTGGAAACATGAAATTCTTTTATTACATTTATCTCCAGTATTTCTTCTAACAAATGGCAAAAGGAATTCTCGCGATTAAAATCATTCTAATCGACGTTCAGGAATATATTTTTGAAGACATGCACACACTTTCACACGAAAGGCAGTTGCTTTTTACGTAATAGTAGTTACAAAATACACACACACTCACACACACACACGCACGCATACAAGCACTCTCTCTCTCTCTTCAAAGAATCAGTCCACGAGGCAGGATCGGTCATCTATTGTTATCAAGTAATGAATTGATCCCCCTGATTAATAAAACAGGGATCGGTTTATATTGATATTTAGTGATTCACCGATCCCCCATGATTAACACATCTGATTTATTGCTTTAAGTAACCGGTTCGTAGACAAGATACACATTCTATATCTTGTTTACTCAGCCTGAGCAATTTTCTATATCCATCTGTACTAATCAGGGAGGCAGTTGTACATACAGGTGCAAAGATATAGGTGGGATTCACACACAAACACAACATACAAACTCATACTAAAAATCCCATCTTTCCTTACTAGTCAATGTAATAAAAAAGCATACTGATTCATTGCCACCATAATCACCCGAAGGACCTCGAGTGGAAGAGCTTGTATCAATATTAGAAACTGTCAACTAAAACTGTCATAGATTACAACATAAGATTCTTTAGTTTTTTCAGTTGTTCTGACTGAGTGGTTGGCTGGCTGGCTATGTATATATCATGTACACAGGACACACCGATGGAGCTAAAGGGCTGAAGATTTTAACATTTACTCCTGATTATGTGAAGGAACAACAAAAAGTTTCTTGATTTTTAGATATCCCCTTTCAAAATTTTTTTAACGGAGGGATTCAATTTGCAATGTAGATTTGTGGTAAATTAATCCCTTAACGTGTGTCTGGAAGTATTTGCACTTGCTCTTTGAAAATTCAGAATTTTTAGTGATCACTACCCGATTTAAGACGGGAAAAGTAACATACTCATAGATTGTCTTTTTTTTTTCAAGTTCTTAATTGATCATGCCGGTAAAGGACGTTGATGACTAACCAGACCTGTTTTTATTATTCAATTATGCTTATTTAAATAAAAATTCACAAGATGAAATCAAGTCATCTTGCAAAGGTGTCCTCATTTCAACACTATACCGTAGAAAGAAGTATATATCTATGTTAATATTTATGCATGGGAAATGGTCTTTCATGTTCGCACATCATAACTTCTGTTGACATTGATATTTTGCGCCACTGACGAAAGCAAACAGTTTATTTCTCGATAAAGATAAGGATTGGACCCAAAGAAGCCACACAACATAAAGGATTAAAAACGTATTCACAGACACATGCATATAAATATATACACGCACACACACACACACACACATATATATATATACATATATACACACACACATATATATATATGTGTGTGTGTGCGTGTGTGTGTGTGTGTAGATACATTTATATGCGTATTTGTAGGTACATCAATAGATTTATAGCCTAATGAGGAAGAAGGCATTCATTTCTCAACATAATATCGTTTCTTGCCAATGCACTTTACCGAACGCTTATCCATTAAGATCATGAATCAAACATTTTCACAAAAATAACAGAAAAAAATTAATTCAATAACTGTTTTAGGCTAAGGACTTATTGATTCACTCTTGTATATATATATATATATATATATATATATATATATATATATATATATATATATATATATATATATGCGTGTGTGTGTGTGTGTGTGTGTGTGTGCGCGTCTTTATAAGTATGATTAATGGTTCAAGTGCATTTACCTCTACGTGTGAATGTATGTGTATGTGTGTGAATTCATTCGTATATGTGAGTGAATGTGACACTCAACTCAAATCTGTCTTGGAATCATCTTAGATGACTTGAAGGTAATCACTTTAAAAATATCTTGACATGTTTTTTTTTCTCTTTATTTGCACTTGAAACATTCGCAAACATTTCCCCCCATCAGTCATGTGAGATTTCATCTCTTCAAAAGGGATATTTTATGATTTACATCATCATGATCTTCTTTGACTTTTGAGGGTTTTCTTTCACTGTTACACGGCAAAAATGGCAAAATCATAGCGAGATTTACGTTATCACAATATCGTTAAAATGTTCTAACTTGAAGAGTAAAGCGATTTCCAGCCTAAAAAGCACCTTGATGATAATAATAATAATAATAATAATAATAATAATAATAATAATAATAATAATAATAATAATAATAATAATAATAATACGGTCATAGTGGGTGCACTAGGAACTGTCCCCAAAACGCTGAGGGAGAGACTGGAGGAGATCGGGATTAGGGGGAGGATAGAGACCGTACAGACCACAGCACTACTTGGAACTGCACGGATACTGAGGAAGGTGCTAGAGATATAAGGACTGCAACGAATAGTAGCTCTGTCATGATATGCGAAAGAGGGAGGAGACGTTAGCTGAAGACCTGAGGAGACTTATTGTCACTCAGCCTTCAGCGATAACCACTGGGCAACCGGTGTGAAACTGTAAATCATAGAATTACTGCGACCTATGAGTACTAGGAGAGGAGGGCTGGAGACTTGAGGAGACTTGCTGTCACTCAAACTCCAGCGGTTACCACCAGGCAACTGGTGTGAGATTCCAAATAATAATAATAATAAAATGCCGCATGTGCGGTGAAAGAGATGAGACAGTAAACCACATAACTAGTGAATGTAGCCAACTCGCCCAGAAGGAGTATAAGCATAGACACGATAGAGTAGCAACGATGATACACTGGGAACTAAGTAAACAAATGGGATTCAACCATGGGGAAAAGTGGTATCAGCACAAGCCAGAGGCAGTTTTGGAGAATGACAACCACAAACTACTGTGGGACTTCGACATCCAAACTGACCACCTCATCCAGGCAAGAAGGCCAGACTTAGTAATAGTAGACAAAAAAAGGAGGGCCTGCCAAATAGTAGACGTTGCTGTACCTGCAGACCATAGAGTAAAAAAGAAGGAGGGTGAGAAAAGGGAAAAATACCAGGACCTAGCAAGGGAGTTAAAGAAAATGTGGAACATGAAAACCAGGGTAGTACCGGTCATAGTGGGAGCACTAGGAACTGTCCCCAAAACGCTGAGGGAGAGACTGGAGGAGATCGGGATTAGGGGGAGGATAGAGACCGTACAGACCACAGCACTGCTGGGCACTGGACGGATACTGAGGAAGGTGCTAGAGATATAAGGACTGCAACGAATCGTAGCTCTGTCATGATATGCGAAAGAGAGAGGAGACGTTAGCTGAAGACCTGGGGAGACTTATTGTCACTCAGCCTTCAGCGATAACCACTGGGCAACCGGTGTGAAACTGTAAATCGCAGAATTACTGCGATCTATGAGTACGAGGAGAGGAGGGCTGGAGACTTGAGGAGACTTGCTGTCACTCAAACTCCAGCGGTTACCACCAGGCAACTGGTGTGAGATTCCAAACAATAATAATAATAATAATAATAATAATAATAATAATAATAATAATAATAATAATAATAATAATAATAATAATAATAATAATAATAATAATAATGTGGTGTTTGCATTAGTATCCCCTGCAATAAAAAATGATCTGATTTCTGTCTATATTACAAAAATACGATTTCTGTTTGTGAGTTCGTTACTGTATCGCAGCAAAAAAAAAAAAATAATATAGTAAGATTTCTGTTAGAACCATTCCGTTCAAAATGCTATAACTTGGAGAATTAAGGAATCCCAAATCCAATCCCTGAGTCAATAACAATAACATTTATGTTATACCCGATAATAACGCATACCCGTTTGTGTATTTGTTACAAAATCTGGAAATGAAATCATAGAAATATTTTTTGCTAAAACGAAGATATCATTATTTCACAGGTATCACTATCTTATGTTAGTTTATTAATTAAGTACATTTTTTTAGACTAGCTTTGTATCAGCCAGTTCGGTCAGCACTCTAATAGTTCAGATTCAGATCTCTGCTGCTTTTGTCTTTTCCCCCCTAAAATTTAGACCGTGAACAAGATCGAGGAAGATCCATTAAGACAGCAGATAGTTATTCTGGAAGAGGACTATGCTGACTTGAAAATTGGAAGAGCCGCTGGAATAAGTTCGTAACGTAATGTTGTAATTGGAGTGATTGGATGGAATTAAGGCGCTAGTGCTCTAGGTAGGCTATTTCTCCTTAGTATCAAATGGCTTGATACTTGATACTTGATACAGGACTTGTATGATATATACTAGGTCAGATACTTACCTCCTCATCAATCGACCAATCACTTTTCAACCCGTTTACCAGAGAAGCGATTTCATTGGCATAGTAACCGCACTCCAAATTTTGAATGTAGATTAGAATATGAAGTAATATTTGCGCTTTGAGCAAACAATCCTAGATCGATAGATTTAATTAGAATTTCCAAAGACACGACAGTTATCGAGAAAAGAAATAAACACACGGTGACATGAAGACGTCGAAATTCCATCGATCACTTCGATCGATTCTTAATGCAAAAATTGATTGGAATATGTAAACTTTGATTCGGAAATGTCCAAGAAAACCCCAGCGACGATTATGATTAAAAAAAAAAGAAACAAATCTGATTAAACACTCAATAGAAACCATCATGTGACTAAAGTATTTTGGCTGGATGGTGTGCTGTAGATGATCAATGAAAAAATATTTGAAAAAAAAAGGTGATCAATGAATAATTCACTATTATCTTTTCTGTTGGACAGTATTCACTGTAATACTTTCAAAAACCAGAACAATCCTAAAAAAAGAGTATACAACATAAGAACATAACTATCAAGATAGAAGATCCAGAACTGGGAAAGATAAACCAGTACATCTACCTAGGACAATAATTCTCCTTGAGATCCCTAGAAGAAGAGGGAATCAAGCGAAGAATCACTTTGGGGTGGCAGGCCTCCGGTGGAGCAAGCTCAACTTTGATAATCTAGACGACCCCAATAATCTCAAAAAGAAGAGTATACGACCAACGCATCCTCCAGATAGTCACTTATACAGCTGAGACATGGAACATAACCAAGAGACAAACCTGCGAACTGAGAAGCATGCAACTTGCGCATGAGAGAATCAACCTCACTCGGAGAGATCACAAGACAGAAAAATATATCAGAGAGAAAAAACAGGGGTCTGAGACATCATAAAATCCATTAGAAAACTCAAATGGCAATGGGCTGGTCATGTTGCAAAAATGGCAGACAACCGATGGACATCACGACTCGCAATATGGATCCCCAGAGACCACATGTGAAAACGAGGCCAACAGAATACAAGATAGAGAGATGAACTAAACAAATTCAGAGAATACTGGCTCCGCAACGTCCATGATAGAAAAATGTGGCAGATCAGGGAAGGTCTATGTCTAACGACTGACATTAAAAGACTGATGATGATGATGATGATGACGACGATGATTCACTGAAAAAGCCCGAGTTTGTAAAAAAACAAAACAAAATAAGCGTGAATGCTAGAGGACACAAACTCAGGGATCAATTTGGGTGATCATTCACAGCAAAATGAACCCCCAATTAAAAATCTAATTTGGCAGGGGTCATTTAAGATAGCGAATGTCCAATTTTAAGGCCTGAAACGGCATTACTCCGGCCTATACGCATGATACATTCATATTTACATTGATATCCAGCCAGGCCACCTTGAAAACTGAAGAAACCTACGTTGGCTGTCTCGTTGACCGATATGGTTGACAGTATCTAACAAACGAACAATGTTTAGAAAATAATTCGTAAGTTATTCTCTTCAATAGATAAAGAATTTTTAAAAAAAAGAAAAAATCATCAACTTCGCGAGGTTACGGACCAATTATATATATGACTACAGAATGGCTACACTGTTTGCGAACCAATAAAATAAACATCAATCAGTCAGAATCAATAACTAGTGGAATTTCAATTGGGATACATAATTAGAACAAACTGTAAAAAAAGACATGACAAGTTTATCTTGGAAGTTGAAGAAATTGTTCGTGGTCCTTTACATGGTAAAGCTCAATTCGTTGGAGAATTCTTGCTTTTAGATATAAAGTTTTGCATATCATTGGTTTCTGGATGATGAGACCATCCTCATTAAATTTCCTCTGAACAAAAGGAATTGAAAGATAAATTCAACAGTTGATATTAATGACAGTTTCTTCTTCTTCTTCTTCTTCTTCTTCTTCTTCTTCTTCTTCTTCTTCTTCTTCTTCTTCTTCTTCTTCGTCTTCTTCTTCGTCTACTTCGTCTTCTTCTTCTTCTTCTTCTTCTTCTTCTTCTTCAACAACTGCAACAACATTAGATTTATCCATGCGTACTGCAAATAATTGGAATGACACTTCGGTACATATACGAGGTCTGTCCAACCGAACGTTTGGAACAGCGCGCCAACGAGACATTCTACAGAGCTCGTGACTGGAATTTTATCAAACAGTGAACCTGACCTTTTGTATAAAAAATAAAAAATGCACCAATCTACGTTGGTTATTTCCTGGACTACACGTGCAAATCTGGACTACGTTTCACGTCGACGGACAACGAGCACTTCGAAGAAACATCACGCTGTGGAAATCGTCACCTGACTGTCGGTGACGTTTCCGATGAGATAAGAATTTGTAAAAGTTTGTGCCACCTGATTTTGAAATATTATTTAATGATGCTTCGATACTGGAGGTAGCTATTTTCATGGAGACAAGTATTATAAGTTTCTAAGTATAACAATAAATTTGTTTTTGAAAAAAAGTTCATCTTTTTGGAAACCTTTCGTATATGGAAGACCTCAGTCTCAACGGATTTGATATGGCTGTAAGACATTAAAACGAAGGTTATTTTATCATTATCGCCTCAATAACGCATGCTCGAGAAGTATCATTCAAGAGAAATGGAAGAGACAATAGTTGTATTCGTTTATTTTTAAGACACATTTTCGATTGTATATTTTCTGATTGTCATTACTGACAACAAATTGTTTTCTTTTCTTGCAGCCTTTTCTCTCTCTTCATCGCTCAACGACAGTCTTCTTTCTCACCCTTACCTCTCCTTCGTTTACCATTTTTTCATATATCTACTTATTTGTCCTTGGTAATTTCCTTGTGAATGTTCTTCCTTCATATATATTTTCTTCGTTTCTTCTTCTTTTTTTTTTACTCAACACAGTTTCCCTTCTCAGTTAACGATGTTCTTATTCAATTCAACCTTGATCCTGGACTAGCTGAGACCACGGTAATTCCACGCACTTATCTATTATCGCATGTCTTCTCTCTCTTATTCCCTCACTTATCCCTTCACATCTTAGTTGTCTGTCGATGTTTTATTCAAATACTATACATATTAGTTCAATATGCAAAAAATGTCCAACCCTCTCTTTTCCTACACTTCTATTAAACTAAACTTTCTTCTCTGTCGTCTCTCTTTCTGATTCCTTTATTAAACTACCTGACTAATTTTTGCGTCACCCTTCTACTTACCCTCTTTTAAAACTATCTAATTTTTTTTCTGTGTTCTATCTTTCCAATCTCTTATTAAACTACTTGACTGTCTTCTTTTTCCCTACCCACTTATTGAATGGACCTTTCTTCACTCTCCTCTCCCTTTCTACCTTCTTATCAAACTTCCCAAACTTCCTTTATATAATACTTAAACACTGATAAGCACAAGTAGAATAATATAATGGAGTGTAAACTTTTGGACGCCATTTCGTTGTATGGATATTACATCTTTCTCGTCATATATCAAAGTAACAGAATGTTTCTTTGTCAAATGCTATTACCAAAGGATAAGTTGAAGATGAGTATTTTCTAAAATATAATCATCAGATATGAATTACATTTGAGTCACGAATTAGAAAAGTAAATTTTGTTGTTGTTATGAACCCAATTTCTTCAACACAAGACACCCTGGAAAAACGAATAATTATTCGGTTTTCACATATAAAATGTCGTTTTTTGCATCCATAAGGCCATGGAGGCCATCAGTCGGCAAGGTGTAGATCCAATATACGTTGAAGTATTGAAACATATATACAATCACGGCAGCTCCTTTATCAAGTTACATAAAGACTCGGACCCCTTTCAGCTCCAGAAAGGAGTAAGACAAGGTGATACCAGCTCACCTAAACTCTTCACAGCCTGCCTCGAGATGATTTTCAGACTAGACTGGGAGAGTAAAGGAATCAAAATAGACGGCGAGTATCTGAGCAACCTCAGATTTGTAGACGACATTGCCCTTTTCGCAGAGAACCTACACGACCTCCAAGTAATGATAGATGAACTAAATGAAGAGAGCAAGAAAGTCGCCCTACACATGAACTTCAGCAAGACGAAGATCATGTGCAGCAACCACATCGGAGATAAAAACACTAAGATAAAAATTGAGGACACACAACTGGAGGAAGTAGACCACTACATCTACCTAGGACAACGAATCTCCATGAGACCCTCAAAAGAAGAAGAAATCAAGCGAAGAATCACACTAGAATGGCAAGCCTTTGGTAGAGCTACCTCAGCCTTCAAAAATAAGAAGATCCCATTAATCCTAAAAAGAAGGGTGTATAACCAATGCATCCTCCCAGTAGTCTCTTATGGAGTTGAAACATGGAACCTAACCAAGAGACAGACCCACAAATTGAGAACCATGCAACGTGCACGTGAGAGAATAATGCTAGGCCTCACATGGAGAGATCACAAGACAGTACAGTACATCCGAGAAAAGACAAGAGTTAAGGACATCATAGAATCCATTAAAAATCTCAAATGGCGGTGGGCTGGCCATGTTGCAAGAATGACAGACAATCGATGGACATCGCGACTCACGACATGGATCCCCCGAGACCACATGCGCAACCGAGGCCGGCTAAATTTTAGATGGAGAGACGAGCTAGACAGGTTCAGGAAATACTGGCTCCGCGACGCCCATGATAGGGAAGTGTAGCAAATCCTGGGGAAGATCTATGTCCAACGACGGACGCTAAAAGACTGATGATGACGATGATGATGATGATGATGATGATGATAGATGACTTTATAAACAACAAAAGGCGGTAACTATCTATTCAAAATATGACTCGTTTGAAACAATAATCTTTTTTTCCAACGATATTCTAATGATATGCCATCCCTATAAAAAGTCTTCAGGTTTAGTGGTCAGAAATTCAGTAAGAGCACAAATTATCTTTGCCTTATCATTAGACAATTTCATTTGAAAAAGATATGAAGTCCAAAAATTTTAAGAAAATGATAGCCTGCAGGAGAAATGCCAAGCTGCTGCAATACTTCAACGTAGTCTCTAATCTCAGACACAATCAATTGAGAAGTGTGGAGTCAGTAGACTGTCATGGAGCATTCCATTCAGGCGAGGTTCATTTTTCCAACCTTTTAAACCGTCCCATAACTTTGAGATGGCATGATATAGAGGCAATACTACCTATAATCGAGTAATCCATTTGACAAAGAACTGCTACCATGATAGAGGGAGGCAGAATATATCAATCATATTTATCCTTTGGCAAACAGCAAATGATGACAGCCGATCCTCTTCAAATATATCAACCACCGAGTGGATCATGCAAGTTTGATCAAAGATATGAATTGATGAATTATCAGCTTCATATATTTTGAAAGACTGAGGTGGCAAACTCGACAAATATCAAGAAACCGAAATAACAAGCTTATTACGTAGAAAGGGTTTCCTAACTGAGCTGCAATATTGAACAACTGGGTTTTATCTTTCTTCTACTTATACGTGTGTGTATGTATGTGTGTTAAAGGGATCCTGGCTAAACTGTTTTGTTTATAGACTTGAAAATTGGCATCAGTACTCCATAGTCCTAAAATATTTTATATCTATTTTTCAGGAAAAATAAAATTTTTGGGCCTTTATTGGGTATTATTTCGACCAGTGTGCGATTAACATTTAAATTCTTCCGATTTTGAATGTTTCTCGATAGTTTAAAAATAAATTATTGGTTTTTGTTGGGTCTTATTTTGACCAGATTGCGAATAACATTTAGATTATCCAGATTCTAGTTTTTTCTAGATAATTTAAAAATCTATTTTAATTTTTTTTTCCGGTGAAGAACACCAGTGGTGCCATAAGAAGAATTTATTCTGACCATATTCATTCTTCGATGGACATTTTTTTTCGACACGACTTCAAATTTTGACGCTACGGTTGTTCAATTATTGACTGTAATAGCGAGTCATATCTTTCTACGTTCATCATTCATCTTCGTAATCACCCACTTTTCGAGGAGCTAACCAAAGGCAAGCGTTCTCGAGGAGGCTTGTATAAGAGGGACAGAATGTCTTAAAATCGAATCTCAAAGCGTGCGACATTCTCATTGACACATAGGATTGGATAGCACTAAGGCGTTCAGAGTAGCAATGATCTATTGCACTGATATAAGATGCTTTGAACATCAACATATAGACCAGTTTCAAGAGCGTCGAAGAGCCCCCTATGCTAACGCTCGAGATCGATATCAGACTGGTGACGACTCCATCTACCTAGACTGTCCGCAGATAAGACTGGCCACTCACCCTCTCAGCCACAACCAACACCATCATTAAATTTGAAGTACAGGGAGAGGGCATCCGTCGGATCCATTATCAACGGAGCTGTTTTGTTTTTGATTTGAATCCCTGACCACTTGAGCAGAGCGAAAGAAGGGAGAGAACAAAGTAGAGTGACGAGAATACCGGTCTTTGACGCCTGCTTCTTCATTGTCTTTTGCGTCCTTGAAGCACTCCAGTTGACGGTTGCACGACGTTGTCTGATATGACAAACCTATTGCAGATCGGTGATCTTCGTTTGTAGGATATTCAAGAGAGAAAGGGCCTCTGCTCTACTGCATTACACTGTAAAGCTACGCTCCTGCGTCTCTATTCCAAGAAATATCTCTCTCTCTCTAAAAGCAATACATCTCGTTTAAGGGCAATACGAATGTAGCTTACAACCAACGTGTCGCCAGAAGCAAACAGGAAAAAATAAAAAAAGGGGTTAACGATTCAAACGTTGTTGTCGTTTACCTTCTTTTATTAAGTCTGTTATTGTAGTGCCAATCTAGGCCACAAATAAATCAGAGGCAGTAACCTCCCCCCCAAAAAACTCCCTGATTCTCCGATAAATTCCCGTTTCTCAATGACCATAATTCCCTTTCTGATAGAGTCAATTTTAATTAGTTCCATATCTGACAGCACATAACGTACACCCCTTCAAAATAAACTGCTTCCTTAAGTACGAAGATACGGTACTTCACAAAGGCATGTGATGATTATGATTTAAAGGGTGGTTATTTTTTTTCAAATAAACTGAAAAATTACACGTTTTTCATTAGAACGATTTCATATTGTCTAAAGGCTACAACATTATTTGAAGAAAAATACACCTTGAAACTTAGCTAACCTTGGTACAGTTGCAATCTTGCAAATAATTGGAAATCAGTTGAACTTTTGAAACTCTCTTCATGATTAAAAATAAAAGCCCAAAGAAGGCATTTTCAAGTGAAAAAGCAAGAAAACAAAAGAAAACAAAAACGAATCTATGAGCATTTGTCAGGCTAAATGATGGTTTGAATGTCTGTTTTACGTTGGATGAGTTCTTCATGGAGAAACTGTGAACAACTAAACTTATAACAACGGAAATAGAAATAAGTATGTGCACTGATAGCAACAGTAGCTCACCTCATAACATTATAAAAAAATAAAAAAAACTTAATGGGGATAAACGCCCAAAAGCACGAAACGCCTAGCAGTGTTAGCACCCAACGATCTCCATCGTATGTAAATCTTCATCGAGATAAAATCAGAGATCAACACATCAAAGCTCTGAAAAACATAAATGACCTTCATCATCATCAAATGTGACGATAATTTCAAGCATTTCAAACGCTTCAATCCATTTGATTAGATCGTTTTTAAAGGTTTAATTGATAGTTCTCAATAGTGAAGGTTTATGTTTCAAAGACGATATTTATTCCGTATACACTAGATGCAAAATACGTCTTACGTAGATTTCAGTGAAAAATTTCTGGCCATTTCGATATTTACCGTAAACATCAGTGTGCACACTTGACCTTATCGTTACAAACACTTTGTTTCCCAAGGTTCTAACCTGAGATGGCAGATGAAAAAAAAAAACCTGACGTCTTCGTGGAACATTTTTTACTCATTACGTAAACCTAAACCAAAGTTTAGCTTCTTTCTGTTGCAAAACATAAATATACAAAATTTATGTAACAATTCCCGCTAACAAAATCAGTTATTTTCGGTTTACGCTGATCTTTTGCCTCCGTTTCGGCTAATTATTAGTCATTGGAAAAATGCCAGCTTCACACTTTCAATTGAGTGATGACTCTGAAAAATGAGCAGCACCTCTCAACCCTCCCCCCCAGTCGTTGACTCACTTGAATAACACCTTTTTAATTAGAAGGTTATTTGTGGTCATTATTTATTCCGTCATTTACATTTATTTAACCTGTTCCCCAAACAAATATCAATTACTATGGACGCGGGAGTTTGTTTAATGTTGTTTTATTTCCAGCCATAACAATTCGTGGTTTTTTTTGTGCTTATTTCTCTATTATAAGAACAAGAAACTTTATTTTGGACAGGTTACAAAGGCAGGTACGCAATTAGCACTTATTGAGAGGTGATAATCAATTATTCTGCAAATGAATACGTGTTGGAAATTCGTCGATCCCCAAAAGAGAAAGGAAAAATACTCTGTCGAAATATTGCTGTTCCTTTATAATGTAGTACAAGAGGCGAGCAATACGTTTCTCGCCTTAGGCAAAGGAGAAAGCAATAATTGTCAAGCCATTTGCTTTCGTGCGCTGTCAAATATAATTCAACTCTTATTTTTCTGTCAATTTTGACATGTTTTTCCGATATACCAAAGAATATATTAGGTTTTTTACTCATGAAGTGTCGTTTTTGATGCTATAAGTGGATAATTCACCAATGTAATCGTATTTTTGCCTATTCAATGTGAAATTAATAAGTAAATCTTTATTATTGGATATTTTAGTCTTTAACTGCAATGGTGTCTACCAAAAACTAAGTTTAAATAAATATATCAAATTAGGACATGGTTCTACTCAAGCTTCTGATATCGTTAGCAAAACATTTGTTGTGAATGCTATTACAGTGCAAGGTATTCAGCGTTTGCTTAATAGGTTTAGATCCGGAAATAAAAATAATAAACCTCGAAGGAGGCCCAAACCTGTTGTTAATGATGGAAAATTACAACGCTTCAAGCACTTTCCAGAGACTTTAGGACTTCAACAGGGGTCTCATCATGACATTTCAAGCCACAGAGAGAAGTTGGAAAGCTGGAAAACCGGGTTTCATACGAAACGAATGAAATGCTACGTGACAATGCCAATTCCAATACCTCTCAGTTGACTGCATCTGGGCTTGAAAAAAATTGATTGTGAAGTATTGCTGCATCCTTCATATTCACCTGAGATATCTCCTAATTATGATTCGGTAAAAAAAAAAAAGAAAAGTCGAGCTTGTTGGTTGAGATAGTTGCATATTTAGCATAGTTTTCAGTGGTGGGTGTTCAAAAACAAGAGAAATCTAAGAATTTGAGAGCAAATTATCGTTGGCACATCCTCTCATCCAACTTGGGAGATTGGTGCAGTGAGATCTTCTCTCACCCCTGATCACAGCGGACTTAACTAAAATTTATGGGCAGTGCTAGAAAACAGGTTTCGAAAAAAAATCGAATGCTGATTTTAAAGGTAAGTCTTCTTCACTTGAAGGGTCAGCTTACTTAGCTGTTCTCATCAAATATCAAGAAATGAGAAATAAAGCTATATGACTCAAACGATACCCATCAACAAAAGAACTGCCGGCCTCATCTACTTCTATGAGGAAGAGGGTGTTTTTTTTCTGTTCTAACTGTCCGTAACAATGGATTCTTCCACTTATAGGTAATCAACAATTTTCTGATAAAAATGTATCTTAACCAAGATTTGAAACAATGAAATCTTCCACTTAAACGAGGACACTGTTTTTCGCTAAGAGATCACCTCATAGGTTTTCGAACATATTAGCGGATTTTTCCACGGGCATTGACTTTTATTCAGACTGAATTCATTTATAAAAGTGCATGTCTGTATGAAAGATTTCCTTATATAAGTAAGACTGGTAAGTTTGGCCCCGTCAATTAGATCAGCTTGCTACCAATCAGTTGTTCGTGAGTTCAAATCACTTTACGGGGATTGTCCATTTGACAATAGCAATTTTTTAATCTTGTAAACTTTGCAATGGTTATCGGGTTCAAAATCATGAGCACCTTCTTCAAGGAGGGACACAATAGGAAATGGACTTCGAAGAGCCCCAACCACGAAACAAAGAACAAAATAGACTACATCCTAACTGACGAAAGCGACGCTGTCAAGCACGTCCAAGTCCTAAATCAAGTCAACGTAGGAAGTGACCACAGAATGGTAAGATGTGAAATGCAAGTAAATACCGACAAAGAATGCAGGAAAATATTCCATGCTAAACTGCAACCACTGTACATACCAAAAGAGTACGTTCGATCCTTCAAACTTGAACAGAAAAACAGATCTAGAATTCTTACTGAACAAGACGACGTCAACATCAACGAACTAAACGACAGCATCTATAACAGAAGTTGCCACTATATTTAAACCAACGAGCACACGGACCATCTATAAAATATCAGCGCTTGAAATCTGTAACCATATTGCGTTATTAGATGATAACAAACTATGCCCCTTTGAATAACAAGCTGGTCCTACTAACTCGCTCATGTAACGAGTCTGAGCCTCGCAATTACCTCAATGCAATGGCCTGAATTTGGACTTGTATCCTCATTTACGTTGTTTCAATTCCAACGCTTCAGCTCGAGTATTCTTTTGGTATTCCATAATTTTCTCAGATCAAGTAGTGATATACAGACTAGTACATATCTAGGCTGTTTCGATTGATACATTTCAGCCAAATCTTGATAAGAGTTGCTAGTGCGATGACCATCCCTCTCAGGTAGGAAAAGCAGTCGTAAAGTATGCTTTCGGGTCTCTATATTTGGCATTCCTTGATAATCTCAGAAGCGTTGAGGTAACAAATCTCGTGACTGACTGTGGGAGCTTTGTAACCCTGGAGGATTTCAAAGAGGACGTGAAGGATGATGGGATGGATGTGTGAAACGCATTCCTCATTCCAGGAAATATTCTCTGGGGCTACAGAAGAACCGGAGATTGGCCTTTGCCAGTATTTCTGGACAGTTTTTTTCCTTTTTGCAGCCAGAAGTCAGGACTGAACTGATAGTAAGTATCTAGCGCAGCCTATTCGAACAACTGAAGGGTCATAGATGGGGAAAACCTCTCAACGATCTCAACAGCAAGTCAACAAACTCATCATCATCATCATCATCATCATCATCATCATCCTAATCATCAGTATTTTAACGTCCATCGTTGGACATAGACCTTCCCCAGAATCCACCACATTTTTCTACCATTGATGTTGCAGAGCCAGAATTTTTCTGAATTTGTCTAGTTCATCCCTCCATCTTGTATTCTTTTGGCTTTGGTTTCCCACGGGGATCCATGTTGTGAGTCGTAATGTCCATCAGTTGTCTGCCATTCTTGCTACATGACCAGCCCATTGCCATTTGAGTTTTCTAATAGATTTTACGATGTTTCGGACCCTCGTTCTCTTCCTGATATATTGTGCTGTCTTGTGATTTCCCTATGTGAGATTGAGCACGATTCTCTCATGTGCGCATTGTATGCTTCTGAGTTTGCCGGTCTGTCTCTTGGTTAGGTTTCATGTTTCAGCTTCATGAGTGACTATTTGGAGGATGCACTGTAGCAGTTAATTAGCTTCTGTTACCGTTTCTCACAATCTGATTTTCTTTATCAACCTCCTCAATCTCGGCATTATTTGTTACAAATAAGGAGACCCCCCACTCGTTATGCTGGAACGTCGATCTTCATGGGCTTTAGATGATGCCTTCACAGACCAACTGTAAATGACAAACAAAATGGCCTTAAAAAAAAAGAACAATTTGAGTCCCAACTAAACAGTAGCAGTTTCGAAGAAAAAAAAATGAAAAACTGAATCATAGCCACAACCCATGCACTTAACAATGCGAAGACAATCGACGAGTAGTTTCCAAATGTAATAATAATACAAACGTCTGGTTGGTCACTCAATAGAAACCGTCACGTGACCAACATCTCTTGACAGTATGCTGTGTTAGGGGTAATCAATTGAAAATTTTGAAAAATGACGATTATTGAATTATTTTTTTTCTCTCTCGGTTTTGTTGAGCAGTGATCAACAGGAGGCCTGTATCATTAAAAGGCAAAGGTGAATACTGCCAGACACAAACTAAGGGAACGATCTAGTATAAAATTATATTGCAAATTGGACCCCGCACAAAAAACCCATTTGAAGGGAGGTAGAAAACCCAAGAGAAAATATTTCTCTAGACATAATAAGGAGAACATTTAGAGTTTCAGCCTTTTGGCCCGATTGATGCAGTTTTTACACGTGATAAATACCAAACCAGCCAGCTGGAAAAACTTAAAAAAACACCGATTCATGGATTTCCATACCTTGTTTCTATTGAGTAGTAAAAGCCACGTGGGGTTGAATTTTTCCCTTGTCTGACTTGAACATTCGGTCGACATGTTGATATGGGCTGCCTCCTTGATTTTCGTTAGTTTCTAACCAAGTACCCTGCCTTAATGTGAACTTCATCTCAGAGAGGGGAAATGTTCGCCTTTTTCTTTCCATGGGAAATTCTGTTTATCACCATCACGTTTGGATATTGCACCCGAAGAAGGCCGTATTGTGAATCTGCTGAAACGTCGTTTTAACTATAGCGAAGAGTTCAATCGTCTGGAAAGAAAAAGTCTTTGAGTGTTGACGACCTTTCTCAAAACTGCAGACAACATCACATTTATTTCGTCTACGTTGCAACCCTTTCCGCCCAAATACCTCAATAACAACACAATTTCAATAAAATTTATTCCCATATATTAGATCTTATTTGAATTTGAAAAAAGCGAGTCGTATCCGCTAGAACCCATTATCCAAAAGCAGTTTCTTCACGACAATGTGCTTGATTATTTACAAAGTTTAATTTTAGTCCGTCTAAAGGCTACACACTTGGGGCACTCAGAGACAATCAAAATCACTAAGCAGTAGTTATGGTCTGCAAGTGTAGCTCGCTACCCATTACAAGATGATCAGGTATTCCCTAAAATTAATTTAGACTGACACTTGGCCACAGACGTGGAGCAACAATTGATGATCGAACTCAATATACAGCAGTAATAGTCTACAATGGTCTCACTAATCACTGCTTCTGGTTGAGACGCCTGCAACATATAAATTATACAGAATTTCATACATGTATATCTTCATAAATGATAGTCGACGAAACATCTTCATATATCAATCTATAATTATATTTTCCTACCTTGGAGGTGTTGCCCCTTTTTACTATTCTCAAATTTAGTAGCAGTCAAAGGAATTCGCCTGCTTTGCTCAGTCTTAGCCCCAGAGAATACTATCATCGGGACATGGGCCAAATGTCAGTTTATATCATTTCGTTATATGGTACGAGTTTATGAGCTGCTGTCAATTTAGCTTATGAGAATGAAAATCGAGCGCGTGTTTCCGCGTTATCTTCCATAAATACAGAAAGTAGTCTCATGTAAACATACCTATATATTTGTTGGAGCGTATATATTTACGTCTACACTCCTCTGAATTCCCCAAATCTGGCTGCAAGCACATTAGTCTATGTATCAATTTAAATAATATTTACTTGGCTAGCCTTTGTAGAGAGAAGCAGGCTGAGTTAGTTTGATTTGAATCGGCCAAGATCCATGAATAGATAGACTGACCGGTAGGAAGATAGATAAGACTAGTTTGAGATAGTTATCATATAGGCGTATAGAGATAGGAAGTATCTACAGACTGCGAGTATAGATACAGACAGTGTCATATAAATATGATTTTATTCAGATAGATAAATGGATAGAAGAAGATAGATACGAATCGACAGATAGATAGATAGATAGATAGATAGATGAGTAGACCGATTGATAGATGTGAACAGATTTAGATAGATATAAATAAAGATAAAGGACAGACTGTGCTCAATAGATATCAGAAACGTTTGATAGATATGAACCTACAAATAGTTATATCTATAAAGAAATTGTGATAGATATGAATAGACTTTTAGGTTCCAACAATTGAAATAGATACGAACAATAGGAGATGGATTGGGATAGATGGACACAAACAAAGTCTTATAAGTATAATGATATTCTGGTAAAAGAAAAGCCTGATAAATATAAACAGTGAGAAAAATAGATTTCTGCATTGTAATTATTGCAATTATGCTTACTTTCTTCAAAGCTAAAGTTACATTTTTCAACTGGACGAACAGGTTTTTGTCCAGACGAATATGACTCTAAATCTCTGCATCAATTGAAATAAATCCCTGCTGTCATGTTCAATATTACATACTTATGAGTTTATTCATGGCCCCTCGGGTTTTAATTCGGATTAGATTTGTTCAAACCCTCGACAAGTGGAAGTAATACAGCTCTCACCATTTGTAGGATCGAGATTGTTTTAATAGTCGATTATTGTCCCGAGAATCCCGACGCCAAACAGCTGTTGGTTTTGACGAAGCCCATTCCCAATTACTTGCTTTGTAAATATCCTGGAAGATGCTCGTAATATGATATGAGAATAAAATAATAAAAGTATCTGTGATCTCTGCATAGGATCAAAATGTCACTACCCGGCCTTTCTGCCGGGAACCTGAGTATCTGTGCGCTCTTTTTAACGATCAAAGTGTCGCTTAAGCAATCATGCCGGGGAGCAGCTAAATTTGCTCCTGTGTTTACTGTATATATACAGCCTAGTTTGACACAGCGCCATTTTGGTTGGGAGCCCAGTGAGAATCAGACTCATTACAGTCGTAACGGCCTGCAACAAAGCTCCTAAAGTGTGAAACTCAGAATTTCATGGAACAAGCTCAAGTCTTGCAAATAGGCTATACTAAACTTAAAGGACGGACAGACTGATCATTGTTAATGTGACGATCATACAATAGAACCCCCCCAAAACAACAAAAAACACTCAATGGCGTCTCACTACTGATTTAGTATCCGTTCACGCATGCGCAGTAAGGTCGCGTTTCATTGGTGTAAAATTACATCAAGGCTGAACGACCAGTTCCAGAGGCATTCAAAACGATTGGATACTTTCCAGATAGACTTTGCAGACCGATTCTAGAGTTAGATTTATTTTTGTCAGTCTGGATATTCAAAGAATCAATGAAGGTGCGTCACCCGTCTCCGACTCGTGAAACACAATATTTGATTATTGCTTCTGTCTTTATATGTGACAATGGAAATCACTTCTTTATCTAGTCGACTCAGACATTTTATGATTGGCTAGCTTCACCTTCTAATCATCACACGTCATTAATATTAAAAGCCAATAAAATTGCGATAATGAAAATAATTACGTGGCTGTCAAACTGTATGAAGCGTTTTGAAGCAGGAGACGAATTTACAATCGTGAGTAGCATTTGGTACCGAGCAATGTAAATTCAGAGCAGCCGACTGCGAAGTCACCTTTGCCACAACCGACGCTCACGAAATTGTTATCAATAATTGGAGTGCTGTCGAGTTGAAGAGGGCCGTGGTCAAACACCCCTGCATACATCGGAGACACACACAAAATAAGAAATAACGACAAGGCATGTGGTAAATTACGTCAATATTCAACTATTTGACAAACGTGATAAAACTTCGCCCTCAACTAATTTATTTAATCGACTGAGTATAAAAAGAAGAAAGACTGAAAAAAAAAAACGATGTTTTGGACAGCTGTGACATAGGGCCTAGAAGTGGTCCAGTCAGCATTTTTCTAATTATGCTTTTGGTAAAGGAATAAATGGATTTCACATTGGAGTTTTATTCAATCATTCAAAAAAAAAAAAAAATAAATAAATAAATAAAGTTACAGGCAGCTCAGTACTTGAGATTGTCCTTAAACTTCCCGTCACGTGGTTTATCATTTATGAAAGCCAATTTGGAGGAAGAAAATCTCTATCAGTTTAACTTTCTTCTCGTATTTCACGACACACAAAGCAATCATTTAGAACCAATTTCCCTAAAGGTCAATGTAGACCCAATAATCGTCTGTTGCAAGTGTAGCTTTTTACAGGCCTGGGTTGCCTTCCCGATGAACTGCTTTACAGAGCTGAAAAGCTACGACTGCACTGCTATTTACCCATAGCTGGAATTAGGGGGAGGAGTAGATTCATGCCTTTCTGAGGGATATTAGTGCTAAGTGAACGCTGGCTGCCCCAGTCGGAATCTTTAATTCAGATCGCAGATTTCTATCAAATAATCTACAAACATTCAATTTTCAGTTTAATAACGTGTTCCTTTGTATTATGATCGGCCGGAAATGTCAGAAAGACAGGGTTTAAGAATCTAATGAAGAACAAGTATTTAGCGGCCTGCCTCTTGGATGAAATAAGAACGTATTCCTCACTAGTGCCTGAGTTCAGGTTGAAGTCAGAATATCCATTGCTGATTTTCTAGGCAGTGGAGTATCTATTAAGCTATGTCAGTACATGGATAATAGATTGTTATTTTTTTCTCGAAGCAAAAGATGTTGAAACAAAAAAAAAAAAAAAAAGAAGTATTAATTTCCCTGCACTCAGTCCCAGAGCCAGATGTCTTGGCAAATATCTTATCATTGGCTTGCCTTGGTAATTGGCAAGGAACTCTGCAGTCATGACTAGGATTCATCCATGTTACTGGTATTATGTAACTATGCTCTTTCACATTTGAGGGGAGTCAGGTCCTGATATGTAATTTTCTTTTCACTGGCGATATCATGAGGGAGTCACCTTTGAACTCTGACTATCCCCTTAAGTCCTATCTTCTCAGCGGTCTTGGAACTGGGATCAGATCTTTAATTATTGGTGGTGAAGGGAGTTTTAGTTCCAGCGAGCGTTCACCCTAGGCTGTACTTCCCCAATTACTAGAGGGCCAGGGCCAAAGTAGGCCCCCTGATGACTATAGCATGCCAAAAAGACAAGTGCCCAGGAACTAGATTATTTTAATCGTCACCTAGATGTACGAGTGTGGGACCCCACATACCAAGTCGAATTTGCCCTGTTTGGGAGGCGAATAGATAACCTGATTATTTCCGTTTATGCTGAGATATGCAGATTCTTAGAGTCGTAAATAAAAGCTGACATTTTAAACCAGTGTTCAATAGGTTGGCATTATATTATAGCTTGTGGGATTCTTGACCGATAATTCATGCCTACAATCACCATGGATATTGTTTTAGGCACAGACAGGTGAATAAAAAGTGACTTGAAACACAGTGTTGAAAAGAATATTGACGTTAAGAGCCAAGGTCTCTCTGTCATATTCTAACAGTCGATCTAATTATCCGAGGTGCCGGTCAGCGTAACGGAATTAGCAGACCAAGACTGAGTTTCGGTCTAGGCTGCTTACAGTAAACTTTGCTCTAATAACTTGGAGAAATTCATGATTCCACTCCTCTCACAGCGATGGCTTAATCATTGGAAGACTTTTCCCTGTGAGTCAGTGCATTCAAGAGAAGGATACTCTGACCGAAAAAAAAAATACTGCCTTGTTCCAAGTCGGGGTAAAGGTTGAGGGTCGGACATGGGGCTAGCAACTCAAACCTGTAAAAACCTAATTGCTATTGTAAAGGCACCAGAGTGGTCACAGCCCCATGTTCTACAAGTAGTCTACAGGAATAAACAGCAAAAGAAAAACATGTAATTATCTGGTGTGATCTGTAAAGGTGGCCTTTTGTCGTATCTGTGGCTTTGAAATGGATACGGAAGCGTTAAAGCATATAGACACGCGCAGTAATTTCAAGAACGAAAGATTAGTAATAATACTGGGAGTAGAAGTTCGTAAGGTGAAAATATAAGCTGAGGAAAAGAGATAAAGGTATACTACAAGAAAATGAATAGTGACTAGAGGGAAAGAGAGAGAGAGAGAGAGAGGGAGAGAGGGGGAATGAATGAGTAAGTGAAAGAAAGAGAAAGCGTCGGACAGAAAGGTAGAGAGAAAAAAGAGAGAATGAATGAGGAAGAAAGTGAGATATAAATGAAAAAAAAGATGAGAGAGAGAGAGAGAAAGAAAAATACATGTTCTGTGTTGGCATAGGCATTTTTCTATGATGGCTTTTGCAAAAGTCGATATCTTCGGCAGACCGGAACCTCTGCAGACCTCGGGTGTGGAAAAAAGCCAGCAGACTAAACCTAATCGAAATCCGATTAATCGTAAAGCAGCGGCCTCAGACTGATTCAAGATAATTGTCTTCTTCCTATGAGAGGGGAATGTCATCGATACTTGCAGACGTCAGGGTATGTGACTCTGTTGTAGTAAGGGAGCATAAAGAAATGAAGGCCAAAGGAAAGCTAGTTGCACCAAAGGCAATGGGATTTTGGCAGCGGGCTAAAAGCTATGGAGTGTGATCCTTGGCTTTTTGACATCAATTGCTTCTTACCACAATGCGCTGGTTTCACTTACATTAGCCATGTTGGCTGCCGGTCGAGTGGTAGTGTAGAACTTCAAGATGATTTGTTGTGGGCTATAACTTGTCAAATAAAGACAGTTCTCTCACAAAGTCGTAAAATATATTGGCATCCCCACGAAGTGGGAATTAGACACACCGTGAACATCCTTTAAATGTTCGTGGTTGGACATAGACCCCCCACCCCAAGATTCGCCGGATCTCTCTATCGAGGGCATCGTTACGGTAATACCTCCGGAATCTGTCTAAGCTGCCACTCCATCTTGTCACATTCCCTGCCGCACAGTTGTGCATACGATAATTGGAGATCCACGTTGTGAATCGTGATGTTCTGAGGTTGCCGGAAATTCTTGCAGCATGGCTTGTTCTTTGCCATTTTGAGTTTTCTTGTAGATTTGACACCTGTTTTTTTTTCTCTAACATGAAGTCAAGTTTAACACATGTTCCTGTGACCAAGGATAGAAATTGTTGTCTCAATTTTCTCCTAATAGAGCAATGTAACCCTAGAAATGGATATATCATATTTTTTGCGGTCAATCCTAGACAGTGCCTAGATCAGAATTGAGTTCTTCAATCAATCAATATTATGGTCATTTACTTATCTAATATTGGTGCAATGACACAGTAGTAAGGAACTGTGTGAATCGATCTCACTACCCTTATGAATTGGCTTACTATACGAGAAAACTAACCAGGGAGCTACACTAAGCGCCGTGCATGGTAGACATATTTCGTTACTTAATCAAAAAGAGGATTCTACTAGCCTGAAAGCTACACTAAGCGCCGTGCACATGGTAGTCATATACGTTACTTGATCAAAAGGGGATCTTATTGACTTCAATACATGAGGCTAGATTCAGCTTGAAGTGATTGGTTAAACATTTCTGAGCGTATTCAATAGTCCAGCATTCTTTTCAATATTTTTGATTTCGGTAATGCAGTTAGCTAAACAGATTAATCGCTTGCTAGGCACCTAGCCAGCTAGCTAGTTGCTGAAGGACTAAGATACATGGATCGATACGAACCGTTTGTGATCGATAAATAAACAAATGGATAAATAGAACACATCAAATATTTTGGATATCTTCAATTGTACTGACAGCTCAAAACATTAAATCTTTTGAAGCCTGACTAACATGAAAAAAATCAGCGCACAAAATCTTGACATCTATCCGGAATTGAACTGATTGGTTGCTACATTTGAACAAATCGAACTCAGACAGATGGACACACACACGCATACATACACACACACACACACACATACACACACACGCAAACAAACGCACACACATATGATAGAATGATCACAGCTCTCTCTATGTATATACACACAAAAACGTCGATTATCCGATATATTTATATATATTCGGATAATTGATCGTTGGATGGTTATTCGGATGATTTTTCGGATAACTGAACCGACCATCAAAGATGAAGCCATTCTATAGCGGCATTGAAACTTTATTTTGATAATTAAAAATTTGAATAATTCGTATCCGAATAACGTTCATTTTTCTCCCTCTGTCATTATATATATATATATATATATATATATATATATATATATATATATATGTGTATATAGTTAGAGGGAGAGAGAGAGAGAGAGAGAGAGATAATATTTTTTTAAATACAACGAATGATGGCCGTTATGTTATTCAAGGCGAATCACTAGGCACCTAAAACTGTATTCGTTTTTCAAACTAAACTCTGCCATGGACCCATCTGTTTACCTATCATATATAATTCAGTTCCATACAGATATTGATAAAAAATAATTTGATAGTTTTAAAAATAACGATTTCAATAGACAGAAACAGTCGACCAAGGAAAATCATTTTGACAAACATCTCAGTCAGGTAAATACGAAATTAGAACGTCTTCATCTCGGTGAACCACACGTTGACACATTGTCAGAAAAAAACACTCACTAAATTAATATGTGCCAATGCGTCTAGAGAGAACCCAAAATATATTTGTATTGATTTGTGAAACGACATATTTTATTGGCAGTAAACTAATCAAAGTGCAAGTGTCATTGCCTGTATACGAATGTCTGGTTGGCCGAGAAAACATCAAGGAACATAAATCTTTTCGACAGAATTTGGGCAGATTGATAATACATTTTGATTTTGTAAATATGTTGTGTGCGGATCAAATAAACGGTCGCGCCAATATGTCGATATTGATTCAGAAGTGTGCCCATTTCGTTTTTTGAAACGATAAAAAATAAATTTTAGTTCTTTTTTTGTAGCAGTTGTAATATCTTGACAAGCAGATCGTTAGAATTTGATTACAGGTTTGATTACCGATCGGATAAAATATACTGATGTATCGAAGATATATTTACTTCTTTGGACACGTCGTAAAATAATGACTATGAATTTCATCAGAATTGCAAACAATGAGAAACTTAGAAGAATGCATCGACAGGAATGTAGCGATAAAAACAACAAAGATAAGGATACTAGTTTGTATAACTAGTGAATGATGACTCATCTCAGACAATGAAACGATGCTGAAGAATGACATCGGTTGAAATATTGTGATGAGACCAACATAAAGATAAACATATTAGTTCGAATAACTCGTGGCATCATGGAAAGGTGTATTCAAAGCCTTGTATCGATTGGTCAATTCTTGGCCAACGGCTAAAACTATTCTAGAGATTTTTATTTAGCATTTGTATTCAATTGCCTCATATCAATTTGGTACTGCTTGTAAATTCATAATCTAACCCGGATTTGAAGTCTTTAGCTATTCATAGAATAATGAAAATCACTACGTGACTTTATGACATCGAGTGAATTCATACAAAGTTATTTTTGTCCCGTAACTTCATCTTTAAATTTAAATTAAATTAAAAATGAATTCGAAAATTAGAATAATATGTCAGCTGTGAAATATTGAGTGTGGAAGAAACAAAAAAAAAAATACTAAAACTATTTGTATAAGAATCTCATAGTCTTAAATAACACCGGGCAACGCCATTTTTGTTCCTGGATCTTTAGTGTTATGATATAATTTCAAGAATCTAAGTTGTATTTACAATAATTTTAAGCAAAATTAATCACAAAAAATTTAGAAGTGGATGGTTTTTTTCACTCTCACGAAGCAGACCCTAAAATAAAATCTCCCACCATGTTTTAGTTGTACGTTCCTTGGTCGCAGCGTTCAAGGTCCAGTGTATCCTAACGGAAGCGCTCACCTTGGTCTTCCGAATACTCAACCATGCATTCGGGCAACTCAATTTATTGTTGATCTTCAACATGATCTTAATTGGCTCGACATATTTTCGGCCTTTCGATTGTCCCAGGATCACTTCATCAAAGCTGTACCAAATTGCTTCCTCCTTTCTAGCGAGCTCCCAGGGGAAGCGCCATGATCTTCTTTATCTGACGAAGATGCAAGTCTTGATCTTTGCCTAAGATTCAGTGGCGGTTCCTGTTAATATGTGCTTGGCTTACAAAGCTTATTTCGATAAGCCTATAGGAGATCTATTCAAATTTTGGACATTCCATTCCTCTCTCAATACAACAATGTCAAAACCTTGCTAGATGACATGAAGTAATAAGTGTATGGTTGGGACGTCATCGGATATGTCTACATTTCTGATGGATCTCAAAGGTGGATTCACCAAGTTTTCTTGCTACCTTTGCCTTCGAGACAGCACGGGTACCATTGAGCACAACCTAAGGTGGGAGCTCTATGTGGAGATGAATAGTCACGTACGAGCCATTGTATGACTTTGTGTGTTGATGTCACAAGTGTACATAAAACTAGGCCGCATTTTTACAATTTGGCACAGCTCTACAAGGGGTCTGTAGCCTTCGATTACCTTTTTCAGCGTCTCTGAGGCAAAATAGGAAAATTACATCACAAAATAAAAATTGAGAGAATTATAGCCATTCAAAAAAACGATGCACAAACCATATATTCGGATTCCTCTCAAATCATTTCCTAGCTTAGTGCCAATAAACAATTATACGATTCACCTATGTGAAGAATATACAAATACTATCTATCTATCTATCTATTGTAAGCAGAAACGCATACCTCAAACGGACTTTATTTTTCAGTCGATTTGCCACAAATCTTTTTTTGATCTTAAACCATACGGCAACGTGAATGAAACTTTTCTTTCAATATAAGAAAAGCACATTTATCCATGATAAATCGTAAATGCATATATTAAGTTGAAATGTTTTCCGCATTACCATTGAGACATCGTAAGCAGGAGTACAAGTAATAGTAGCTGTGATGTAGATGCAGACACACTATAGCCTAGCTATTCCCTTTCCCCTCTTTTTGCTTGCTTTAGCATGACAAATACTTAAAAACAATCAAAATTTATATCATAAAGTTTATTCTGCTCTTTTTTTTTTGAGATACAATTAATTTCTTCTTATCTGTTTGATTCTCAACCTTTCCTTCAATTGCGTCTCGGAAAATATGTGTTATCGTATTTGCACCAAATAAATTCCTTCGACGTTGTATTGTTGCGCACGGACGTACCTGGAGATTTTGGGGACCAGGCCATCAGTTTCTTGAGGAACATCCTTCCAATACTCAGTAAGATTTATTATTAGAAATACAGTGGGTCACTTATTACCCATAAAGCTTTTGAGACCCCACTCCAATAGGTTGACCCGGGGAATTTTAAATCGTCCTGACCTTCTGTTTCAGCTGCAACGCCCCTGTCATTGCGTTGCAACCATAACGAGCAAACTGTCTTTTTATGCGGATGTGTATATAGGGCTTTTGCAAACAGTTTTATTCAATCGATGATGCGAAACACAGAATAATTTTGGAAAAAATCTAGAGTCACAAAATTTAATGAATTGGAAATAGAGTGAATGCAGAATTGGAAAGTGAAAATGTTTGTCAAATCAAAAGAGAAAAATATAAAAAAGAAAACATTGTTGCAACCAGAAATCAAGTTTAAAAAGAGAGAGAGAGAAAAAAAAACCCAAACAAACTAACGATACAACCGGAAATAAAATACCAACGTGTCACAAAAGTCAAATACTTTAAACTGAGGAACAGAAAGGATGCTGAAAATTAACCATTGGAACTAGAGATTTAATATATATAAGAAAGAAGACCCAAGGATTGACACCACAAAACACAGGAAGTTGATGACAAACAAGGTTAGTTTTGCTTATTTGGTAAAAGAGCCGCCAAGCCATCACTATTTCAAGATTTCGTATCATGGTAACAGAATCGTAATTTTATACATAGGTTTGGTTCAACGAAAGGTGATAGTGAATTAGTGGAGGGTTTATTAAGCTAAATTGGGTGAGGATTGTTCTAGTTGTTCTTATTACAGATGGAAACAAAGTAAACTCCATCGTGGAATGGAGTTCAACAAAAGATATTTTTTTCCAAATTCAGAGATATCGGTCCGAGATGGTTTATGGAATTCAAAAAATTGCATGATTCCAACTTCAAAAGATATTATAATGGATAAAAGATCAGAATCGATCATTTCGTATTCACTAAAGGGACAATAATTTTGCTTTTCGATTTACTGGAGCAAATATTTGGGCTTATTATTATGCGTATAAAATGTTATATGGCAGCATTATCAAATAAAGTCTAGCAACCCTGCAAACGTGTAAAATATGTGAAATAAAAAACGACAAAGAGAGAAAGAAAAAAAGAAACCTATTGATGATACTGGTAACTTGTCACCCTGTTGGCGCTAACCAATCAAATGTTCAGTCTGCAGCGTTACCATAGCAACTATGCAACGTCTTTTGGTTTTGAAATGCTTGTCACTATCAATGGCATTTTTAGTTTGTCTGTCAACCCAGCTGGATTCCGGTCAGTCATCGGACATCGATCAAAAAGTGACTTTATTGGGACATGAAGAGAACGAGGTTGCTTGAGATTGAAATAAAGACCAATGCAGGGGCCGACCATGATTCTGAATGGGAGAGGGTGTCCAAATCGAAAGAATTGGAAATGATCGTATGGGGAAGATTCGAAAAAAACAAAATAGATGTGAAAAAAAAAAACAACAACAAAAAGCAAACAAAACTAATTTTTAACTTCCAAATTTTGGCTCCACCTGGGTCAAACTGCTCCGTCTCATTAAAATCTCAACGGACGCATTTCATATCAAGTCAACTGATTTAAGAAACTTTCCCCAAAGTCACTCTCAGATTTCGCTGAAAAAAATTCAGATGTTCCAAGTGTACAGAGAAATCCAAAATATTAGGTCTGTATCTTGAAAATTAGAAATCTTCGGAGTTTTACTCTATTTCGTGCATTTTGCCGAAGTCCAATCACCGACAATTGCAGATCCTTTGATATGGCATGTATAGTTTTGAAATATTTTGACTAAAGCTAACCCTTTCTGTACACTTCAAAAATGTAATCAACTCTAGAACTTGACAGAAAATATATAATCCGATATTTTTCATTTCAATTTGAGTCTTAGTTTTTTTTTAGAATTGGTAAAAGTAAAGAGAAAAAAAATCAAAACAATTTACCACAGAATATAAAAAGGAATAAAAATTGCATAAAATGATAAAAAAACATATTGAAATGTTTAATTTTAGGGTTGATTCATCGTTAATTGGGATCGTTTGACATTTTTTCAATTGATAGATTCTTTATATGGAGATATCCAAAGAAGTAATTATATTTTGCTCGATAGGTAGTTGGTCTTAGCTGCCTGAAACCTCTCTGGATTTCTGTTGGTTAACATTAAAGAAAACGCCATGGAGACTGGGTTCGGCACAGGCATTTGAAAAAAACTTTAACCAGAGTTAAAAAAAAAAGATAATTACAAATAAGCGCCAGCTTTAGACACGAGCCTGCACACACTCTTACTTATATACAAAGTATATCCTAAAAGTGTCCAACCATTTTGTATATCTTTAGAACTGGTGATACAGACTTGAAGTAATTTTGTAACAAATCAGAGATGATCCTATTGAGCATGCCTGAACAGACACTTAATCGTCATGTTTCCTGATCGGTAGTGAGAAATTAATGAATGTGCTTGAGTACTGTGTGACCGTATAATCCACAATAACCCACCAAGTCATTCTTCAGGTCTTGTGCTCTTTTTTGGGGAGTGGCAAAACATTGCATCAACCGGGTGTGTCAGCTCCTCCGACAATCCGGATTTTGTTCATTGCAACTTCTTGATTGCTGTTGAAATGGAGATTTCACATTTTTGAAGAAGGCCATGAGGTAGCTGATAGTAAACCCGAAAAAAAAACTTTAAATAAAGTTTTGAAAAGTGAAAATTACGCTTCTATCAGTGTGTGATGTCGGTAGGGAGCTATTATGAAATGAACTAGGAAACACTCAACTTCGATTGATAATTTTCCGTAAATCATAAATGTTTTGATATTACTCAGACAAACTTGATTCACAGAAACACACTTGCGTATCTATCTATCTATCTATGTATATATGTATTATTGTGTCATTAACAGACAGCTGTTTCGTTGTATTACAATTCTTCAGTGTGGCTATAGACTATCCATTATCCTATCCAGTACCACGAGGTAGGATCGAAACCTTCACTTCAGACCAGGAGGCCGGTATTCTACGTCTGCGCCGCGGAACTGGACGGTCTGTAAGGTTGAATACCTGAATCAATTTTAATCTCTTATCTCTTGAATATTTCATGAGCTGGTCTACTTAATTTGGTCCAGTTTCTTTGAAAAAACGCAGAAATATAAAACACATACCAAGGATCTTCCTAAACTTCTGAAAAACAGGTTTGGTAAGTAATTCAGTATTAACCCTTGCGTAACCAACGTGTTTTGCACCATGCAATGTCGAATTAATGGACTTGGAAAAATTGGAAAAGAAAGGTAATCAATGAAACAGTAACTCCCCTTGTCTTTTCTTGGGTCATTAAAAAGAACCTGAATTAAGAAGGAACAGGTGCGAACTGCAGGACACGATTAAGGGATCAATTAAGCATAAAATATTGTCAATCGTACCAAATTACTTTTTGTGTGGAGATTCTCAAAAAAAAAAAAAAAGAAATACACGTTTTTCCAACCATAGTTAAGTGTAAATGATTAAAAAAAAGAAAAAAATAATGCAACTAGAAATTGAGTTGAAAAAGTTAACGATACAACTGAAAATATAATAATAACGTTCTAGGAAACAGACGACTTCAAACTGAGGAACAGAAATAAAAACTTTGGAACTAGAAACCTATCATAAATTGATAGAAATCTCCAAAAAGTTAAAACAAAGTGAAACCTAGCCATAGCATGGATAGACTACAAAAAAGCTCACGGTGTGAACAAAAGCTCACAAACTTGGTCATGAAAACGATGTAATACTGAAAATTTTCAAAACGGGAAAAATTAATTTTCGAAAAACGAAAATACGTTTCCGAAACATATCAAGCAGTAAATGTTTAGAACTTCGGCCCTCTAACCCCGTTACAAATGCATAGCTGGCCTGCCAGTCAAGAAGAATCACTTACAAACGGAAGAAATCTATTTTGACTATGATGACAGCTCCGGTTGACTGTTTCTAATCAATATCAACGTACTTATGAAACACAGATCTCGTGATATCCTCGGAGGCCTCTAATCAATTGTTATGGTTACGTGATCTAATTTTTCATTTAGCAGAAAATTACCTTAAGTTTACATGATTTTCGCTTCGGGAAGACAATTTTATTGGAAAAAGAAGTCGTTTAAGTACAAATAGAAGGCCATTCAACATAAAAAAAGTATTTTCGGAAATCTTTTATAGGGTAAATAGTTTGAAAATGGGTTTGTTATTTACATTTTATTCTGAAATTTTGTCTCCATCAGAGTTGTATCCCCATTTGTGTGAGGGGTCTAGAACCTGATAGAACTCTCACGTGGGCCGTGGCCAAAATGAAGTTTAGAGTGGCTAGTTTATGCAGTCAGGACATACATACACGCACACACAAGTGCACACTTTCTTTTTTTTAAGGATTCTAACCACGCAGATATACAAGTTCTTAAGTGCTGACAAAAAAAAAAACTGCCAGGTACGTCAAATATTGGACAAAAATGTTTTAAATTTTAATCACTAGACAGATAACGTTTCTGTTACATGACAAAGCAACTATCATAGAAAACATTTAAAAAAAGTTGACTATCAGGAGTGGAACAAGTTTGATCCTTACCGGAAGCCTTTTTATTGTCCACATTATGCCAGACTGAGTCTAGTACAGTAGATTACTTTTTGTGATAGGATTATTTTGATTCAAACTCTCAAAATCAAAAAAGAAAAAAAAAATACTCACTTGATTAGAAACTGAGAATCAGAATTTTACACCAAGTGACAATTCTATCAGAAACAATTCGTCATAAAAACAGAGTAATTGATTAATTGAACAAGACATTAAATGAAAAAAAAAGCATTAATTAATTAAATCAAAACATCTATTTTCAGTGGCTTTGTATACTGGACACAAAATTTCTTGATGTAATCTGGTTACAATATTCTTGTATATGACAAAATCAAGGGCACGACTCCGTGAAGCAGTGAACTAATCTCATAGAACACCAATACTTTTGAGAGTTTGATACTAATTAGGTGCCCCATAATTTGGGTCTTGTATCAAATCAAGGTAATGATAAACAAATTAATTTTCAAGCCAAAAATTAGCCATCGTAGATTTCGGGAGGAAAGAATAAAAACTATAGTATCAAGTTACCGGGACTTGTAAGAGACAGAAATAGCATGAATTGTTTCAAGAATGTAGTGGATGAATCCTGATATAAATGAATTAAAGGTCAGTTTGATGAGCTTTCAATGAAATGTTCGATAGATTATAATTTTGGGATTTAAACCCGACTGGAACTTTAACGGTTGGGTAGAGAGCTAATTTTACATAAAATGAATATTAAATTTTCCAGTGGGACTGGGGTGTCTTTTTATCATTATCGTCATCAGCCTTTTAACTTCCGTCGTTGGACATAGATCTTCCCCAGGATTCACCAGATCTCGTTATAATAGACATCGCTATCTGATCTCTCAATGTAAGGTTGAGCATGATTATCTCGTGTGTACGGTGCGTGTAAGGATTTAAAAACTGACTGGAATCTTCATCTCAGAGATTGGGTGGGGCTAAAATAAATAAATTATCATCATCATCATCATCATTAGTCTTTTAACGTCTGTGGTTGGACATGATATTACTTTTTTTTCTTATTAATTAGTAACCATCAGTCAAAACTATCACCCAAACTGTGAACATGTTTTCTTTTTCCCGGTAAGCTGGCTTGCTATGTATTTCTATATGTATGTATGTGTGCATCATGCATACAAGCCTCACCAATGTAGCTAGAGGGCTGAAAATTCATTCTTTATTATGTCTAGAAAACCTCTTTTTCTGTGTTTTTAACATCCCTTCCCTCGAATTGAGTTTTCTGTGTGTTTTTGGTAGGGTAAATTTACAATGTAGGTTCATGCTAAGTTTACCTATAGCATTGTTTCTGCCGGTTTTTTTAATTAACGTTTTTGTAGGATCACTCCTTTTCCCCCAATGAGATAAAACGAGGGAAGGAGCTTTTTCATTGATCACCTTCTTTCCATTTTTCAATTGATCACTCTCTACACCGCATGCTGCCAAAAAAAATTAGTTGCATGACGGTTTCTATTGAAGGACTAACCAAGCCTATTCCATTATTACTTTATTAAATGTACAAGTAATTCTTGTACTTTCATGTAATGTTGTCTATTATGATATATATTGAGATGTCCATGGATGAATTACATATGAATAAATGAATAGATAAAAGCTTAGTAAATTTTTATAACGGCAGAAGTTTCGACTCTTGCGCATAGCATTATTTGTTTTTTCCTCACCTTGTTATTTCCCTGTGTACGTGCGTCAAGTTTTCTGTGCATTTTCTAACGTCCTAACGATAAATTGGTATACAACATTATTTCATACCTGAACCACCAAGAATACCTAGTGTTGCACCGGGGAAAAAAATAACTGCAAATGTGTTAATGCCACACCCTCTTATATTTTTCCGATCACAGTTTTGCATATCATCTCTAGGGATCCACATCGTGATATCAATCGGGTTGCTGACTTGAGCATGACCAGCCCATTGCCATTCAAGTTTTCCGATGGATTCCATGATATTCCTGATTCTTTATTTCTCTAATATACTGTACTGTGATTTCTCCAGGTTGCATGGTTTTCAGTTTGAGCGCCAATGTTTTGTGATTACCGGGAGTTTTAAATCTAATGCAATTTTCTCGTTTTTAAAGGTTAAGCATGTTCTACCAAAAGCTCATCATCGCGATTCTTTGCTCAATTTTCTTCTCTTGAGGGTTTCATAGAGGTTCATAAGGGTTTTCATCTAGCGTTTTGGTGATTTCGTTGGTGATCATTTTGGTAAAAAGTTTCCAGAGTCAGTTGAGTAGGTTCATTGATCATTTGTTGTTTAGATCCTCCGGTTTCCCTTCCTTATGTTACAGCATTATTATTCTTTAATATTACAAATCAGAGCAAATGAACAAATATCATTTACCCTATCTACTCATAGAGAAATAACAGTTACCGAAAAGATATTCTGATGCGCGAAACAAAATAGTTTAATAGGGCCTCCGGTTACCCAGCTGGATTGTTTCCTTACTGAGTTCTTGTATGGGAAGTTTGTATTTTTTAGGATTTTTGTCAGGATACGTTTTTCCGGGCTGCATGAAGTTCTTCTAACAAAATAGAAACACCTAGTTTTTAAGCCACTTGAGTTCTTTCGTTTGACTGAAAAAGATCCCCCCTCTATGCCAAATTATAGCCTCCTCGATGCAAGATAGTTTAGCAGAAATTTCTTCCATTGGCAAGAAATGTCATTCTGTGACCTCAAATGACATCTGATGCCAACCACGCATGGCCTTTAACCTTTTCCGCGAGAAGATGAACCTCTATTCCAAAATTCAGATTCCTAGCTGCAAGATTGTGGTGGGAAATTGATTAGGCCACAATGACCTCGTGTGACCTAAGATGATCTCAGATCAGGTTTGCATAGTCATATTGGTGCCTGAGGTCAAGTCAATATCCGTTCAAAAATCAAGTCCAGTGAACTTTCCGTTGGGCTGTGATCTGGAACAGACAAACACGCTAACATCGGTATAGTAGTATAGATGAAGATGATTTTTGATATTATTTTTCTTGACTTCCTTCGTGCTTATGGAAGTTCTTTATCCTTTCATTGTTTCTTCAGTGTCTCATCTACGAAATCGTAGAGATGATATTATAATAACCAGTGGATTATTCTATATTTAAATGATTATAAGTTTATTCTTCATGATCATTACATCGTTTAAACATAAGTATTTCCCCCTCCTCCTCTCTCTCTCTCTCTCTCTCTCTCTCTCTCTCTCTCTCTCTCTCTTACAATACATTTTTCAGTGTATCTCACCACCAACTTGCGATGTTCAAACCCAATATACCATCATAATTTCTCAGGTATGGGAAAACTAAAGAATGTCTCCCATATAAATCAATGATAAAATATTCGTTTTTAACCATTTCAGCTTACAAAAGATTTTTTATCGATATGTCCGACTTTTAGATTGTAGAAATAACTTATACATATATATGTACGCATACTGATAATAATTTTTGCTTGGGTAGGTTTGTAATAAAGATGAAAAAAAAATGAAACATTCTAAACGATGGTTTCCCTCCAAGGTATTGCCTCCTGAATTACAAACTGGGCCATTTAATTTCTGAATCATAAAATCGACATTTTTTGTTGATCTTTAAAAAATTCTGAGTAGATCGATTGTTTGATGTTTGGGGAAACAGAATTTATTCATATTTTTTAACTCGCAGCATGACACAAGTCATGTATTTTTAGTAAAACTTAATTAACGCACGATGCACCAATCTTAGTTTCTCACAAGGCGATGCAATTGAAGATCGATCATACCATACTTGCAAACTGGTCAGCGATATTAGGTCACTATTATGAAATTACAGTTAGTGACTACTATTGGCTAAGTCTGACACAGGGCCATATTAGTTAGGCACTTAATTTGCTTAAGATCGAGCTACAACAGGCGCTCCGTAAAATTATTTACTGAATGAAGCTTATTGATTAGATACCAGATGATGCTCAGACGCACTAAGCTAGCGAATTATTCTGCAAGATAAATATTCTAACCATGGGGCTCCTTTAGGCACTCCATATTATTGACTCCATATTATTAACTAAGGTTGGATAAATCTGGTAGAAAGTCATATCAATTAGACATCCAGAGGGGATCAAATCTACTACTGATCAGTGAAGAAACTTGCAAACAACGGAGAGACAATGCTCCAAAACGTCTCATTGGTGTTTTTTTTCTTATATACAAAAGGATATTATAACTACCAAGCTATCAAAGGAGGGGCGCCACCTGACGTTGTTAAATCCAGCACAGCGCTTTATGACAAACAGCACTTAATGTACAAAGGCCATCCAAATGTTTAGATATGAATGAGCATCTCTAAAAGTACGTATCTGCACTCATGATAAAAAAAAAAGAGTAATTCTTCCGGGTTTACAGATGAAAATAAATTTGAGAAAAGATTAAATGGTATTAAAAATTCAGTTTTTAAGAGAAATTACGGAGTCTTATCCAGCCATCTTAAATATCTCGAGAATCATGTGCGCGATCGACATATAACTTGGCAAACCATCAGAGGGGGTGGCATTACAGCTCAAGCATGTACAATAAATCTCCCAAGGGGTTGAGCAGTCTTCTTACGCTATAAAAAGTAATTTCAACTCGTCAATGAGAACAGGGAAAAACCCAACAAAGCAGCAGATGGGGATTCAGGAAGAGGGCTTTGAAGACTGTTTCGAAGAAAAAATACCGGGACTCCGGGGTAATTGTTTAGGTAATACTTTGAAGGGGGCCATAGGGCCATAGCCTCGGGTTAGCTATATTTTTGTTCTTATAAAATGGCTGGATACTTTCTGGATAAACCTCGAATATTTCGTATCCCTATTTTTATTTCCACTTGATAAAAGGATAATTTATTCTGAACCAAACGCAGTGAGTGTAAAATTTACAACCGAACAAGTTTGCAGTCAATAAAAATTTAACCGTTCCCAAATGTCTGATCTTTGTCTTTGCCTAAGAAACAATCTGTTCAATAATATTAATGATGTGAGATGTGATTCGCGATCTTGGCTATTCTTCCATATCTTTAGTTCTTCGGCGTTCAACCTTGAGAAATTCATTTTCAGTGTTGACGTGTAAATGTTTCTCTTTTTAGCTTGAAAAAAATTCCGATCTTTCAAATGTGCACGGTGTTTACAAAAGAAATTGACAGTTTTAAAAATTCATCAAAGCAAAGTTATTTAAGATAAGTTTAGTTCATCAGCCAATAGTCAATTTTCGTCACCTGATGATTATTTTTGGTAACATACGCGGTGTTTGGGGTGATCAATAAAAATGGAAAAAGGGTTGATCTATAGATAAATGTTTTTCTCTTGCCTTATGTTGGATCGTGAAAAAAAACAAAAAACGTGAATAAACCGGGAAAGTCCAGCCATTAATTCAGTGTCATGAGGGGATTGCAATGAACCGAGTAAGGAATGTGTTCCCAAGATGTATGGTGAATAGGGTTCTGGTGAAGTTTTGAAATGGACTCAGCAAGCTTGAAGTGGATTATGATAAATTGCTTGAGAATACAGACGGACAAAATTATCAAAATGCTGTCCCAACCTTCCAAATAACACCACGAGTAGAAGATTTGGAAAAAAATACAGACAAAAACTCACTGCAAATTTCCAGAAAAAATTACCTTCTTTTAGATTCTTGAAGCAGATAACTAATTAAATAGCTAATTGAACATCCTACAAAAACCTATCTAGCAAGAATTTATAGAAGACAAAAAAGGCTTTTTAGATGCGATAAGGATTAAATGCTGACAATTTCAGCCCTCTTGCTCCATCAGCATAACCAACTTGAAAACAAACAAAAAAAAAACTATTTTGACTGCTTTGGTGACATTTTCGGTTGATAGTTTCCAACATCGACACTCACGATACATAATTCTGTAGAGGAATACTCGAACTCTATCATAAGGGTATCTTATCTCGATATTCTACAAACATGGTTGATGCATCATCAGCAGGAAGACAGTGACAACATCTTTCAAGAGGATGGAGCACCAGACAACGGGCACAGGCAAGTTCGTAGTTCTGCAGCACTGCATTGGCCTCGAGACCACGTGCCAACAAGTCACGTGCGTTGGCCAACTTCTCCATTCATTCAGTTCAGGTTTAACAGTTCGCGACTTTTAATTATAGGGATGGGCCAGAGATGAGGAGTTCCTTCTCTTCAGCCTTTCAATCGAGATGATCTGAAACAATGGATCACAACAGATTTTGCTGATGTAGCTACGTTCGGCTTGAAATTGACAGCAGCCTTATTATACGTTGTGTGACCAGCAATTCACACATCGAGCAACAGTATATTGCAGTGAAGAACAATAAAAAAAATGAGTATTCTGTATCGTCAGTGTCAATATCTCAAATAGTTTTGTTTTGATAACTTTTTGCATCCGTCATTTTCTTTTGTAATCATCTTGTATACCTTAAGGTCTGATCAGGAAAGAAAAAAAAAACCCAAAATAAAGCAACTACATAATGTATTTCCTGAAAAAAAAAAGCAACAATAGTTTACCTTTACGAACGACGTCAGGAGTGATATGTATATTCATTCGTGTCTGTGTGTCCGTCAAACTGCGTATTTGTCCTCAGAACATCTTTGAAATTTCTAAATTTTTTTTCAATGAAATGAGTTACTAATGAAAATTAATTAGATTTCGAGCAGACCCAGGAAGATCTACAGTAACCTCCCTGCATTGTAGCTATATGTCCACGATATTATCTTCGTTTTCCATGAAATTTTCTAGAAAAGTAGCCCATGGTGGTCTTTTTCATTGAGATATTTTACTATGTGCTCTCTTCAGGTCAAGGTATTTTATGATGTTTTGCAGCCTGTATACATTAACCTCATTCGTTGTCTACATGTTGCTTTGATAGAAAACGTTATCAATTTTTTGCTTGAACTGAAAAGAAAAAGGATGTCATCTCTGTAATGCTGCTGTTAATTCGTCCATAACGCTTCTGATGTTATTGGTGCAGTAAATGTAGAAGCAGAGACAGGTGATGTCTTGAACCACAAGAACATCGACCAATTCAGAATAGTTTCAAAACCATTTCACTATGTATCGTCATTGGGACGATGAAGAGATGATGTTAAAGAGTGCCATGCCAACAGATGGGAGTGTCAATAGTTTTGTGCATTAGGATAGAACTAGACAGAGAGACAAGAAAAATCAATCCCAAAACAATGACTCTACAAAGAAGTAATTAATGGAGCGTTCATCATTTCTGTATTACTTTAATAAGTGATAGATGAATAATTCATGGTAATTTGATTCCTTATGACAATATACTTGGGGACAATTTAATGACAGAGAGAAAGAGAGACATTGAGAGAGAGAGCGAGAGACAGAGAGAGACAGAGAGGAGGAAGTGAGGGAAAGATATACGATTGATAGAGAGGGAGAGAAAGATGAAGAAAAAACTTAAAACGTAAAGAGGTTGATAGAGAGAAAAGGAAAAGGGACAGAGTCAGAGAGAGAGAGAGTGAGAGAGAGAGAGAGGTAGAGAGAGAGAGAGACAGAAAGATAGAGGGAGAGAGATTGTGTCAGAGAAAATAAGAGAGAATTGGAAAGGCAGATGGGGGAAGAAAGAGAAAATGAGAGAGATAGAGAGAGGGACAGAGAATGAAACGGAAAGACAAAGGGAGAAAAAGAGAGATATTGTCTAAGAAAATAAAAGACACAGGGTGGAGAAAGACGGGGAAAGAAAGAAAAAATGAGAGAGAGAGAGAGAGAGATAGAGAGAGAGAGAGTGGAAAAGAGAGAAAGTGAGAAACAGGGAGTCTGTGACTATAAATAGAGAAAGAGGAAGAGAGAGAGGTTGAGAAAAAGAAAGATGCTTGGACTAGAGAGAGAGAGAGAGAGTGAGTGAGTGAAAGAGAGAGAAACTGGAACAACAGACTGTGAGAGGGGGAGAGAGAGAAGACAGGAAAGATTTTACAAGTATTCTCTTTCACCAGGATATCCGTTCAGTACATAACGGATTTCCTGCTGAAAGACTGTGTTTCCGGTTACTTGAGTCCTGATTCGATTAGATTAGGGCCACCTGGCTCAATATAGAGCCATTCTGATAACGACACAAAGACGGGAGAATGGGAACAAAGGATTCAGTTTGACATGAAGCAGAAAAAGACGAGAACACTCAATGAAAAGACAACGATGACGAAATGCAGAAAAGAAGGAATATATTGTTATTTGTAATATCAATACAGAAGCATTAAGTTGTCATCATTATGGATTAGGTGACAGCAAACCTTCTTAAATATCTAATACTGACGTCAAAATACTCAAATCAAAAAAGTATTTAGTGCTACAGTTCAGGGGTAGCGATTCTCCTCAAATAACCAACATTCTCCTCTGGAGTTTTGATTTTTCGTTGATTTCAATCTCCAGGCCGAAAGCATTTACATATTACCAGCACCCTCCAAAGAATCATATCCCACAGAATCGTATTCCATAAATGCCCCCCCCCCATCTCGACAAACCAACGAAGTCGGCTATCGATTCTTCTATCTTTGAGCGCCTATGTTTATGTGTTTGTGTGTGTGCATTTTTCACCAGGGGGTTCTGGTCATATTTTAGAAGCTACAACCATGGAAATGTGGACAGATACATCCTCAGACACAATCTAAAAGCGCTCCTTTTTGGGGTCTCGAGGCTTATTTCGGACCAACAATGCCTAAATTTTGTGCTTGTATTTTATAGATATTTTTAAAAAAATAAAAAGTCCATTTTTCAAAGATTATTTTAGGTTTTAAATAGTTCCGATACAGGCATGGGCTACTATTTATGAGAGGTAAGGATATTCTTTATTATTTTCTACAGATTTTCGTCTTCACAACAATTGTATCTTGTGGTCATCGCTAAGGTGAAATGACAGCAAATTTCCTTTCCTTTCCAGCACTCTCCTCAGTATCCCTATCGACCTCAGTAGCATTCTACTCTAAACTATCTTTTTATGGTTTTGTGTGCTGAGTTCGTCAGGTACCCATTTCCGTAATGGTTATGCTTATGTCTTTGCATTACATAGATACATTTCTGCATAATAACTGAAAAAAATGGTGGGATTATTCACGAATCGATCGACATTCCTGTCAAACAATTGTGTATCTGTGCGCTCTGTCAATGATCAAAGTATCACATCCGGTATATATATATATATATATATATATATATTAAAAAAAACGAATAAGTCGCATTAAGTGGTGGAGCCACGCGGAAAAGAGAATTCTGTTCAATCGTTAAAAAAAATCTAATCGCTAGGAAAGTTGAAAGAACAGCGAAACATTTTGTCAGAAACTCAGTATAAAATCACATATATGACACATTGTATATTTCAAAACATATCATGCATTTTTTTTAACGCCTCAGAGAGTGAAGGATCTAAAAGCTGTTATATACAGATACCAAAAAGAGAAACAAGTATAGATAGTAACTTCAATGCATATCAGTGGACGCTAATGATGTTGAGTAGAGATTCGATCATGAAAGACACGTAATAAAACGCACATAGATATATTGAAGAATAGACCTGTCTTCGAACAACCGACATTTCAATAGTTTTGACAATGGTCTGATATATTTATGCATGTAAAGAGATACGGCTATGATGCTTGGCATGCTGGCCAAGGGTCACAAAACCTCGCTTATCAGTGTCTCATAACCCGTTCCAAGGCAGTGTCATCATGAATTATGCACAACACCATTTTTCTTATCTTCGCTCGCATTATGCATGCAGTAGGAATAAATTTTTGAGCCACCAACTCCGACGCGAAGAGGAGGTTAGGGTTAGGTGCTCCTATGAGATAACGACACAGACAACAGAGCCTATTTAGCCGTTCCTTTTACATCATTTCTCATGTGAGCGATCAAGTTTGTTTGCTGTCCATGTTTGTGACCAGTTAAATGGTTGGCTTTCTTTCGACATCAGCGAATACGTCCAGCATGATAGTAAAACATATTGTCGGGCAGCAATTACAAAAAAAAAGAAAAAAGAAAAAGAAAAAAGGAAACAAAAATAAGAGGCGTTCCAACTCTCAAGTGGTTTCATAGATACCAGCCATTTAGCATATGTTTATATTATTGGACACAATCACCTGAAAAGAAAAAAAAAATGAAGACCTGTGTACCTTTTTCAATGTTACATGTGTTAAATATTGATATACCGATGCCGTAGGGAATGAAGGTAGTATTTGAAATATAATAACATTCACAATGTTCGTAGAAAATGTAAAAAAAAAGTATTGCTGTTCCGCATTTTTTGTTTATGTTCAACCAAAAGGAACCGTGGTTATTTTACGCATCTGAACCCCCCCCCCCAAAAGCAAACATAAAAAAATACAAAACAACAAAAACAAAAGAAACAGCAACTAAAAAACAAAATAAGGGAGACCACTCTATGATTAGCATCTTAAAGTTATGTACTTTTGATTAATCTTACAAGCAAAAATACAGACTATTGCTTAGATACATATGAGCAAAGTTCTTAAAAGAAATGACGGGATTATTTACCTTTTGATCAGCATCCCTGCCTTGGATTAGCGTACTGTGACCGTGTTAATTCCACATGTATCTGACGAATAAGCGCGTCTCACATACATGTACCTATCAGAATAACGTACCCTTCATTTTACACTTGCTAATATTTACATAAATAACGCCCCAGTTTTGATTTTTTTTCCATCGAAAGTTTCCAAAAATATATTCAACCCTGACCATTCTGCATTTGTGTTGCAATATCTGAATTCTTCAACAAAACTGGAGAAAATATTGAAAATCTTATCTGCTGCGTACGGTGACCATCTGGTCATGCATATTATATAGAAGAATAAGAGAGGAGATAGCCTTTGGTGGATAACTTTTTGTGCATATTATGTTTAGAATTTTATTTTAAATTGTTTCGACATTTGCATATGTTTTTTTTTGTGTTAGTCACGAGTAAGCGAGAATGGCAAGTGAAATTTACTATTCTTTTTAAAAAAAAATTATCTCGACTTGTATTCGATGTGTATTTTTTAGATGGAGAGGGTGGTCGATTATTCCACCATTCCGTTCTCACACTTTATATACTTGAGCATTTTTATAATAATGTACTGCCTGTTGGCTTGCTAGGCCTGTCGAAACATCGTGAAAAAAAAAAGCATAGGACATCTTTAACCGTAGATTCCAATAACATATTTCCTACTCAGTCAATTATAAGCATCTCATAACGTTTGACGAGAAGTTTGACTTTCCTGGTTTCGATTCATAGTTGTCCATCACCTAGACTGGTTGCCGATCTTTCATGCTATTCACTCATAGCTGTGGATAGAATATAGGGATTCATGGATTCTCTAAATGGCATTAGGACGAAGTGAATACAAACCGTTTCGGTCTGAGTTTGAACTCGTTGATTCACTGATCCCATTTCCCGTATTGCTAACCGATGGGCCACCTTCACCCTCTACAGTCATCGTGAATGACATATTTTGAATTCTCAAGCAATACTTATTTGTTGGATATTATAAATGTTCTCGAAAGGAAATATTTAAAACAATACCAAATAGATTTATTCAGTTCAGCCAAGCATCACAGAATCGGTATTGACAGTGTTTCTATTAAGAGTTCAATACATTTCATCATCATCATCATCATCATCATCATCATCATCATCATCATCATCATCATCATCATCCTTTTAGTGTCTGTCATTGGACATAAACCTCCTCAAAGATTCACCTGACCTCTCTATGATGGGCATCACAGAGCCAATGCTTTCTGGGCTTGTCTAGCCCTTCACACCATTCTTCCATCCTCATAACATGACCAGCCAATTATCTTTTGAGTTTTCGAATGGATTCAATGATATCTTGGAGTTCTGCCTTTCCTCCAATATACCGTGTCGTCTTGTAAACCCTTCATGCTATGTCTAGCATGGTTCTAAATGTCGAAAAATGATGAAAGGGTCACAACAATTTACACAGGTCGATTGGCTTAACATATAAACAATGGATCTTACGAAACAAGTAAGAATGTACCGTTTGTGAATACATTCACAATGCAACACATTCACCATGTAATACACTTAAAATACACTTACAATATAATACATTTACTATACGATATACTCACACTTCACTCGCAAAACAAATAAAACTCCTTTGTAAGATCATTATGAGCTAATAACTTATACATAACCCATTTGCTATCTATCTCTGATCAACGCTTAAGAACCTCGTTCAACGGATCATTTACTAGTGTTATGTGATTGATCCTTCAGAATACCTGACAACTCTGATTCTGGGTCAGAATAAAATGAGCGACATGAACCGTAGAGAAGTACCTTACAAAACCATTTCGTAGGTCATTTTCTTGTACGTGATCTGTCCTGAAAGTATCCAGCTATTCAATCTGGACGAAAAATCCACTCCGAAGGGCGTGGGTGCTGTAGTCAGTTCGAAGTAATCTTCCTTGGATCTCACTCACTAATCCTAGCATTCTTACTACTTTTCCTCAACTGCATCGTCACGTTTTGCTAAAAAACCTGCACGAGACTTGAATTAGGGATGGCTCCAATCGGGAACTAAGAACTTAAAAAGCGAAAAAAACTTTGGACATCAGAAACCAGATAGTAATTTGTGATACAGTACGTAGGACTGACATGAGAGAAGAGTAAAAAGAAAAAAAAAATTACCACGGAACCAATAAAAATAATATAAATTAATAACCAATAAATATAATATATATGTTTTTTGTTATTAAAGTTAAATCATGATTACCTGGGAGTATTCGATTTATATCAAATATAAATTTAAAAAAAAACAAACGACTTATATTGTGTTTTTCCTGGACGGGGATAGAGCGTGGGTCCCCCTGAACCTGAAGACTTGGATTCATGCATGATTAGCTTTCATAATCTTGTTTCAGGTATGTGTCCTCCCAAGAACTAAATACGGACCATTGCCGAAGACATTCGAAAGCTATGGTTTAGCAGATTAGTATTATTACCCTTGATTCAAGCCATTTTCTTCAGTTTCCCTCGGTATTTGCCACTTGAGATTCCAAGGATTCGTTGAACCTGTCGTTAACCTAGTGTTCTGCACAGCAGTGTTCTTTTCTTTGGAAGCAACATTTTGTAAGGTCGGATATGTGACCATCGAATTGCGGAAATATCGAGGTCCGACAGTACAGCTGCACTGCGATTGGCTCTAATAACATTTATTACTTATCGACCAGGGTGGAGTGGTTCAGCTCTTGCAATTGAGGTCAGAAAGAAGAGGGAAGAGAAGTTATTCGGTGTGATTGGGAAAAAAAAAACTACAGAAAATCAGAAGAAGACCAGTTGTGATATAGGTCCGAAAGAAAGCCTAAGGAGACAAAAACACATCGGAAGGAAATAGGAAAGGAGGGGAATAAAAAAAGAAGGAAGTAAGGAAGGCAGGAACAAATGTGGAAGGAACCAAGGAAGGAAAGAAGGGGAGAACAGTAGAGAGGAAGGAAGAGGGAGGGAGGAAGATAAATAAGGAAAAACGAAATCAAATAAGGAAGAGGAAAAGAATATGAATAAAAAGTGAGAAAAAGGGAGAAGAGAAACGAAAAGAAGGAAGAATAGAAAAAAGGAAAACTGAATAGAAAGCTATAAGAGGAAAAACAGAATGAAGAGAAAGAAAAACATACGAAAACAGAGGAAGGTAGTAGAGAGGAAAGGAAGAAAATAAGATAAAAGAGGAAGAATAAGGACATAAAGTGAGCAAAATTGAGATGAAGAAAGACGAAAAGTAAGAGAGAGAGAGAGAGAGAGAGAGAATGAAAGAAAAAAAGAAAGAAAGAAAGAAAGAAGGAAAGAAGGAAAGAAAGAAAGAAAAAAAAAAGCTAAGCAAGGAAAAAAAACAAAAGAAAGAATAAAAGGGAATGAAAGATCAGAACGAAAAGGGGAAAAAAGAGAACGAGAGAAATGAAGAACACGAGAAGTAAAAACGAAAATGAACAATGTAAAAAGAAAACAAAAGAAGAAATCAAAAAGAAAGACGGAAGAGAAAGACGGACAGGAGAAGGAAGAAATATATGACAAGAGAGAGGGGGAGAAAAAAAGTAACGAATAAAAAAGAAATAAAAAGATAGAGACAAATCCAAGGGAAAAATCGTGAAAAGAAAGAAATCGAGATAACAAAAGTGATGCAAAAAAACGACACGACGAAAAGAAAAAATAACAGAAAAAGGTTGGAGAGCATTCAGAGAGCGCATACCTCCGCCAACACCGTACACTTATGAAAAACTGAATAATAATTAGTTCATACATAGTTATGGTGAAGGAGACATAACCGTTCCGATTTTCAATATTTAGGACTATTTTTCACCTCCTTTCAATATATGAAAATATTTTTCAGTCCCAAAAAATTCCTGCATCTATCCTCGAATTCGATGAATTTTTCCTCAGCCAACATTTTCATACAATCTCATTGAAATTCATTGAAAACCTTTTGAGATATTTTGTTAACATATACGAGTGAATACAAAAATCAAGTGTATACTTAGAAAAATCCTAGATTCATCCCCAAATTTAAGTAATCGTTCTTTAACCTTTAGTTTATCATCCCACGAAATGTCATTAGAATTTATTGAGAACTTTCGAAGATATTGTTTGAACGAATAGTGAATGCATATACTGTTTCAAAATTCGTTGGCATAGGTAAATGATAGGATAAAATGCCTAGCTACTAACCCAATACGAACAGTCATGTGACTAACTTCTTTTTGCAGAATAAAGTGTTGGGAGTGATCACTTCATAAATGAGAAAGAAAGGTGATTAATGTGGAAATTTCTACTGTTGCCTTTTGTTCAGCAATGACCAAAAAAACAAAAAACAAAAACATGACTCTCCGAATTCGAGTGTGAGTCCTGTCGGACGTAAACTAGGGGACATTTAACATACATTTACATTGCAAATTGAGACCACTGTTAAAACTTTTTTAGGGGGTATTTAAAAAAAGTTTTAGACGTCAATCTTTCTTGAGATGATAAAGAGTAAACGTTTTAATTTGCAGCCGTCTGGGTTATTGATGCGGCCTGTTCATACCCAGCCAAACACAACAGCTGAGAGAAAACCCACGTAGGCAGTTTTGGTTGATGGTTCCTAATATCCCCGAATCGGAGAAAAACATTGAGAACGCTTGGAGATACTGTGTGGACGAAACAAACAGACAGACATGAGTGTATGCATATACCTCTTCCAACTTTGTTAGCTGAGGTGAATAGAGAGAATAAAAAACGAACATGAATTAGAGCAATAATAATCTTACATTGTAAGTGACAAATATAATGAAGAGTCGTTAGAAGTGAGAAGCAGATTTGAACACGTTCATCATTGGCAGAATTAACAAACCAAAAACAAAAAAAAAACTCATGGTGGCAATGTCTAAAACAATCGCTTTAGCGCAAACGAGTTATTTTTTCTGGATATTAATTACTTCTAATTTAAATTAATGTTTCCAAAACCTTCTCAGACTACTGCCACCTGCATTTAATTCATCACTTATCCCTGCTAAGTTAATAAAACAAAAATGATACAATAAAAATTACATTATGATATTTGAAAATATCAAACAGTCAACACAAGTCTCTTTAGTTTTTGGGGGGTTCTGGCTGACTGGCTATGTATGCATAACTTGTACAGTCTCTACCATTGCAGCTGGAGTAGTGAAAATCTACTCCTTATTATGTCAAATAAATACATTTTTTCACCCATTAATAGATTTTTAGTTAGTGTTCAATTTGCAATGACAGTTTATACTAGATTAATCCCTTATTTTATGTCCAGGGGCATTCACGCTCTATTCCTGAACATTCAGAGTTTTTTTAGTGATCACTATCAAAACAAAAAGTAAGAGAAGTAAATCAATCAATGATCACATCTTTTTTTCATTCTTTTTAATTGATCATCCTCCACACAGCATGCTGCCAAAAACCTCGGTCCTGTGACAGTTTCTATTGAATGACTAACAAGTCTTGTCTTTTTAAACAATTTTATCATTCAATGTATAACCAAGGATACAATCCTAAAAACTCGAATGTAAAATCAGTTTTGAGAAGCTACGACTTTATGCGTGGGAGGTATCGATTTGTATTTTTTGCCTTCTTGTTCCACTTGTCTCCCAAGGCATCCGACTGCCCTTTGTCTACGAGTGCCTCATGGGTTTTCCAGCTCCTGAAGGGGGTGGTAGCACCCTCTTTGGGAATCACTGATTTAAATGAAGAAAAAGCTAATATTCGATTAGCATCTGCAGCGGCTCAATATAGGTGATGTATAATTTTCTGCTCTTTCCAGTTATAGCTATACTAAAATTTAATGCCGTTTTCATTACATTATGGACAAGGTTTTTTTTCCACTCAGTTTTAGATCGAATACGGAGTATTTTCTAATCAAGCTATTTCAAGATAGCTAGTTAATGAATTTAAGTAGATTTAGGAGAACCATGGAAATTTATAACCCGTAGACGAAATTCTGTAAGAAAGGTCATGTCTACTACTATACCGTTGTCTTTGTAATTTAAAGCAAGAAAGAGACCGTTACTTTGCCTTTTTTCAGCTAGTTATCATAGAGTACAGCCCTTCTGTATATAAGAAAGATTGAATCTTTTTTCCAATGTGAACTTTTAATATACGTTTAGTTTTTCATCTCACTTCCCTGAAGATATCCGATCAACTTGCCATCTCTATAGAATCACTTGGGTTTAGTGGTTACAAATTTGCCAAGAGCAGGAATTATGACTTCCCTATTATTGAAATTTTTTATCATGGATATGAAGTTTAAAATGCTTGAAAAGATGGTAATCTGCACGAGGGATATAATGTATACAGCAAGACTTCATATCCAAATTGTTCAAGTGTAGAGACAGTCATCTGAAAGTTTAAGGGTATGGAATCGGCATGAAACATTTTATTTTGCTCAAACGGCACCTATTTTCAAACTTTAAACCTTTTCTATTGCCTTGAATCGACGAGGTAAGGTCGCTGTTCAAGTCTTGAATTCTCAAACCTTTGTTCATGAGACTTTCTTCATCATTAAGAGTAGGTTTGGGTTTATTGTTAAGTATTTTAAACTCAAACCTACTGAATCAACGCTGAGTAGTTCTCAGTATAGAAACATTCACTCCAAATTCTTTCTCAATGTTATTTTCAGCTTGAGCAGCATCATGCCCTAATTTAAAATTATCCTTGAAGATTAATACTTCTGGGTAGACACCATTGTTGTTATGGACTCAAACACTTTTTATAATGGATTATATCTCTATTTATATAGAATATGCAAAAATGTAAACATTTAAGTGAATATTTTGCTTTTATCATCGTTCTTTACGATGTAAAAATGCAATACAATATTCAATTAAATCAATCATAAGTTCACCTTTAACATTCTAATTCATACCATATTCTAGTAAACATCTTATTTCTGTTCACATCAATAAACGATGCTTTAACAGCAGTTGAGGGAAGGCTCAGTTGCCACTGCAGGTTTCTGGCTGGTCATGGTAAGTCGAGTCTATATACTGCCAAATATACTGCCCTTTGTCACCTTATTTTCTTGGTCAATTACCCTTCCCCAATCTTTTTTCTTGTCGATCAGTAACTCAATTTGAGGTTCTTATTTGGGGTTAAGTTTTAAAAGCGATAAGTTCTTTGAGAATTGAAACATCTCAATCTTTCTCTCGAATGGTAAGTCTTGAATAGTCTTTTGAATTAGGTTCTAGGTCAGTCAACTTGCAAGGTTTATGCTACTTTGCTTGAAGAAGAAGGTAATGCTAGCAGAATTTGAGTGCTCTTCTTGTTAGTCCATACCTGACAATTTTTTTATAACTAGTTAGAAGTGTTGTGTTAAGTTTACTTCATTAGTCCCACAGAGTAAGGCGTCAGGATTAGGGTTAGTTTCCCATGGTGGGGACTAGCTAAAAAGCAAGAAAAGGATAATGGAACGTAATTTTCATTTTTTTTTTCAGGCTACCATACCTAAACATATGGTGGTGACTAATAGAAAAAACCCAAACAACGACTTGACTGAAAATTTGATAGTTTTTCCTTCCATCTTATCAGGCAATCGTTGAATGCCTCTTGAACTGCCATGTGCAAACAAAATCCTACTCGGCTGAAACAATAAGCTCAGAAACGTCATACTCGTTTTAATTGTCCATGACATTTTGGTCGTCAGAGTTATTTTCCATAAAAGGAAAAAAAGTGAGACAACACATAAATGCAAAAGCAAATATCCTAACCGGGTGTGAAATCGTACCAAGCATCGGATTTTTTTCTGAACACGACACCAAGTAATCGTCTTTATCATTATATGTCACATAGCTGTTGCGAAAATAGACCCATTATCCCCTCCTATATTATAATTGCCGATAATTCGAATACTTGCACCATCCTGACGCAGACATCATCCTCCATTACAAGAAATATTACGCATATGACTGACGCACTTTCAAAGATTACCATTTAGGATGGAGCGGAATGTCTGGAATTTTATCAGAATAATTTTTTCCAGACTTGTAAGAAAATACATGACATTTCATAATTATGTAAAATTTTCTGAACCTTTCTAGACTAACCTATGAATACTCTTTTTGAACTTTGTTTCATCCTTGGTAATACTAAATTTACTTTCCATATTTCAAAGCCTTTCTCGTAATTCATTTGGTTCCAGCTGCTTTGCAGTATCATGAGGAATAGTCACATTTGTCAGAGAATCTAACCCACAATATCAAAGAATGTTTTCCTTGGGTAACGTCATTTCCCTTTAATAATCGAAAACGGGGAGATCCACAGTTGTTTACTCTAGTACCAAAGGCCGAACGCCAGAAGTTTCTTTTTCAAATTCCACCACAACACCAGTCCAAATGCCCTTTTTTGTTTAGGTGGATAATAGAAAGGAACATTCCTATTCCTGTTCAAAGTAATAAGGAAATTGCACCGAAATCACAACTATAACTTGTGTCTTGTGGATGACAGTCTATGCCTACATATTCCTCGACTACTTGCAGCTGTCGGTCAGAGTAATTGCGAGGCACCAACAGCGTCTGGTGTAAAAGCAATGAGAAATATGCAAATTGATATACCAAGAGGGGTAAATCTCTTTTGGTAATCGATGAGTATACTGATGAATATACTGATAAAGATATTGATGAGGACGAGACCCAAATGCAAGAAGATTTACCATTGCAAGACATTCATTTTCGAACTTATTCTATGATTTTTGCTCCCACATTTTGTTCCTATAAGAGCGTGAATATCTAAAATTACATATTTATAAGTACATTATAAGTAGGTATTTTAGGGGCAAGACTAATGACATCATAGAAAGATTGGTCGAGATGGACTGAATGACATCCCTCAGAAACTGAAGAAAAAACCGTCTGAAATATTATTTTCAACAACAAAAAAAAAAAAAAATTGTACCCTACTTCACAGTCATTCAGAGGTTTTACAGGACCATTTTTATATTTTGAATAACTAAATCATTGTGGGATATATTTGTCCCATTAGACATATATCCTGGATGGATGAAAAATACAGAATCAGCAGATAACTTCACCTGCACATTTGTCCTATTCAGTCATGTACCGTTTACTAATTTCTGTGTTGGTTTCATACTATAATGACGTCATAGTCAGCGTTTTTGAAAGCCAGGAAAATCCAATTTTTGTGCTTCATTTTGCGTGGCTCAAATATCCCAGTAGACTCTTAAAAGTAATCTACGGGACTTAGATATTCTAGCAGTCATAGAAACATCGGGATATATGTCAAAGAAGTCCCAAAAGGATTAAGGAAGCTATAAACAGAGAAAGAAAACTGTCCCAATCTAATTATTATAAGGAGCAAATTCTCACTTATAGCAATCCCTCTATATTGATGTTCGTATATTTTTGTGATTGGCTGTACTCATGAGCTGGAGTGATATCTTGGATCGTTCATAGTGGAGCAAAAGGTCTTACTTGGCAACAGTGCAACCAGCGCATAAAGAAAATTATGGCGAGCACAAAAGTTTAATAACCTAAAATAATGTAGTAGCACAAGATTATAACTATCATACTTATAACTAGTCAATACCCTGGAAAAATTAACGGCTTTATATCCAAATTTCCCTAGAACGACTTTTTAAGAAAAATAAATAGTAAATTGGTTTCTGTTAAGGGGTACATAGTATCAAATAGTTGATGGGAGGTATCTTTATCGGCAAAAAAATATTTTGGTTAGGAGAGTCCATTGTTGTGCGCATTATATCGAAAAGGTCACAGTCCTCATGTTATATGAACATTAACTTAGCATGAGTTGGTAACAGACCATAGTGGGAGACTCCAATGAGGACTGAACCCACAAACAAAGGCCAGCAAGATAAACTAGCCGATCATATACAACGCACGCCCCGAATAAATTTTTTCATATGATTTATCGATTTGCTTTGTAGCTGACCGTAATTAGTGGGGTATCCTATGAGGATCGAACCCATTAATGATGGTCAGCGAGTAGATTGCTGGTCATTGCTATAAAACATGCATCCTGATTCATTATTTTTTTTCTTTCATATGATCTGCTAGTTAAGCCCAGTAGAAAAAAACTCTCGGAAATATCAGGATTGAAGTATTTGAAATTTTTTTTAGAAGAAAATACTGAATTCACTTACTGGGAAGAGTGCATAATTTAACAGCAAGTAGAAGAGTCCAGTGTTATGGGAAGTGTTACGAACTGTGCATTATAGGAGTAGATTTTCGGGGGTTGACCTTACGCCACTTTTCTTTCGGTAAAAAAGCAGAACAGGACTGGGCTTTTGCTTTGCGGTAAAACATGATAGAAGCAGCGCCCACCCCCTTCCCCACTCTTCTACACCCCACTCTCCTGTATATCCCACTCTTGCAGTCTCCGATGACTCAGCATCGATTACTATCTTGATATTTTTTTTCTATTATCTTGGGACACTCAAGAGTTTTCCCTTACAAATGACTGGCAATCGCTTCTTTACTTCACATCATTTTAGGTTACAAAGGCTTTTTGTAGGAACTATCTTCATTTAAATTTAATTTGCTGGTATCAAATAGTTAATTATAACCTCATACACAAGCCACTGTAAAAACTAGCTGCACCGCCAGCAAAGTTTACTTATTGAAAATAATCTATAATTTTTACATCTTTTGCAACTTCTGATGCAGCTTTTGAAGGGGCTTCTTGGTTTATGTCGGTCATGTTTACTTCATCTCCAAATGCCCTGGGTTCTTTTACAACTGGGTGAAGCTTTTTTGCTGTTTCCTGGTTTTTTACCAGAGTCAACATCAAGTCGTTACTCACCTGCAGGTAAGCGTGAAGGCCAATGATTGCAGTTTTGTATGACTGTTCAAATTAGATCATATCTCTACCACCTTCTTTTCAGGGGAAATAGAATAGATCAACATCTGTTTCTATCAACGAGTTAGTTGGCTCTCCAGATACCATATTTTTGATGGGTGCTATTATTATTATTATTACGATATATTTCGGCTGGTAAGATTACCTTCAGATAAGACGAGACCCCCAATTTCAGTCTGAATTTCATGGTTTTAGATCACTGTTACTCACTGTTTTGTATCTATACAATAAGATGACACTATTTTTCAGGATATTTTTTAATCATGGTAGTCGGCTTATCTACTGAAATATATGGTAATTTCTTTCAACATTGCATCACATGAAAATAAGAGATACTTATTGATTTTCTATTTAATGGAACAACTAATTGAGTAAAATCGTTTAAGGTGCAGAATGAATTTTTCAAATGAATTACTCCATGGAATGCAGTTACAGTTGTATTATATTAAAATATGCCAATACAGTTTTATTAACAATGAAAGATAGGCTGTGCCAAAGTTATCGTGAAGTTTACGTTGGCACAAACATTCAGTGCGCATATGATTTTATCACAGGATAAACATTTGCGCAACATAAAGCCTTTTCACTATCTGTCAACGAAGAATTAGAGGGGACATTGCTTGGCAGCGCCCATCTCATCTCGAAGTAACACGAGAGACGTACAATTGGGTTACATGATACAAGTTGCCGAGAAGAATCGTGTCTGAATCTCTTCCCAATCAAGCTGGAGACCAGACTTTTATAAGGATATTTGACAATGGGATAGCACACAGGGAGAAGAGTATTCATGCCTCTCTCTAAGGCATCAGTGCAAAGCGAACACACTGCTCGGACAGGAAATCGAAACCAATTCGATGTTTTCCACACCAATAACATTTAGATTGAAAGGAAGATGAAAGATAAAAATCTACCTGCAACGTCATATCTGTTTTTTGTTGTTTCCGTTTTGACGGGGCAGTGCAAAGAGCATAAATTGCAGGAAACTAGTTTCCTGAACAAAGACCGACCAAGGAAGGTGGGTGCATACGGTCTAAACATTGTGAACGACTTATATAAGTGAAATTGTCCTACTAAACCACATACAATGATCGGAACACCCCGTTTAACAAAACTCAGACAAGTTCATGGACTAGGGATAAACACCGTTCCGCTACAGCCCGCGCCCAGACGAAAATATATCCTACGAAAGGGCCGTCTGCCAGAAACGTGGGCAACGAAGGTGACGCCTTCCGCCCCACCCCTGTAACCGGCAACGATCAACAACGAATCTAACCGCTGTCCAAGTTAATTTCTCTAAATCACTGTTTATTTGCTTTAAAATCAGTTTTGACAACATGTAAATTATCGAATTTAGTAGCGACTTTGAAATCTCCACAGCTGAACGACCTGAGAGCAACGCCCGTGTCATTCGTAGCCGATAATGCCAAGAGTCACATGACTTGTTTTTTAAGTTGGCCGTCAGTTTGTTGGAGCCAACCCAACTCTACGTGTCTTCCTTCATTTCCATAAACGTCTGATATTATGAAGCGATGGTGAGCAAAAATCGAAATTTGACAGATTTTTCCGCCAACTTAATCCCACTTTTGTGGAGGTTAGTGGCAGATTAATCATTAGGACCATTAGGCTAAAGCCTAAGGGTCTGGATGGGAGGGACAAGGGCAGAAAATGGTATAACTGAGTGTATAAAAACGGTTTAAATGAGTGTACACCTAAGTATTTTTTTGGTTCTGTTATTGATTAATATTATTTTATGATATTATATACACAATGTGACGATGTCAGTCAGCTCAGATGGTTTAACGTTTAGCACGTCTGTTTCCCACGCAGACGGATACGGGTTCGATTCTCGGTAATTTTCCTGTGAACTCAGCAGCTAACTAAGTACACCCTAAGCTTCGGAAAATGAACGTAGGAATGAACTGTGACGATTTGAAAGAGCTTAAGGAATATATTCCTTATTGCAGTTGATAGAGAAAGAAAAAAACGTGGAAGCAAAATAAAATGACAAATGATGCTTAGTTAGAAAGCATATTGTTTGCACAGAAGCCTATTGAAGAGCATTTTGTCAATCTTATTATGATATATATAAGTCCGTTTGTCTGTCTGTCTGTACTCACCTACCACAAAAACTACTGGATACAAAACCATGAAATTTTCAGTGGGTACGGATTTGATCCCTGTGAGGTGTTTTCAGCAATTTTTCTTTCTAATAGTTTTTGGAAACCACCCTGCAGAATATTTTTTAGGGAGGGTGGGGGTCAATTTAGGTGGGGGTCTATTTTCATGATAATTCATCGATGGTAAAAAATGCTTTCTAATAACGTAATAAAAGAATATGTTTTGTTCTCTTTTCTCAATTCAATCTCCTGAGATAAAAATGCGTTCTTTATTACGAATGAAGGAAAAACATGTCTCGTACCACGATGTTTATTGGTTGCTTATGGGTACCTTGGACAGTGCTGTTTTCAGATGCATTTTTGATGTTTACGGTTAAGCTACATTTGTCGAAGGCACAACATTTTGGTATTGGGGGTTATGTTATGTTGATCACATGGAAGGAACTTTCATTTTTCACATTCAGTGGTCAAAATTCCAGGGAAAATTAAAATTTTTCCTTTCTTTTCTAGGTTTTGAAATCAGGGAAAAGGTGGTGTTTTTTCTCTTTTTTTTATTTCTCTTTTATCGAGAGTTTTTTCTCTATGAAAGAGAAAGAAAGCGATTGAAAGAGGATGGGAGAGAAAGACAGAAATAGAGCAAAAAAAAAAAATAGAAAACGAAAGAAAGAAAGAAGGGAACAGAAAATTAAAAACTTAAGAGAAAAAGGGAGAGAGAGAGAGAGAGAGAGAGAGAAAGTGGGGGAGACAAAGGCACTCAGAGAGACAGAGTCACAGACTGATAATATTTCCTGCGCCATTTATAATTGTCGCTGGTGTCGCTAATAATGATAAATTCGATCCATTATTTTTCAATTATGAGTTTAGTTGACGAATCACGAGAAAGAATTATTTCATTCATGATATGTAATAATTTTTAGTAACACTATTTTCCACTTATAATGGTCAAACCAAAGGGTAGATATGTTACCCACTTTTAAGATTCTAAATCAAAGCGAATTTTCTTTTCTCACTTTCAAGCATGAGAATGGAGGGGGATTCCTTTTTTCTCACTTTTAGTGGTCAAATTGATAGTTTATGTTTCTCCCACTTTTATGGGTCAAAATTGAGGGGAGAATTTCCTCATTTTTAGCAGTCAAAATAGGGAAGAAATCTTTTCCCCACTTTTAGGGGTCGTAATTCAAGGAGAGTTTTTTTTTTAACTTTTAGGAGTCGAAATGTTGGGAAGATTTTTTTTTTCCTTTTATGGTTATAATCGAGGGAAAAACATTTTTTCTCTTTTGGGGCAAAACAATTGAATGATGACTTTCATTTTTCACTTTTAGAGGTTGAAATCGAGGGGAATATTTTTTTTTCACTTTTAGGGGACATAATCCTACGGAATTTTTTTTTATCTACGTCTGGTCTTTTAATCAGGTTGGGGGTCATTTCTGTTATTCTTAGAGGTCAAAATTGAGGATTGTTACAATTAGGGAGGGAACGTTTATTTTAATTTCTAGAAATCAGAATCAAGATTTAAGATCATAGGGTCATTTTTTCACACTTTTAGGGTCAGAATCGAGAGGGAACATTTTTACTTTGATTTTATGAGCTCAAATAAAATGGGAACTCTTTCCCTTTTTTGACATTATCCACCATCTCTTTCCAACATCAACTCCCAATGCTTTTTCAACATTAGCCCGCATTTTAACATTGCTCTCTTTTTTAAGTACCGTCCCCTTTTCTTAATATTACTCCCATTTTCGTAAACATTGACTTATTATAATAACATTATCGGTTTCCTTTTGAATTTTCAACCATTTTTAACATTGTACTCCTCTTTTTTGCTTCAGACTCCTTTTTTTTTGAGAAATTTGCCCCAATTTTTTCCAGCGTCAACACCCGTCATCAATTCTGCCCTCATGACCCCATTTTAAATATTAACCCCCTTTATCCCCCATAAGTCCCAACTTTTTACATTTGCCCTATTCTCTTTTTGCAGAAGCCAAACATCATTTTTCCACATAAGCACACCATTTTATTCAACATTAGCCCCCTCTTTTCTAACAGTGTAAAAAGTGATGATGAATTATTGAAAAAAAAAAGAAAAATAACAAAACGAATTAAATTAAACGCTATCTGATTTCCATTTATCTATCTTCCTCTTTTTTGTGGGGACAGCAATTTAACCCTATCCGTTAGGTTGGTTATTTTGTCTATCATGTTTAAAACGTAAAGCATACAATGAACGTATAATACAAGCTATGTAGTATGGGCGTGAACCACGGAAATCATCAAAATAATTTACAAGCAGAATCATAAAAAAAGCATTGTTGGGACATGTGTTGGAGATAGAGGAAAAAATTAACATAGAGCGCAGACCAGAGCAAAAGATATCGTAAAAGTAATTAAGCTACAAAAA
>OY735205.1:27097690-27140190 GCA_963457665.1 Thysanoteuthis rhombus | reverse complement strand
GAGATGAGGCGAGACGTTCATAAGGGCCTCATTCATTGAGTTGACCTCCCTTTTATTTCAAGCTCGTTTACATGGGGCCTCTTCATTCGCTCGCTCTTATTCATTGCTATTGACTTGTCAGATGACACAAGCCACTCGCCCGATAAGTGATCAAGATCAAAGGTCAGCGCAAGATAAGTGAGATCAAAGATTAGTATTATCGATAATCCTATGCATGATTGATAATGGATGATTTCCGCTTGTCTTCTCGTTAATCGCTTATCACATTTCGAAACTGGGATTAAGCTATCTCTGATTACCGATGAAAAGTGGTTGTGGAAAATATCAGGAAAAATCAAAATGTATAGGAAATGAGATACATTTTTTCTCTCCGATTCAGCAATTTTGGGGCGTGGCCATAGCTGGGAAATGAAAATTGACACTCGTTTTTATAGGAAAACGTTTGATTTTAACTGCTAAAGTCAAATATTTCAATTTTCTTTTTGGATTTTTGAGAAATCTTCCATTTATACCCAAGTTGTCGAGTGGTCAAAACTAAAGTGGCATTATTTCATCCCTCTGTCTATCTTTTATTTCACTCTATTTCGCTTTAGCAACTTATTGTAATCACTCGAACCCCGTTAAACATAAATTTCGGTAACAAGTTTTGTACTCTTTTGCTAGCCTCTCAGGATATTTGACTGGGAAATGGATTTTTCCAATTTGAATTCAAGAAGTAAATTCGCTACACAAACATGTCTCTGCCCTGTTCGGGCCTCTTTAGGCAAAATGAGGCCCAAACAGGTCAGAAACATAAGCGTGTTTGTGTACCAAATCTACTTTACACTATATATCCAGCTCTACTCCAAACCAACTTAACGCACACAGTATAAAGTTGAATGTATCGAACATTCTATGAAATAAATCCATCACGTATCTTACGTTGCTTTATACCATATATTATTATGTTATATTACAAACCTAATTTGCACTATACATATGCACTATATATATATATATATATATATATATATATATATATATATAGAGAGAGAGAGAGAGAGAGAGAGAGAGAAAATAAATTCAAATTGGAAAAACCTTAATTGATGCAATAGAAACGTATTCATGTAACTATATGTTTATTTATATGAAGAGTCAGAAGAATTCAATTTTCCCATTGCAAATTATATATATGAATAAAGAAATATTAGTTAAATGATATCAACCATTACATCCAAAGATTCATCAAATAGAGTGGAACATAGAATCTATGAAATAATAAGATTTACAAAAGAAAATCACTTAAACAAAACAATAAAAAATGAACCAATAGGAAATCATAGTTATAATAACTTCGACAATAACAAAGAAAATTCTAATACCTAGATGAACATCATGAATCAATTTAAAAAAAAAAATCATATGAACTAAACCAAATTATTTGCCTGAAGAAGTCCAAACACTGCAGAAACGTAAACGTGTGTATGCAGCAAATCCTCACTTCATTATACATATATATTCTCTAAACCAACTTGACATTTGAAGTGAGGTGTATCGAGCAATCTATGAAATAAATCCATCATACATAAAAAATATAGCATTATATTATACTATATTATATTATACTATGTTATATTGCATCCCTGATTTGTAATATATGCATATATGTGAATGAATGATTAGAACAGACTAATCAGTTGTTCGGGATAGAAAACTATAATGCAGAAAAGGTAATAAGATGAGATAGATAGATGGAAATGGACAAATTTATCAGAAATATTTTGTTCTAAGAAATTTCCTCCTCTGTTATTTGATTTTTTTATCACAACATTTAGGCTTGGTCTCTAAAAAATTGCCTACCCAGGAAAACGGTGCCGATGTTCGGCTTCTGCATGCTGCTCTGAAGACTTAACACACTCATCCCAGCGTTTTTTTTCTTCACCTTTTAAAACAATGTACAAAATCCTCTTTCGGTATTGCTTTAGCTACTTCATTGTATAATCCCTTCCAGTCCTCTTTCTGGTTTGCCATACACTGCCTCGTTGAGTTTTTCTTTTAATCATCCATCGTCCGTTTTCTCTTTCAGAAAAGCGAGAAGTAGCAGGGAATCAGATATGGACAGAGGGAAACCGGGTGATGCTATGCATTGCTTCCCCCCATCCAAATAACTGCATTGGAAGAGAAGAATGGGCAATCTTGGTTATTTTGAATGTGACAGTCACACAATCCACGAGCTTGCTCAGTGGTACCTAATTGCCGACTGCGTGACCACGTTAGAAGGTATCTGTCCAGGCATGCGCAGTTGGATCCCCTTTGTTTCGTTGCAAAGATACATTAAGGCAAAGCAACCGAGGATATTCAAAATGACTGGATACTTTCCGGACAGAATTTGTATATATGTTTCAATTTTTGACATCAAATGGTAATGTGTGAGATTACTTTTTAGATAGATATTTGAGTGTGAAATTTTATTTTCTAGGACGATGGTTATCGTGAGAATCTCATTAATAAAATTAATTAAGCTGAAAATCCCTGTCCCCACTCACTGACTGAATTTGCCACGGAGATTCATGCACACAAGCAATTTGTCATTCCTGTAATGTCTACTTATAAAACGAAAAATATGATTTTCTTGGTTTTCTGTCCATAAACATAGACTCTCCCACTTGAAAGTTAAAAATTTGCTGATACAAATACCCACTATCCCCCATTTGAAACATTGAACTCTTCCAGTGAAAATTCGAAATTTTATTGAAATATCCTTAGGATATTTAACTTGTGAATTATACGAAAAAATAACAGTGCATGACGCCCATCGTCTTGCAATTATCAGTAATGTAATCTTGTTGGCTGTTGTTTGTGGATTCAATTCTCATTAGATCTCCTATTATTGATGGTCGGGCGCTAAACAGCTAAGTTAATAAAGATATTGATAAATAAATAAATGAAAGATCAAGAGGCATGTTGTATAGCAATGAATAGCAAGCTTGTTTGCTGCAATTTGTGGGTTCGATCCTCATTGGGTCTCCCAGTGTCGATGGTCTGATACCAAGTTAATTTAGTTATAAAAGGAACAGTGTGATTTTCTTGTTTCTCTCTTCCATTTGAAGGTAACACTTTTTCGGCTGGAAATATCTACTACTCACCATTTTTAAAAAATAAACTCTTCCACAGAAACGACTGTCATTTTTCTCAAAATAATCCTTTTATAACCATTCTGAGGGGCAAATTAGTAGATTGAATAACCAAGCCGTTTTTTCTTTTTTCTGAAAATATCATTCTTCAATTTTCAACTTCTATCATAGACAACTGAGATCTAAATATTTGAATAAACGACTGTGCCCTCTCTTTCTCTCAATCTCTGTTCTCTCTCTTTCTCTCTAAATATATACATATGTTTGTAAACTGCATTATATTATTTTAAAACTCCATTTGAATAAACAATTAAAGAAAATGAGTCTGCTTGAGGAACCGAACCTGCGACCAATAGGATAGCCGTTTCAACATAGCGTAACAACCCCTTTTCTTTAATTATTTATTCTATTTACATCACTAACAAAACGATACGTTCATCGTGTTATAACAGTATATCATTCCAAATAGAGTTTCAATATAATATAACACAATTCATATATATATATATATATATTCTTTTGGATCATATATCCATTTCTTAATGATGCATATATATATATATATATATATATATATATATATATATATATATATATATGTATATGTACATTTCCACATATATTTGTGTTTGTGTGTGTGTGTTGCTTTTCAAACGTTCTGACGAATATATCCATTATCATTGCAATTATAATCATTTAAAAGACCATAAAATTATACGGTGAAGCCGTAGAAGAAGTTAATGAATATATTTACCTCGGTTAAGTGATAAAGCTAGAGAACGACTATGGAAATGAAATGAAGCTGTGCATGACAATTGGTTGGGAAGCATTTGGTATGAATTTACCTCACTGAGAGAGGACCAGGCTAGAGATTATCGAACAAATACTTAAGCAAAAAAAAAAAAAAAAAAAAATCGAGATGAGCAGGACAAATAGAGAGGAGAAAAGGGACAGCTGTTGGAGCAAAAGGCTAATCGATTGGTGCCTGTAAGACAGAGAAGAAAAGATCCAAGTGGGAGAAACGAAACAAAAAAAAAAAATATTGCCGGTAAGACAGGACAAAGATTAACGCAATCACGCTCAATATGGGAAGAGAAGGAAAAAGGTCTTTCTCCAGCGGTGGAATTATAACGGCTGAGCACACACACATGTGCACACACACACACGCACATACATATATAAATATATGTGTGTATATATATATATATATATATATATATATATATATATATATATATATATATATATTGAAATCATGTTTACGCTTTTGCATAACACGTTTATGTTTTTGCCCCTTTTTGGTTTCTCCAGGCGAATGATTCGATTTATTTGGATCCCTATTTAGGATGTTATTTAGGGGGTGGGGGTCTATTTTTCCGACATGGAAAACCTTCGTCTTATTCGATTCATATTTTTTTCTTTTTTTCTCTTTTAGATTGTTTTTTATCTTTCACGAGGGAAGTGGGTTCTTGCTTAGTTGTTGCAAATTACTTGGATTGTTTCAAATACTTTTTCATCAGTGTCTTCTTAATTCATCAGCTTCTTGTGGTACGTTTTATTTCATGGAGTATAACTTCGTACTTTTCATTTGTCCCCACCAGTGTTAAGCTTCACTTTGACATGACTTTGAACATACCTCCCGATATCATTCCAGATAAGGAACCAAATAAAACGATTCGTGTGAAGAAGCCCCAAAAGGAAAGAAACATAAACAAGTTTGCATAGCGATTCCATTATTTCTCTTTATCTAAAGCTCTACTTCAACTTGACATAATGTTGAATGTATCGAACAACTTATGAAATTAACCAACCATATATCAGATATTGAATTACTGATTTGCACTTATATATATATATATATATATATATATATATATATATATATAATTGTGTCATCTACAGACAGCTATTTCGTTGTATTACAACTCTTCAGTGTGGCTATAGACAATCCAGTATCCCTTCCAGTACCGCTTGATAGGGTCGAAACTTTCACGTCAGACATAGCGGCCAATGTTTAACCCCTGCCCTACGCAGAACTGGAATGTCAGTAGGACTGAATTAAGTGATATATATATATAATTAGATACATAGATAGATAGATATATAATGCAAAGCATTGGATGGCAGCAGATTGTGGCCTTGGTTTACAAAATAAATCAATCTACGAAATTACCATTGGTCAGGTATGAAGATGATTTCGAATAAAATGGTGATATCAGTGTGGCTGTAGGACATTAGTTAATAAGTGAGTTTAGCAGACGGTTAATGATCGGTACTAAGATCGATGTTCACTGAGTATTTCAAACTTGTTGACGTGAATCAGATCATCATCATCATCATCATCATCATCATCATCATCATCATCATCATCAACAGTCTTTTAATGACATAGACCTCCCCCAGGATTCGCCACAATTCTCTATCATGGACGTTGCAGAGCCAGTATTTTCTGAATTTGTTTAGTTCGTTTCTCCATCTTGTGTTCTGCCAGCCTCGGTTTCTTATGTGATCTTTGGGGATCCATGTTGTGAGACATGATGTGCATCGGTTGTCTTTCATTCTTGCAACATTATCTGTCCATTGCCATTTGAGTTTTTTGATAGTTGCTATGATGTCACACACACCCATTTTCTGATATATTTTCCTGTCTTATGATCTCTCCATGTAAGGTTGAGCATGATTCTCTCACGTTGCATACTTTTCAGTTTGTAGGTCTGTCTCTGGGTTAAGTTCCATGTTCCAGCTCCATAAGTGACTATCGGGAGATTGCATTGGTTGTATCCTATTCTTTTTAAGATTATTGGGGTCGTCTGGTTTATCAAAGTTGAGCTTGTTCCGCCGGAGGCCTGCCATCCCAAAGTGATTCTTCGCTTGATTCCCTCTTCTTCTGGGGATCTCATGGAGAATCGTTGTCCTAGGTAGATGTACTGGTTTATCTTTCCCAGTTTTGGATCTTTTATCTTGACAGTTATGTTCTTATTCTCGACATGATCATTGCACATGATTTTCGTTTTACTTAAGTTCATGTGTAGGCCGAATTTTTTTGCTTTCTTCGTTCTGATCATCTAGCATTAGTTGGAGGTCGTGTAGGTTCTCAGCGAAAAGGAGGATGTCGTCTGCAAATCTGTGGTTGCTCAAATATTTGCCGTCTATTTTGATTCATTTATTCTCCCAATCCATGTTTCGGAAGATCATCTCAAGGCAGGCTGTAAAGAGTTTGGGTGAGCTGTTAAAGCTTATTATCTTATGTGCTTCTTAGTAGAGTTTGAGAGCTAGTTTGGTTGACCAGACTAGGTTGAGCATAGGAAACCTTAGGGCTCATGTATTGGGATAATGATTCGAAAACAAAGCCAACTCAGAATTATCGTGTACTAGATTTAATCGTTAATGTGTTCCCTCCAATTAAAGCCTTGTGTCAGACGAGAATTTATAGAGTGAATAGCTAGAAAGCCAACAACTTTATGCGTTTATTCTCTGCTAAACTGAAACGTTGGAGGTGCGAGTGACCAAGGGGCTATCGGCAATGAAAATGGGATCTGCAAACCGAGTTCAAATTCTGGCTGACATAGTTTACTTTCACTTTGTGCAAATGCCTCTGAAGAATACACGTATCTATATATTTCCTCAATGCAAACAAATAATGAACAAGCGTGGAAAAGTGAAACCTCTCAGCTCCAATGTCTTACACTTTCTTGGGGAATGTTCATGCCTAACAATGGACCTTACAAAACTGATTGAAAATGTAGTTTTTCAATATTTTTTTTTTTGTAAAATGATTTACAAGGTTTTTCCTCGTCAAACAAAGAAAAAAAAATTCTGTATCAGCTGACGGAAGCAGAATCAATAATTTTTGACAGACATTCTCTAAATTTTTGATCGTAAAATGCTGACTTCATCTATTTGCAGTAAAACCAAAGAACACAGCCATAAATTACAAATGCAGACCTTCACTGTTGTGAAAAAAATTCTTAGCAAGAGCAGAAAATGTAAGGAAAAGCCTGAGCCAAAAGACGGTCACATACGAGGATATCAATATTTATAAAAATAATCTTAATTCTGATATCGACCATACCAAATTTAACTACTAATTTTCTTATTAGTTTGATCCAAACCCAACTAAACTGAAGCTGGCTTAATGATGTAATTGACTGCTGTCAAAAAGTCTATTTCAAGTCCTGAAAATGGAGTGGAATGAAAATTGGTTGTATCCATGAAATTTTTCAGTCTTCATGGCGACTTTCTTTCAAGCTTCATTTCAATCATTCATTTTGCTCTGTGTTCATTTGTTAGGAGATATTCCTACCCATTTCTTGTCATTGCGCACCCCTAAGCCCTCCTTCTTTCACCCCTCCTTTCTGTCCAGTATATTCTCTTTCTTATATTCTTATATTCATTTCACCTTTTCTTCTATTCTTTGCTATTCCTAACTACTCTTTCCTCTCTTTCTCATTCAATTTCCTTCTAACCAATCCTTCTTATTCCCTCTCTCCTTCCTTTTCTGTTACTTTTCTTCTGGTCATTTCTCCCTCACTTTCTTTCATTTCTTCCGCCCTTTTATCATTATGTCTCTTATTCTCTTTCTTCTCTTTCTTCCTTCCCTTTCTTCTTTTCATCATTCATTCACTGTCTTTCCTCTCTTCGTTCCTTTTATCTCCACACCTCTTTTTCTCGTGTTTCCCTTTCTTTCTCTCTTTTCCCTTTTTCATCGTTCCTTCGTTCGTTCTTTTTCATCTTCTCTCTCTCTTTCTTTCATTACAACCATCCTTCGCTACCTTCTTTACACCTTTAATAGTTCTTTGATTTCTCCTTCCACTCCCCAAATCTCACCTTCTTTTCACTCTCTCCCTCCATCCCCCCTTTCCCCCCCACTCTCTGACTCTCTCCATCCTTCATGTCACGTTGACAAGGACATCAGCGGCGATTCTTTTTCCCGCGCTTGCCCTCAACCGAGTTGACAAGCAATGCCAGTCGCCATGTTGAAATGGCTGACAGCTGCAGCGCCACCTACTTTCTCACGTGGACACTGGGCAACTTACTCCAAAATGGTGCAGCACTTCAACAACTTTCCGATGCTTTTGTCTCGATGTATGGAATGCCCACTTCAGCACTCAATCAAAACGTGTGCTTCCGAAGAAATGCAAGTAGGCCTGCATCATTCCCATGCTTTTGAGATAGCTATGGATGACAAACAATGCTGACTCCACCACCATCAACGTGAAACTGAAAGAAAAAGGACAGTGCCTGAAAATGGAAACTTTCCCGAAAAGGATAAGACAGTAGAGCTAATCTTGTCGTGAGAGTCCCCGCAAAAATTCAACTCTCAGCTATAAATACGGAGTGTGTCAATAGAAATAGGATTCAATATTGCTCATCGACAGCCGAGAAGGGTTTCTCTTCGGGCTCACCCCACTTTTCGAAAGTGCAATTTGCTCTGCTTTTCTCCCATTTACGGGAAAAAGGTAAACAGTAAAAATAGCGTTCAACGCTTGTTTAAATGTGAGTTGTTGAAGAGGCAACATTAACCCTCCCCCTCCTCCTCCTATATATATATATATATATATATATATATATATATATATATATATATATATATATATATATATATATATATATATATGCTATACCCTGGTGTTCTATATTTTCTGCTATCCAAACACCCGACGACTCAACCTAACGTACCGTCATCGTCATCTTTGGTTTGGGAAGGCTCAGAAATATTTCCCATCTTCCATAATTATTCTGCTTCGGTACAACTACGTTGATTAAAAGATGGGAAAGGTTTAGCAGTTCATAAGGAGAGAGAGAGAGAGAGAGAGAGAGAGAGAGAGAGAGAGAGAGACAGACAGACAGACAGACAGACAGACAGACAGACAGACAGACCGACAGACAGACAGACAGACAGACAGACAGAGAGAACATTTTTACTTTACAGGGTCGGAGCAAAAGAGAGTGAGGTGGATTAGAAGGTAGAGGGAGGAGGAGGAGGAAGTAGTAGATGGTGGTTATGATTGTCCGAGAGCAATTGCTGTCAAAATCAGAGCAAATATAAGCATAACGAATTCAGTTTCTAGTCGGTGAGAAAAGGCAAATGTAACTTCATTTTCCTTTGTTTTACGCTTCCGTACTTTTGGTAAAGACTAACGGTATAAACCCAGATTCAATATGTACAACACTTTATGCAGATTTCCTCCACTCATTTCGACTAGCTTTTTTTGCCACTTTCGACTTTTCACGCACTGAGGAAACTTGACTTATTCTCCATCGACATAAGCCTTTTAAAGATCCACCAGTTCTCTCACTCCCGAGCTTCAAAGTAACAAAAACTTACAAACGTGACTATATTATCACGCCATCTTATTTTTTGCTGGCAACAATTTTACATATGATCTCGGGGGATTCGTGTTGTGAATCTTGATGTCGGACAGTTGTCTGACATCCTTGCAAAATAGCCTGCAATTTATGCTTTCTAACGTTTTATTTTGTTTTTATACCTCTGGTCACTGCTGTTTAGTGAACTCTCTATGCGATATTATGCATGATCTTCTCCTCGGTACTTTGCTTGGTTCTTAATTTGATATCCTTGATTAAGTGCCATGTGTCAACTACGTAGGTACCTATCTGCATGATGCACAGGTTGTGGACCCTTTAGGGATTTTTTTCCGAGTAGACAATCCCCTCCTCATTATGCTTGCTTCCCCGAGACTTCTTGACGGATACTGTTTTCATTTCATTTTATTTATGGGGTGTTATACGTGAAACATGCATTATTTTGTATACTGGAACATGAACGTTGGAAAGGTATTGATTTACGGAGAGAAGCTAGCTATAGAGAATGTATGGGGACATGAATCATGTGCTAAAGAATTATTTCCTTAGGAAAGGAAGCAAAATCGAATGTTTTACCGGCGTTTGGAAGTGATAGGTTTGAGAAGAAAGGAAAATAAAAGCAATTCGCCAAACGAACATTACACACACACATAACATTCATTCTACTCAATTTTCTGTAATATATATATATATATATATCATGTATATATGTGCTTATATGTCTATGCCACTAAGTACGTATGTTTTTGTGATTATCTTCTTGTAAACATATGTCTTTCAAGAAGCATAAAAGCAAGCTAGAGTTGCTCCGGAAATTACTGACTTCATGTCTGGCCTAATATTTCCGAGGCTTTCACACATAACAGATATTTCTATTATGACAAAGAGAGAGCATGACACAAGGCAAGCGTGTAGGGATGGACGTGTATTGGTCACAGGAAACGTTGATACTGTCCCGCGGCTAAGACTAAGGCGCATCAAAGAGGACAAGAATTTGGAGATTTTTCTGTGAATTATCATTATTATACGTATTACTCGGATTAAAGCGTATCTGCCTTTTAGAGAGGTAAGTATTCATTCCTTACTTTCCATTGATACGTCAATGCCAGTGTTGGAGAGTAAGGCCCATTGCCTATACTTGTGTTCTTACTCGGGAAGAGAGGTCTATGTCCCTTAGAAGGGTCAAGAAAGCCGGAAGTGGATTGCTCATGTTAAATAAAGGAGTTGGGATGAGGACATACAGAAGTAATGCTATCACTGTCTGCACCTCCCCACGACACCTCGAATATAACTGGAACATAAAAGGAAAAAAACTATCGCATATATTTACCTGCCTGGCAGCCATGAATTCAATCCTTTGGTCAGGTACTGCTGAAAAAAGGAGTTGTTATACCACTCTCTCAGCAGAAGAAGGCAGACAAGCGACATGGCAAGGATGAAAATGGATAGAATGTCTGACACATAATATCTATTAGCATGGGCAGCTGAATAAGAACAATCTAACCCCGTAAATTGGATAAGGCGTTCGATTAAAAATTCCCAGAGAATTACCAACTACGACAGATACCAGAAGAAGGCTGGAGGTTACAACGACCAAAACACCGTGAATATAACAGCCAGGATGAGAGAACCAGTCCAAGTAATAAGTATAATAAGAACTTGCTGATAATTAAAAAAAAAAAAGACACTTTCAACGTTGCAGCATAAAACCGTGTTGGAATTCAAGTGTAAATTCAAATTTCAATGGGAGAAAACTTCCTCAAAGTGAGAATATTTCCATATTTCATAATTAAACCTAATTCAGCTGTATATGTTGACAGGCTGATTGGAAATAGCTAACGTTGTAATCAAATAACTTTTGACATCTATTTACTAAAATAATTATTTTTCAGTGCTGAGTTAATTTAATCATTGCAAATATGTGGAAATATATTTTGTATCTCATCAAAACACACAAACACATATGCACATTCACACACACATGCAAGCACAAACACACACGCATATATATGTATGTATATATATATATATATATATGAACCCACACACACATATGTATATATTTGTGAGCGTATAGTTGTGTGAGTGTGTATTTGTGTATTTGTCGAAATAAATCATTTATTCAAAGATGTTTTATATATTTTGTATAAAATAGAAATATCTCATCGCAAATGTAAAATTTCACATTATCATTTACATTAATTGAGGAAAATAAAGAAGGAAAGTAACCCCGAGTATCATCTGAATATATTACTACTCAATAAATACGACAAAATATCTGAAGGTTTCCCCTCTCTCGGGAATTTAAGCCTCTCTCTGAAACGTTTCGTGAACGTAAAGCGCCCAGGCTATTACCATAAATTCTTATGCAAAAACATTTAAGTGTTCTGAGCCATGAAAATTGTGATGATTTTATGTTAGGCTGAGGGGTCCGAATGGTGGGAGATACCAGAGTCTGGGGTGTTTGAGAGAGAGAGAGAGAGAGAGAGAGAGAGAGAGAGAGAGAGAGAGAGAGAGAGAGAGAGAAAGCGAGTGTCCACTGCCTTGATTACGGTTCATTGCATAAAAATGCTGAACAAAATCTTCGCTAAACGTACCTGCGCTAAAGTGTGCATTACTTAGGCTAGATTATTTTTGCTTTTTTTTTGTAATGCCTCTCTTCAACGAAACTTGTAGGACTGAACAGGTTTCGTCAGAATTCATGACTACTTTGTTGTTTATTAAACGAAACCTATCTGTTCAGCCATAGGAAGTAAGAATGTGTGTAAAAATGTAAGTATGTGCGATTTCATGTATAAATGGGCTTTTATCACAGATTGAACTTGAATCCACCGAAGAGCATTAAATTTGTCCAACCCAGTGCCCCTCATAATATATGTAACTCAGTTCACGAATAGTAATTATCCAGGGAAGGTAAACGTTAAAATACCTGGAATTACGCACAAATTTGATCAATTCGGCAAAATATCATTGGAATTCATTGAGCATCTTTCTGAGATATCGTATGGAAAATCACGAATGAATATAAAACGTACGAAAAAAAGTCCTGGATCCGTCCCCAAAATAAACCCATTCAATAAAAAAAAAATGCATTTTCATAAACTGGCCAACGGAGGTTACATTCACCTTCACTTTGAACCAAAATTGTCTCCTTTTTTTGTAGAAGGGGGATACATCTCATGTTAAGGCATGAGTGTCTATGTTACCTAAAGTCATAACTGAGTAAGCTCAACTTTAGTCCCTTTGAGCCGGGACTGAAGCCTCTCTGTTGATACCACCAAGTGATATGTTAACTATTAGGCTTTCACTGTAGCCTCAGTGACTGAGACTGCAGCTTTGAGTGTGTTGCTGGTTGGTAAATGTGAGTTCGTAAAAGTTGCAGAATGTGCGTTAGAGGGGAGAGGGACATTTTTGTCTCCTCGATTTTTGATTCTATTAAGTTATAAAAGAGAACTTGAATGAAAAGGCGTGAACACGTGCGTGTTGAGGATGGGCTCGAGAAAGTTTCCCGTTCATGCAGAGCACGTTCCTCGTGTCCGTAATGAATCAAATGTTCGAAGCGAGCGTGGATTCTGTGGTGCATTCCTGGAATGATCGGCCGGCACACAGTTGCGTCAACATCACGGGTGAATTGCATTCTCCCATGGATCTTCCGTCGCTGACACTTGCACGGCTTTCGCTACAGTTCGATATCTATATTGATTTGCCGAATATTGGCACACACACACACACACTGACGCACACGCTCTGACACACACGTAAACACACAAACTCGCACATACGCACATACATACACAAGTGCAATTCATATATATATATATGTATATATATATATATATATATGTATATATATATTGTGTGTGTGTGTGTGTTATACTACTAGATGTAAACAGATTGTAAATATAAAGATGCCTTTATTTAGCTATACTGATAAAAATATTTACATTGAACAAATACGTATAGACATGTATGCTTTTATTGAGAGAGTTATGAAATTAAATATTCATATGGAAATATATACAATGGAAGACTGATTGAATTAAGTATTTATATAAAGAAATTCATACATAGAAAGATCCACAAACACACACACACACACATATATATATGTATATATATATATATATATATATATATATATATATATATATATATATATATATATATATATATATAATGCGTGTGCCTCTCTAATACTATGCAAGAATCGCTAATTTGTCCGTCTGTCCGAGTGATTGTCTCTCTGTCCGAGCATCACGGCTAAACGAATAGTCCCAGGGGGTCTGATTTTTTGCATGAATATTGAAATCTACCACTGCTCTTTTCTTTTTATCGTGGAAAATTTCAACGTAACCGCGTTTTTTTTCGTGATGTAGCTCTGACGTAGAGAGCACTTGTAAGTGTTCAGTGATAATGATGACAAGGCGTGTGTATGTGTGTGTGAGAGAGAGAGGTAGGGGGGATTTTCTATGTAAACGAAAGAAACTTTTTCTCTTTAATGGGGCAAAAGTGAGGGTTTGAAAAAAGTTTTATAAGAGAAAAACAATGTTTATATGTATGAGAGAGAGAGAGAGAGAGAGAGAGAGAGAGAGAGAGAGAGAGAGAGGAGCGTTTCTGCGTTAATGAAGAGATAAAAATGAAGGAAACCTTTTTTCTTTCCAGGGTTTCAAATTGAGGATTGTGTGAGAGAGGGACTGCTTTTCAGCTTGAGAGAGTGAGAAAACGTTCCTCTTTAAAAGAGAGAGAGAGAGGGAGAATGTTTATATGCGCTGTAGAGGAGAAGGGCAAGAAGTGGAAATATTTTTCTTTTAGGGGCAGAAATCGGGGGTGCCTCCATTTTACGAGGCAATATCAGGGGGAAGTTTTTTTTAACAACTCTTTCAGGGTTGAATTGGGGTAGGGGATCCCCCCCCTTCATTGGTCGAAATCAAGAAACAATTCTTTTCCAATCATATACACCTCCCTTTTTTCTTTTTATCAACCCCTTTCCACTTTCTTCGGATGTCTTCAAGTGGCTAAGACAGGATATCTATCTGTGGGGGTTCCAAGCAGCAACGCTGTATCTAGTCAAAATAGATCTACTTAAGATGTTTCAACCATTCTTTTGGAGTCTGAAAAGGGTTACTCTTTGATGAAGTATTATTCACATGTACCCACACGGAAGAGAAATGAAATATACTAAAAAGTGCCCATCATCCTCATATTGTAACAACTATTGCAGCGAAAAATTCTACCCCCCCCACGAAAATAGACCTTACCCTACTCCCCCCAAAATGATCCTAAATTTGAACGTAACATGAACCGAATCATTCATAACAAATCTTTCACTCCATCATATTTCATCATTTACTCTGTTGAATGTATCGACCAGTTTATCAAATAAACCCATCACATATCGGATATCATATTATATTACATTCTTGATTTGTATTGAGTGTATATATACACATATATTCACATACATATATACACACATAGACGTATATATATATGCACACACACATATATATACACACACGGACACACACACACACACATATATATATATACATATATATATACATATACACACTTATACGTATACATGTGCAAATATATACATATGTTTGAGAGGTCAAATAAAATTTTAATAGATAATGTTGTTTTGATTATCTTTAATTTCACTTTTTTTTTCTCAGACGAATAACTGGAAATTGATCTAACGATTAGTAGCATGGGAATTGGAATCGCTGAACCGATTTCGATCTCTGACACGGACAGTTTGCGCTCACTCAGTCCATCTAGCGTCGTGAAAGGCTAGCAACTGACAGAGTATAGGACTCGTTCTCAGGATGTACGGTTAACAGGGCTTCAGTGAAGCTTAGTCGGACCCCGCAAGTTGGAAGGGATTGTTCAAGTAAAATAAAGGAGAATAAAAACGGACAGACAGACGGATAGAATAATGCAATTGCAGTCACCATCTTTCAATGTCATCTTCAGTACAATTGGAGGATATTTCAAAAGAAAAGCCAAGACTGAAAATTTGCTCAGTTTCTTTAATAATTCGATATTCAACTATTTCATCGTCAGAATAGGATAAAACCCTGCTTAACAAATTCGTACAACCTGCGTGAGTGTTTTGACCTTTAACACGAGTGCGAAGGAATAAATCTGCAGTTGAATTTTGATCTGAAATGTTCACTGTTTGATGGTCGATATATGCGATGAATATTCATCACTGATCCAAGTGTATTTAGAAAGATGTTTAACAACAACTTTTTGTTGTGTAGATTAAATAATCCCTTCATAATTATGTCGTGGAGTTGTAACTTGAAGATATTTAATGTAAACATAAAAGGATCCGACTGGTCAGTCACTGAATAGACGCCATCACGTGAACAATGTCTCTTGGCAGCATGTCTTATTAGAGGTGATCAATGAAAAAACCAGGAAAATAGTGATCGATGAATAACTCACTTTTCTTGCCATTTGTTCGATTACTAAACAATTCAAATTTCAAAAAAGGAAGCAGGTCCAAACTAGATAATAATTTAGCATGAATTTACGTTGCAAATTGACGCCTCTCCAACTAAAAATCCCCTTTAGTAGAATTTGAAAAAAATCATTAGATATAATAAGCAGCAGATGTTAAGATTTTGAGCTCTCTTGCTCAGTGGCCGCGGCCTGTATGCATGATACATATATACATAGTCAGCCAGTCGGACCAACATAAAAGCTAAAAAACAAAAACAAAAAAAAACAAACAAAATCAAAACAGTTTTGGCAGTTTTAGTTGACGGTTTTTAATGGGTCTGTTGCTCTGGGGTGTTTCTATTTCACTTCGAAGTGAGGAGAGTCTGTCTCGAGTATCAGCATTAAAATCAAGGTTTTCGATTGAATCGGCCTTCAATACTAAATGCAGGCACACAATTATCCCAGAAAAGAAAATATTTCTGCTTTGGCATTTACTAAGTCTATTTTTGAATAGCAAATAGGTTTTGAGACAATAAAAACCCAAGAACCTCTTCTACGGAGGACATATTCTTGAAGGTCCCTATTTTTAGGATTCAACTTTTTGACAGTAATCAATGAACTGCAATGATAAGCAACTTTGACCTTTAATAATCATTTTCACTCTGAATAGTTTACATTTAATCGAATCTTAAGATAATGTTCTTGTCTGTGTACAATGATTATGTTTATTGATAGCCGTGAGATGGATGATGGTGTTTTTCGCAATGTCTGGTTCAATATTTCACATGTTAATTCTCATATCATGTTCAACATTAAGTCGGTTTTGTTGTTTATTTCTTGCTTACAGCATCAAGGAGACAGCCTATTCATAAGAGGAAAGTTATTCAAAAAAAGCTCAGTTGTACCAATTTTGAATCATGTTATCAGTTATCAATTGAATATCCCGCAGCAGATCCCTGAACATTACCCAAGGGGTCCGTGGACCTCAGTTTCGAAACTCCTGGCTAAATGAAGGAAACGTGATAACCATTTTCCATATGTATCCCTGTGCTAGACTAAGCTATTTTAGTATGTACAGTGACATTTTGATATATACCAGGACTTTTGAGAAGATAATATGGAGTAATAGCTATAAACATCCGAATAGAATCTCCCTTGAAGATGTCAAGTCAGACTGCGAGATAGAGACTCGTGTACAAAAAAGCAACGGCGTCTGCCTCTTGAAAAATATCAATATCCCCAATGGAATCCAAGACCCAACTGATCAATGCCATCCTTCCTTCCAGGCTGACCTACCATTTTCAGACATGGACTCTGACTAAGGCATTGGAGAGGAACATCATAACCTATGGTACGAGGTGTCCCAGTCGAGTAATAGATAAGACGAGATGGGACTTGATTGGTAATGGAAAAAATCAGAAAAATTGTCCGAGCAATCCCAGTCGATAAATTCATCTAACGTTAGAGAATTAAATTGTTTGGGCACATGACAAAAATGGCAATTGACAAATCTGCGTTCAGAACTTAAAATTTGGCAAAAGGTCGACTTTGCAGGTATCGGATCGAAAGTGTGGTAGAAACACTCGAGTCCCATGGCTTATCCGTCAGGAGCAACCCACCAAGACAACGGACACTGCCTCTATCTCCAAAACAACATCTTGCAGTACCCATTGAAGATAGAATGAAAATGAAAAAAAAAAAGACGGATGTAAGGGGTCCATGAACATTATATAAATGCTAAGCTTTAATGATAAGCCAATTGTCGTCTTGCTGTTTAATCTTAGACTCTGTGCACTCATCATGACGTCTTGATAAAAATACAGCAGTGTTAAGCTAACTTTTGTTTCTATTTTGTTAGCCAGACAGAAAAACTGACTGCTGGATTAACTGACAGAAATCTATGTGCGTTATCATTTGTGAAACAGTTGAACAATAGGTATCCACACAAAAATCCATCCAATAATTTCACATTTTACCCGATGGTTTTTACAACTGAACTCCGACCTTTCGATTCAACTTTTGTCTTTGTTAAGTTTTAAACTTATTCTCCCTTACCTGATTCCAATACTAGATCGGTATTTCCTAAACTTTTTGGTCTGCCTCCCTGAACACAGAATATCTTAGTCCAGCGAGTCTTGAGGCTGAAACATTATCTCAGCGTGTCTTCACTAAGTTTTATTCGAAAAAATTCTTCTTAATTTTCCTTCAATCTAATAATCAAGTACAAGTATTTGAATAGACTAGAATACGTCAATAGTTTCCTCACATTTATCGATATCTCATTATTCCCAACTATTTTTCTGTTCTAAAGCTGACCTTGCATAACATACAACCCACGGGCCGAAGCTGTTGGTGCGGTCTGCAACTGCTTTTCAAAACAGTAAAGCAGTCATGCTCTTCAAAATAAATTCAGCGACTGATCACGAGCAAAAAAAAAAAAAAAAAAAAATCAGGCTTGTGGGAACAATGCTTCATTCAACAAACACTCACTGTTTTTGTGCTTAATTCTTTCCCTCCAACTTCCCCAGAACGAAAGAAAAGACCAAAAACAAAGAAATTCGTTTATTCGTTACTGACAAAGGCCAGTTCTATTTTGGAGTTTACGCAAAAATGTTGACCCCGACAGACTTCAAGCATCAGTGCGTATCATCGCTCTGTCTCTCTTTTCCGATCCCTCTTGGGCCAAATCTACTTATAGTGTTGACGCCAGAATGCTGACCCAAACTAAGGTTGCCACATAAGTCAGATTTCGGTAATTGCGTCTGTTTTTAGCTATATATGTCCGATTGAAATTCAAATAAATCGGTTATCCAAAATTGTCCGAATTATGTTTTAAAAAGGAAGAAAAAAAAGCTAAACGTTGAAATTTTTAGATTTTTTCAATACATTATTACATCGGGAATTTTCATATATGGAAGGCACGTTCTAATAGAGACCCCATAATAGTGGAAGTCTGGCTCGAACTAAAGGCTGCATGAGACAAATTCCAATTAGGACCCCACTGAAAATTCAGCTTGAACTAAAGGCAGCAAAAGGTGTATTGCGATAGGGACCCCACTGGTGCAATAGTGAGAAACTGGCTTGAACTTGAGGCTGCAAAAGGCATATTTCGATAGGGACCCGACTGCTACAATAGTATGGTCCCGGCAATTCTGTAAAAATCGAAATAACAAAAAACTTCATCCTTTCATTTAATTCTCTGGTAATTTTTCAGCGTCTAGTTTTTTCCATGTCAGTTGCCCTTCATTGGCCTTTTTTTTTCTCAACCACACTCTTAAGTAATGGAGTAAAGCGAAGTTGATAAATTGACGAATGTGTTTCACGACTGGAAAGTTTTTGTCGGTCATCGATGTCGAATTTCGGAAGTTTTCGGAAGAGACCTGACTGCTATGAAAATGCCTTTAAAAGTAATATTTAAGGTAAACAAGTGATTACTTTTTTTCTTTATTCATGATTATTTTTCCCAAATTTTCCAGTAATCTAGTATTTTTTGTACCACACTATACTAGAATTGTACTACAGATATTGATAAATGTTTGGTAAATATTTATTTACTGACAAAAGTTATTTACGAAGTTCCCGTTGTGAATTTTGGAAAATTTTTAAAAATGTTACAATACCTCTTTTATTGATTTGATTCCTTCACCTCAGGCCATGTCTGTGATGTATATTGTTTTGTTCGTTTTTTCGGTCTTTTATTTGTTTCTTCTCTTGTTTAGTTGTTCAACTGTCCGCACGAGATATCCGAAAGTACCAAATGTATTTCAATGGGTTTTTGTTGAAGGGTGGACAAAGAGGTTTGAAAGAAGTGGTAAAATTCTCGGCGGATCCAGGATTTTTTTTTTCTGATTTAGAGATATTTTCCGTTTTTTTATCAATCACATTTATATCCTGAAACATTGAACCTAATCAGAAGACTGACCCTCCAGCTGAGAACCACGCAACGTGCACATGAGAGACTCATGCTCAACCTCATGTGGAGATCTCATGAGACAACTCAGTATATCAGAGAAGAAACAGGAGTTCGAGCCATCATTGAAACCATTAGAAAATTCAAATGGCAATGGGATGGACATGTTGCAAGAATGTCAGACAACCACAGGACATCACCACTTACAGCGTGAATCTCAAGAAACCATAAGGAAATTGTGGCTGACAGACAGTAAGATGGCATGAAGGACTAGGCAAAACCAAAAGGTACAGCCTCTGCGACGCCCATGATAGAGATTTCTTGCATATCCTAGAGAAAGTCTATGTCCAAAGGCTGATGATGATGATTAGCTATGAAATTCTTTGGAGGGTCGGGCAATAGGTTATGTGGGAAGTGATTAAATTTTGTAGCAGATTTATTCACAATTATGTCCTGTACACCACTATTAGGCCTACCCACATGATATCTCCGACAGTTCCCAATGGTATTTTGTAGAAAAGTGGAGAATAGGCTATGGAAAAACTGACTAAATTCTGAAGCAATTCCATACACAGTTACATCCCCTTCATCATTATTACATGTCCTAATTCCATGACTGTCTACCCGATATCTCCGAAAGTTATGAATGAATTTCTATGAAATGTAGTGGATTGAAAACAGCATTCATAAGCAAGGTCGAAATATAACCAATAGAAAAAATTGAATAAAATTTTACGTTTGCTGAAAAGGAAAACAAATATTTATATTCTTAGTATCACCGTGCTCGTAAGGATGTCAATAAAACAGTTATTGATGTCTTGTATCCCCAAATTTTGATGTAAATACATTTTTTATTATTTCTTATTCTTGACATTTTTAAAATTCTAAAACACATTTTAATTTTTCTTCTTTTTTATAAGGCTATCCCTCGGCCGTCTTTTGCGACCCTCTTTTGTGTTGCAGCCAAGGGTTTTGGGAAAACTATTGTAGATGATACAACTGGAATTTGCGACCCGACAAACTGACCTATCATCGCACTGTTATTAACTATCATTTGTGAACTACATTATATTTGATACCATCATATTTGTTATCATCTTCTCATACTTAATTCAATTGTCAGTGCACAGCCACATAGACTTTTTATGCTACAATTGACAACAGTGTTCACTAAGACACTCTGAGCAGGCGGGGTTCTTTAAATTGAGAAAGAACTTTTGCGTTTAACCGCGTTGAATGTCAGAATTGTGAGTTGTGAAAGTTGGGTCTATGTGTAAGATTGTTTCTGCACGATTCTACGTGTTTGAGGTCAGAATAGAAAGTGTCAGCATCTATTGTGGAGGCACGTCTGGAAGAGAAGAAAAAAGGAAGAATTCGGTGCATTTGGTTCTCAAAACTTTATTTGTAAAATGCCTTTTGAAAACGTTTCCACACGTGAACATACACTGATGTTCTATAATCGTCTTACGTTCAGGTCTCACAACTATATACGAGTATGTGCATGAGTGAGTGAGTTTGTGATACTTTTTCGTCTGTTTAAATGTGTGTGAATATGTTTATGAGGTTATTTGATATATGAAATGTGAATGTGTCCGTGAGCTAATTTGATAGCTTCATATATGTGAGTGTGCGTACATGAATCATTTTGGTATACATGAGTGTGTTCATATGCATGTTTATGTGTTTATGCGTGTGAATGCATCTATGAGTGAATTTGATTGATGTATATGCGTGTAAGTATGTATGTGAACATTAGTGCATGAATTTATGTGAGTGAAATTTGATAGCTATTGTGTGAGTATACGTGTTGATGTATGTATATGTATGTGTGTGAGCGACTCCGATGACTGTATAGGCGAGCGTACTCTTGTGTATATATGTATAAATGGATTTGATAGTTGTATACGCATGTGTGTTCCTATGCGAAGGTTTGTGTGAGTGAATTCGATATCTGTATATGCGTATGAATGTATGTGAATTTGTATGTGAGTGCATTTCATAGTAATATATGCATGTATGTGAATGAATTTCACTGTTGTACACACGCTTGTGTACTTGTATGAATGTGTTTGCATGTGTGTGAGTCTAGTATGTATATAAGTGTGTGTATATTCGTGTATCAAATGTATGTGAGTGAGTTTGATTGCTGTGTACGTGGTATACATAGGTACAATAATAGGTCCATAACCTAATGTCGAAAAGCAAATCTTTTTAAATACAATCTCTTTTCTTGTCAACACACCTGATTAAGTGGTGGAAATAGTCACATAGGGCAAGCATTATACGATGAACATATCAGATCAAAAGTCGGCTGATAACTACGTGATAAGCTACGGGCCCTGATCCACCCACGTTTGTGTGTACGCATTGAAGTTAAATAGCTGTATACATGTATTTATGTGTGTACATTTGAAAGATGTACGTAATTCTGATCGCTATTTCTATGTATGTGTGCGCGTTCGCTGGGTGATTTTGTGTATGTGTATGTGTTCGTTAGAGTTTGATTCTTATACATACATACATATATATACATATATATATATATATATATATATATATATATATATATATATATATATGTATATATATATATATGTGTGTGTGTGTGTGTGTGTTTGTGTGTGTGTGTTTGTGTGTGCATGAATACGAGTGTATAATTGAGAGAGTCTGAGTGTGTAATAGAGTTTGACAGTTGCACGCACATACGTGTATATGTGAGTGCGTGTGTGTGTGTGTGTGTATGTGTGTGTGTGTGTATGTGTGTGTGTGTGTGTGTGAAAGGGTCTGAAAAGGGAGCGGGGGGGAGGCCGAAGGATTTGCATGTAGACAAGGGGGAAGCACGAATATCAGTGGTTTGTGATTGAAAGAAACCTTTGTAGTTCGATTGGAGAAGAACTACAGGTTTCTAGAGCGCCTCTGCAGCGTGTGTGAATCGTGCAAGGAGAAGCAGTTGTTGAACCACCACGCATTGAATTAGTCGGTGGGGTCGTGACAGCAATAGATCCTGGGAAAAAAGAGAAACAGATAGATAGTTAGATAGATACGAACTAGTAGATAGATGGATAGATAGATAGATAGATAGGAGGATGAAGTGGTCGTTAGATCGATGGATGAATGGATAGATAAATATGTAAATGGATAGATGAATAGATTGATTGATCGATAGATAGATATTAACAGGTTGACAGATGTATTGGCAAATACATAAACATAAACAGATAGTTAATGTAAACACATAGATATAAACACACACACACACACACACACACACACACACACACACACACACACACACATATATATATATATATAAACTGAGGTACAAGAGAACAGGTAAACTGAGAGATAAATATAGATGATATATGTTGATAAAAACGGGTATATATATATATATATATATATATATACATATATATATATATATATATATAGAGAGAGAGAGAGAGAGGGAGAGAGAGAGAAAAAGAGAGAGAGATATTTATGGTAGAGGGGAAATAAATGGAAACATCAAGAGCTGAAGACTTTAAAAGATAAGAGAACAATGGAAAAGGAAGATAGAAACGAGAAGAGAAAAACAAAGGTGATTAAGAAAATAGGCGAAGGAAAGATAAAAAAATAAGGAGGTAACAACTAAGAGAAAAGAAGGAAGGATCGGAGGCAGTAAGGAAGGAAAGATGGAAGGAATAAAGGACAAAAGAAAGTAAGAAAAAAGACGAAGGTTACTTACAAACAGTAGTGAAAGGAGACTAGAGTAGCAAGAAAGAGAGAGACAGAGACTGACGAGAGATAAAACCAGAAAATGAAAGGCAATATTGACAATGATGAATAGAAAGAAAAAAAAAAGAGTAAGTGAGAACGAGATAGTGGAAGTGAGAAAAAAAAAGAAAACAGCTGAAAAATTACGAGAAATATTCAAGATAAAAGTTAAAGAAAGATGTGAAAAAAAAATATGAAGAAAAACAAAATATGGAGAAAAGAAAGAGAAAGGAATGAAAAATTAAAGAACATAGAAAAAGAAATGAAATAAATAAAGAAAGAAGGAATACAAAATGTTTACAAGGAATGAAGATAATGACAAATGAATGAAGAAGAAAGAATAGACAGAGAACAAAGAAAAAACAGAAAGAAATAGAAAGAATAAAACAAAAGAGAAGGAAAAAATAGAAAAAAAAAACGAAAAAAATGTAAATAATAAAACAAAGCATTAAATCTTATGAAGGAGAAAAAGAAAATGAAAAAAAAAAAATAGAAAGAATTGAAGAGCAATAAAAGAAAGAATAAAAAGAAAAGGAAAGATAGAGAAAGAAAGAAAAGAGGAGAGAAAGAAAGAAAATAACAAACAAATGATGGAGTTTGAAGCCAATGATAAAATAAAGAGAAATGCAAGGAAGGTTTGTCATTTATTGCAACATTTTTAACCACTGACCTCCAAGTTGCCGCTTGACTTCTTGTTTAATGGTTGCTTGGGTTGGATTTCACGTTTGTTTGTCTTTTTACCGCTTTTGCTCTTTGTTTATTTTCAATTCTGTTGTTTTTCTGCTTGAAGAATAGTTCTAAAGTCCTAACGTTCTATTTGAATTGTTTTTTTGGTTGGGGATCATCAATTTGAATAGATTTTCTCGGATGAACAGTAATGTAATTATGACCTAGGGAGGTCTTCCCACCCGTGAATAGACAGCTGGAAGAGATTCTGCTCTCACTCTTTCGGAAGGGTCCTAATGTCACAACATTCCAAACCCTCCTTATTTACGACACCTACCCGAAGAAGGCCGTAGGGTATAACAGTTGAATCGTTGTGTTCAAACCAATGAACCGAGATGATGACACTAGTCCAAAAATATACACATACATATCCCACCGTTTTATTCAACAGATATTTTCTTTCTTTTTCTCCCCTCAAAGAAAGGCTTTTTACGATGTAAGTGCCTTTTATGAGAATAGAACTCTGAAAATCACTGTGTGGGTATTTTTGCAGGTACATGCTTCTCCCACAATCCGAAAGTACAGCATATATATATATATATATATATATATATATATATATATATATATATATATATATATATATAAACATTCGTAAGACGAATTGGCGTAAAGCAAAGAAGCAGATATATTAATTTATATGGGTAGCATTCCTGGACCCTGAAAATGGCGATGATGACATCGAAAGTTAAGTCATCAATGTTTTGGTGTATCAGAAAGTAGAGGAGACTGGGATGTAGCGGTGAGATGATGAGGACACGTGCAACGTCTATGATTATTTGCTGTTTTGCATTTTGCTTTCTTTCGTATAAACGGAAAGTATCGAAAGCAAACTTTCGAAAAGCAGGTTATAGTTGTGTGTATACTGGGGTATCGACAAATATCACTTCAGTTAGGCGCCTATTAACAATTGTGGAAAAGCTTGGGAGCATAGAAATCGTTGCACTCGAGAACTTTGCTTTATAAGATCCATTCTAAAATGAAATATCCACTTTACCTCAGTCTCTCCCAAATTCAGGAATATCAGGCGTCCAATGGAGATAGAACATAATACAGCAGTCTTTTTCAGCGTTTTTGAGCTCGGGAAACCCTTAGACAAACTTTAGAAAATCACAAGGAACCCCTGAATGAAACCATATGTAAAGCTAAACAAGCAAATGTTTTTGCAATAAGGTTGCTAGCCGCTATTTTGAGGTAACACACATCATGTATGTATGCAAACATACACTTCCGTGTTAGTGTGCTTATATTGATTATGGATGTACATATACACAGATATTATAATGTTCGAGCTTGCTTGTGTGATTGTCTGAGTGCATCTGTGAAAATATATGTATAGATATATGTTAAGATATTCATTAAGTTGGTCATACTTACAAAATTGAGATACCGATCGTGGATTGAACTTTAGTAAACCGTTTTAGCAATAAGTTTGCAGACCATCACTCAATGACTGGCACCCGTACATGTTTCTAGGATTAAATTAACTTTTTGGTACACGGATACATTCATGGAGCACTCGGTTAAGATCGAAATAACTACAAATGCCTTTTTAGGTTAATTGCTCACGATAACTATACACATATTTAGTAGGTATGAAAGTAAAAAGAAATCGTAGCGGGACATTCAAGAATGAAAGAAAGTAACGTGCATGACCAGTAATTTAAGAGTGTCTCTTATGCATTGTAAGATGTCGGCACAGTTTCATGCTTCTATGTGTGCGTATGTTTATGTTTCTGTTTTCTGACTGCAAAGAAAAACCGGTCAGAGGATTTGGCTGAAAGAAGTTGACGTGTTGACCCTTTGTTAGATAATCAAAATAATGTTTGCTGGGCCTTTTAGTATCTGATATGTGTATCTTAATCAAAAAGTAATCGGCTCATAAGGGGTAATCAGCTGCTCTGGTGAAAGCGAGCAAGTGAATATATGTGTATTATCATGCACAGCATTTGTGAACTTATGTGGATACATGCAGGAGCATATGTGGGTGTTATTGATGACACGCAGAGAGATATAGGAGTGAGTATGTGTATGTGTGTCAGGGAGACACATATCTTGCGAAAGATAGAGACACGAATTCGAAATAGACTAACAGATTGTTTTGTGCGCAGAATCAAGAATCAACCAACACCGATCTTTGGAAAATAACGGCTGTGCATTTTGCGAGAGAGAAGAAAATAAACTTGGATTGTATTTTTATTACCAAACTCTTTGTTCTTAATATGTAATTGGTTGTTTCTCTCCACAGCTTATTGCACTTAAGGTTCAGAGTTTTTCCTTTGCAGGACTGTCACACCGTGTTTCCAGCGACCAGTCTGAATCACAGCGGAATTTCTATATCAAGGGATTGCACCAGCAATCGTGCACAATGTCGATATGATGCAAAAAAATACGCACATAAAAACTCATAGCCAGCATGTAAGTGGTGGATGCTCACTTTGAGAGGGATGAAAAGTGACTGAATACACTTCATTTTGTGACGATGAAAATAAAAAATGATTTACGCAGACTTCACTGACTTACCGAAATATCGACACTTTACGATAAAGAAATCCATCAGAATCGTGTAATATTTGCTTTTATGGTCGGACGGTCCATGTCAGTTGTAAGAAAAAAGATTGTAGAAAACGACGAGATAAAAGTATTTTTTGCACACCTCATAGAATCAGAGATATAGTGTAAAATGTCGTAACAATGTAAACACAATAGTATAGATTATAATTTTAATTTGAAAATGTTCCATATTTTTATATGCAGAACACTTAAGTTGAAAAAAGAAGTTTGATTTTCATAAACATTTCTGCAATCTTTCTTTTTAATTAATTGTCAAATTTGCCACAGAATATCTTACGTTTTGTTTTTTTAAGATATCTTTTTTTTCGGCGTAGAAAATATTTGTTCATTAAAACATTCTATTAAATAAGTAAAAAAAAATCACACATGCACATTCATAAAATGTGACCATTGGTCACTTTTACAATACATTAATAACCTTTATATAAAGATAAACATAAAAATATTTATTTTCATTCTCATTTGTTGATTTTTTTATATTTTGAAAATCAATTGTTATAAGTAAATCATATCTTATTTTGATACAAAAATATAATTTACATTTTTGGATTATTTTGGTGAGAGAACGAAAATGCATCTTTTTTTAGGTTTCTGTATTTTAAAATCGTAAGAACCAACGAAAATACCCTATGAATATACACCCCAAACTGCATACAGTTCAGTGATTGCCTGAAGATAAACATTGACATAAAATGATACCGGAGCTTAAGAAAGGTTAGATGGATGCAGGTAGATATCAAAGTCAGAAAATGTTCAGGCCAAAGTGTCACAAATGCAATCAGTCATATTCCCGAACTGCAATTCGCTACATAAAGGATCATAACTTATAGAATTCTGCACTTGAACAAAGAACTGGCTCTAGATACCAGTATTATGGGCAAGTCGACCAGGGCACTATTTGTTAGAGGGTGCCTGTCTTGTGTTTAAGACATCAGGGCTTTCCAAATACGAATTTAAAAAAATAATAAATGAAGGAACAGTAAAAAAACATTAAAGTAAAAACAGTTGAAGAATATGGTGTTAATTCCGATTTTTCAATAATCTCTGACAACCAAATTCTTTCCGTTGTAGTGAATCTGAGAGAAACAATTGGTAAAGGAAATTATTATGGTAAAAAACAAGCTCAAATTAATGAATAAATGAATAAATAAATAGAATAACTGGCTTGGTTAGTGACTCGGTAAAAACCGTCAGGTGACCAACCCCTTTTTACCGTGTTGAGGATGATCAATCAAAAAATTAGAAGAAAGTGTAATCGATGAATGAGTCACACAGCATAAACTTACATTACAAATCAAATCCCCATGACATTCATTCTACGCAATGGAAGGAGTGAGTGCTTAAATTTTCATCCCTCTAGCCCCATTGGTGAAACCTGAACGCATATGCACACACATGCAAATGGACTCCAGAGGAGCTGGTTAACAGATGACAGAGAAAAAGATCAAAAGTGTCAACACTGAAATTTATTTTTACTTTTCTCAATGTGAGTAATTAGAACAGAACTTGAAAAAAATTAAAAGCGACTTAACCAGAGAATTTATTTAATTGCATCAGGTTTTAAACAGAAGAGATTAAATAACAGAATTACTTAATAGGCAAAAATTCGAAACAAGATTCTGCTTACCATTTAGAATCCATTTAAAAAGGGTTAATTGTTTGCTAATCAGAAAATACGAAATAAATAAGAAACACCGAAGTTATCCAATTTACGAAGCGAACAACTCATTTATGTAAGTCGGTTTTTTAATACTTTATATGATTTTTGTTTGACTAAAAGACTCTAAACTTTAAAAGCACAGGTGAATATCGTATGGTTATCTACGAAGACTGATGGCACGTTTGCTTCGGCAGTTTCAAGAGATGTGGGTCGGTCCAAGAGACTGATTCCTGAAATTTTGAAATCTTATGATAAAACAGAAGTTATTTTTCGCCATAGAACCGGTCTACCACATATGGCAAGCTTCAGGGGGGACAGAGTAATTACGGAACAGAATTTTCAAGCAAATCAAAATTGATCTCAACAAGGAGGTAAGCCGCCCTGCAGTCCCGATGATTTAGTGAATTTGGCTTGAAAGCTTGTCCTCCAGCTATTTCACCTACCATAAATAAATGAATGAATGAAAAGGACTTGAATATTGAGAAGAATACGTTGTTTGGAGGGATTGGTCTGGAGTAAAGACCAGCGATGTAAGTTAATTCAATTTAGTTGGATCTGACGACAAAGTTTGCTCGACATCGTGCAGGTGAGAGACTTCAGCTAAAATGTGTCAAAAAATTTGCTAAATTTGGCGGGACAGGAATTTGATGGTATGGAGAACGTTCTCCTTGAAAGGTGATTATATGTAAGAATTAATAAGAAGGTAAATGATAATATGTATCTAAATCTGAAAATTCACTCCCTACAAACATTTTCCAACCAGTCAGCCAGTATTTTTTAGTGCCACACCCTCTGTCATACTGCTAAACGAATGAATTTTTTTTTGCAGAAGAAAACATTTAAATCATGAGATGGCAGGCACAAAGTCCGAGGTTAAATGCCATCGACAACTCGTAGAAGATAATTGGAAACAAGATTAGGGGTCGGAACCTAAGCTTTGTAACTGATTTCTGTAATAAAAGTGAAAGATGATTGGAAAAAATGACACCAGAAATGTACTAGAAACTTGTCATGTAATGTGGGCGTCGGTGTGCTGATATTATTGCTAATAAAGGTATAAAAAATTCATACTAATTGTTTTGAGCTAAATTATTCACATATGTTAATTTTTTCTTTTGTAAATTTCATCATATAATTTATATTGTATAAGCATTCTCTAATTTCGTCAAATGCATTTTTCAAATGAAAGGTTTTTTCTTGAATATCTTTTTTCTATAACCATTTTTGATGAAAACTTTTTCGTACATACCTAGAACTCTGATTTCTATAAGTTTCATCCTGTGGCAATTACTAGTAACAAAAACTCTATTTGATTGAATCGTCCTCTAATATTGACTAATTGTCGGATGTCAATATCCGTTATTAATCAGACTGCCGATTATTGAGCAAAATCATATAAGTACAATCATCATCATCATCATCATCATCATCATCATCATCATCATCATCATCCCTCTTTAATCGTCCGTCGTAGGGTATAGACATTCCCCAGGATCTGCCACATTTCTCTATCATGGACGTCAGTGGGCCAGTATTTTATAAATATGTCCAGTTCATCTCTCCATCTTGTCTTCTGTTGGCCTCAGCTTTGCATGTAATATCTTAGGATCCATGTTTTGAGTTGTGATGTCCATCAGTTGTCAGCCATTCTTGCAACATGTCCTGCCCATTGCCATTCAAATTTTCTAATAGATTCTTTGATGTCTCAGACTCCCGTTTTCTTCCTGATATATTGAGCTGTCTTGCGATCTCTCCATGTGAGGTTGAGCATGATTTTCTCAAGTGTGCGTTGCATACTTTTCAGTCTGCAGGTCAGTCTCTTGATTAGGTTCCATGTTTCAGCTCCATAAGTGACTATCGGGAGATTGCATTGGTTGTATACTCTTCTCTTTAGATCATCTGGTTCTTGAAAGTTGAGCTTGCTCTGCCGGAGGCTTGCGATCCTAGGATGATTCTTCGCTTGATCCCTTCAAAACGGCTCACGATCGGAGAAGAGAAGGAATAACTTAAAGACATTATTCCAACCTCTATGTACGTCAGAGTTGAGGTAGCTCAATCGGCTAGACCTAAGCTTTACGTGTGTGCGTTACTTTTTTCCGATTATCACCATTGTTTAACTCGCTACTGTAAATATTGAGGTTCGAACAAAATTTAGTTCTAGAATTTTCCCCCCTTATTCAAACATACACACAAATTATATATATATATATATATATATATATATATATATATATATATATATATATATATATATATATGAATAGATAGATTGATAGATAGATAGATAGATAGATAGATAGATAGAGAGAGAGAGAGAGAGAGAGAGAGAGAATAACAGAATGTGTAGGACAGATGAGAGTTTATGTGAAAACAGAGAGATGCCGAGTGCGTTAAAAGAGAGAGAGAGAGAAAGAGAGAGAGAGAGAGAGGGGGAATAAAATGCGGTAATGGTTATCTCCCCCCAAAAACATAGCGAACGAGTTGGAATTTCGTCAGAGGTCTTTTACTATGTAGTGATTCACTTTGAAAAATACATGTTTCTGCGCTCAGTAGTGGTAATATGAGCAATCTGAGAAAGATATATATATGAACTTGTTGAAGTGTGACGAAATTGTCACAAGTAGATACGTAAATATAAATGAAGAGACTTGAGATGTATTTAAGAGCGGGGATGGGTTACTGAAATTATATACAATAACTTGACTCAGATCGTCCACTTGGGAAAATACATGAATCCATTTCTTCCCACGCTCTCCTCAAAGGGTAGATATCTTGAGAGGTTACCTCGTCATTAGCATGCAACAATGGTTGACGGAGCGGAGAGAGGGCACTTGGGTCAGGTACTCATTTATAACTACTTTACCTGCCAGGGATTTAGCAGCAGGAAGCTGTTACTCACATAGCCAACCTTGACAAGGACTAATCAAGAACCATAAGAACAAATAAGATAAACTCGTCGTTTATGCAAAATAAGAAAATGCACGCATATTATTATGCATATGAAAAGGAAATGAATTATCAGAGAGAGAGAGTGAGAGAGAGAGAGAGAGAGAGAGGGGGGGAGGACGATGGAAAGAAAGATGAATTGATGAAAGTATAAATTGAGTGATGTTGAAAAAAAGGAAAGTAAAAAAAAATAAATCGGGAGAGACTTTTCGTTCTTTCCACTTCTCGTTTGGAGGGGGGTGGAGTCTCGTTTGCATTCGTTACCAGTTTTCACTTCTGAGAGAATTTCCAACTTTTCCCCTTCCATTCGTCGTTTTTTCGCGCCACGGAATGAAATTCCGGGTTTTTGGATGAACCAAAGGAAATACAAAGAAAGTAAATCATGATGGTTACGGGCGTGTTCCTGATTTTAACTCTTGGGTTCCAGTGATTCGGTCAGAGGAAAATATTAGGACTTGCAGGCCAAATCGTGAATGAAGACACTGGTCTTAGTCCACGAATTCAATATAGATGCAAATGAATAGTTTTAGTGAAGAGTATTGCCATACGATTGTAAATACAGCAAATAAGGAGATTTTAAATGACATGCATAAGAATTTAGAGATAATAATTTCATTACATGTGACTTTTATCTCCGTTACTAATGTTATTAAAATGGTAATGTAATAACAAAGATTCGACGCGTAGTGGCATTCCTAATGAAAGCTTGAGGAAGAGAACAGAGCCGACAGTGTGTGCAAAGAAATTTTCTCTTAGTTGAGAAATTCTTCTTACAGACATACGATTCGGGATATTGAAAGTATATTCACTTTGGTTCAGTGATTTAAATATCATTAAGAAAGATGATAATCTCAATTACATGAATCTTTTTATTTATGAATGCGTTATATTATTTGAAATTCTATTTGAAATGACCTCCTGTTGTTACACAGAAAATTGGTCCCTCGGCCTAGACAGCGTAAATAAAATAAACAATTCGCCAAAGGCATTTTTTGGTGTCGATAACACTTATGCCCCCACTTTCTCCCACTTCTCCCCCCTCTCTCTCTCTCTCTATATATATATATATATATATATGTATGTATATACTCCTGATCTTTTCATATCCACATAATTTCCCCAAAGGAAAAAGAAATCAAGTGATGAAACGCTCAGGGATGGCAAACTTTCGGTAGAACCAACTCAACCTTTGAGAACAAAGAAAACCCCTTAAGTCCCAAAAAGATGGGTATGTAACCAATGCATCCTCCTGATAGTCAACTATGGAGCTGAAACATAGAACCTAACAAAAGATCGTCCCTCAAACTGAGAACCATGCAACGTGCACATGCTCAACATAACACGGAGAGATCACAATATATTAGAGAAAAAATAGGTCCAAGACAATATAGAATCAATTAGAAACCTCAAATGGCAAAAGCAGGCAACAGGTGGACATCATAACTCATAACGTTGATTTCCCAAGATCCCATGCAAAACAATGATCGACAAAATAAAATATAGCATTGCAAAATGGACAAGTTTGGAAGGTATAGGCTCCACGACGCCCATGATAAAGAGGTCTGGCGAATCTTCGAGAACTTCTATGTCTAACAATGGACACTAAAATAATGTTGCTGCTAATAATTATCAACATATTTTTATATGTAACTATGAACACCTTTCCAAAGAAGGCCAATAGAAAATGGACTTGGAAGAGCCCAAATCATGAAGCCAAGAACGAAATAGACTACACCCTTGCAGAAAGAGCGACACTTCATGATATGCATGTCCTAAATCAAGTCAATGTAGGAAGTGACCACAGAATGATAAGATGCAAAGTTCAAATTAATACCTCGTACGCAAGAAGATGTTCGACACCTAACTCCAACCATTCACCATTTAAAAAGAACTCATCAGATCATTCACATTGGAACTGAAGAACATATACACATTCCTCATCGTAGTAGAAGATAACGTCTACGGACTCAGCAACAATATAACAACCTTCTTAATTCGAGTCGCCAGTAAGTTTAAGCCAAAGAGCTCTGAAACCATACGCAAACTCTCAGAAGAAACCAAAAATCTGATGGGAAAACGAACGAACAACAATGATTGAAAAGACAGAGGTAACACAGCTGAACAAAACACACACAAAAAAAGGAGAGAGGACAATATATATATATATATATATATATATATATATATATATATATATATATATATATATATATATATGTATATAAGTGGCTTTATATCATTGACATATTGTTTTATTATGTTATACTGCTATCCTGATTTGTACCATATATACTGTGTGTGTGTGTATGTGTGTGTGTGTGTGTGTGTGTGTATATATATATATATAAAATTTTGTTCTTTGCGATATATATATATATATATTTATATATATATATACGTGTGTGTGCGAATGTGTATAAATATATCTATAATATATACGTGCATATACATATATATACATATACGTATGTGCACATATGTATGTGTGTATATATACATATATATGTGAGTGTATACATATATATGTATAAGTATATATATTTTTTATATGTGTGCGTGTGTATATATACATATATATATATGTACTTATCGGTTTGTTATTCTGCTCATGCAGCAATCATTCGAGATGTTCGTTTTTAAATAAACTTCCCGGGAATATGATACGCACGTAAAGTTTACATTCATCAACCAATTCACCTAAATACATAAATAAAAATAGAAACATTTATTTACTCATATTATACATCATTCATGATCCGTGTGTGGTGTCCTGGGAAACATAAAGGATTCGCCAAGCAGCGAGTTAGAGAGGTTTTCAGTTTCTCCCTGTAAATAACAATACAATAAACCGATATTCATTTTAACAATTTTTCTTGTAGCAAATCTTAACCGAATACGATTTCATTTTCTCATTTTAACTGTTTTATTGCAATATTTCCATTCTTACTCAAGTACACAGGCATGATTATGGTTGCAGGAGATATAGCTATATGCGCTATCATTTTTACACACACACACAAATACATAAGAGGACAAAAGCACGCAGGCTCATATACATACACATACATATACACACATCACACACACGAATATATACACACAACGCATCACATATATACACATGGACTATACACCCACAAACAGCACGCAAGTATATACACCTGCACGTACATACACGCACATGCACATGCATGTATCATGCAAATACGTACACACACACGAGCCCTGCGCCTACAGGCATACACTCATACCATGCATACTAATAGATATATAGGTACCATGGATGCTCATATTAACATGCAGGACATACATATGCACACGCTCACAGTTGGTTGCCTGCATACTTGAGTATAGTGTGAATATTATCCATACAAACAACCCTTTAATATAATCATCACAATCAGAGTCGTAGCCGATTTAACCCCACCCAACGAACAGAAAACAAAGGAAAGATAAAATATCCGTATCACACATTTTTGTATCGTTGTAGCACACTCTTTAAATGATTATGTAAAAAAAGATATCTACAGCAGATATATATATATATATATCCTACTTAAAGTTATCTAAAAAAATACCACCTTTTTTTTCATTTTTGCATTTTTGGTCTAAAAGGACTTTAAAGACTTCAAAAAGCATTGTTTCAAGAGAAAAAAGAAAGTATTTGAATATAGTTCCTAGGCATATTTTCGAAGTTGTAGCCCCCAAAATGTGTCCAGGAAAGGGACAAGATATTCCGAAAAGTGTCCAGGGGAGGGACACGACATTCTGAAAGACACTGGATCGAAATGATATAAATAATGTTTCCTCAAGATGATCTTCCAGAAGCTAGACTGGGAAAATAAAGGAATCTGGTTAAACGACGGATGCCTAATCGATCTCAGATTTGCAGACGACATTGTCCTCTTTGAAGAGAAACTCCATGACTTTTAACTAATTCTAAATGAACTGAATGAAAGCAAAAAAAAAAAAAACGTTGGCTTTCACTTGGACTCCGGCAAAATAAAGGTCATGTGCAACATTTATGTCGAAAATAAACACACAACTATCAAAATCGAGAACAGAAAACTGGAGAAAGTAGATCACTACATCTACCAAGGACAACGAATCTGCATGAAATCAAAAGAAGAACAAATCAAGCGAAGGATCATTCTAGGATGGCAAGCCTACGTTAGATCAAGCACAACTTAAAGAACAAAAAAATTCAATAAGTCCTAAATGAAGAGTATACAAATAGATACTCGCATATGAAAATTCAAGACCCCCAACCCCACAAAAATGCTTGACCAGTGGAAATTTCATGCGTGTTGACAACTGGGATTATCCATTATCTTATGTCTCTGCTCTTCTCTCATCCTACGACCGTATATTTTCATTCTCTGTCTTATCCCTTCCCATCTTGGTTGCTAGTCCATAATTTTATTTAATACTTTCTTTCTTCTCCCCTCTCTCTCTCTCTCTTCTGACTCTTTCGGTAAATTTTGGTTTCTACCTTTTCTTTCTACTCTGTAATCCAATGACTTGACATCCCTTTCTCCCGTTTTTGTTTCTAAATAAAATAAGAAATGCTTTTAATACAGTAAGCAATATTCTAATTTTGGGATTAATAGTCGTAAAATCTGTCATATATAAAAAGACTTAGGAATATTTTATTTTCTTAAAATCACAGTAATAAAAGAGGAATTATTCAAATGAATTCAATAATTCAATCCGTATGTTTTATAATAACGAAATGATAGTTTCAATCAAATACTTAATAGAGCTGAGCCATAACGATGGCTCTTTATGACTATGAGTATGCTTTCTGGAATTACTGACCAAAATAATTGTGACTGTTACCAGAATCGCTACAGAAACTAATAGACAAACTTTCTTTAATCAATTTTTTGTAAATCCATCTTTTTTTCGGACATACATATACACATATATGTGGCTGGACTTATATTTCATATTATTCTTATCCAGTTAATTTCATGATAAAATTACACTGGTTAACTAAACTGAATCTTTGAACATATTCTTTTTACAAACAAACAAAGAAAATTAATTTTGCGAAACAGTTTTGGTGATATTTATTCAAATTTCCTTGTTCAACAATTTTTTCTTTCGTAATCAACCATTTTTTCCGAATCAGCCCACCTAATCATGACAGACGTAGATCGTTACAAGCAAACTGTATGTGATTATAATAACTAGAAGGTAATACAGTGATCACAACATTATTTTTTTATCCAATGTTTGGGGAATCTTATGAATGTCTTTGAAGCGTACTCAGTCATCTGGTGTATGTCATTTCAAATCCTTCATAAAAATACAGACGCTGAAAAAATGTGTCCATTCCAACTTATCAACGTTTGAAGACCTGTCTTCCTCTTCGTGTTCGACACACAAAAAATTCATTTTTATTTTTTTTTCAGAATAAGTATTATAGATAATTATTTTTCATTTCTATGACTATTTTTTACCATTTTCTTAATTTATCAGTTGTTTTTTTATTACTAATTGTGCCCTGACCAATTACTCTCCAGTAGCGAATGGAGGGCGTTGGTCGGAAATGAAGAAAATGTCTTACTGATTTCGAACCCACATTTTCCAAGAGAGCAGGCAAGTGTCAACGGCCCCCTAATTGAATGTGGGTTCAAATCCCTCCAAAGGCTTATTCATTGTTTCTAATTGACACTGCTCCCCACTGCTAATCTAAGCAAAAAGTTACGATAAGACGCAACATACAATAAGATGGCGGTAAAGAGAACCCAAGGGGATGCTGATGAAGATTCATGAATTGTTTGACAACCAACCGAGAACAAAGTATATCATGATGACAAAAAAATCTGCGCACGTGAATATAAAGAAAGTGATCGAGGAAGAGGGAGACACAAAGTGAAGAAGAAAAAAGTTGAGGGAGATGCCGTGGGTGAATATCTGATGAGCAGTTTCAAATAGAAATTCAAAATACAGTAGATTCCGGCCAATTCGGACAATCTTTAGTCGGGGTATCTCTTTGTTTGAGCCGAATTATGAAAAACATGAATAAATGAAGTATATTTGTAACAACTGATTTTGTTCCTCTGTGACACCGAACCATTTACATGTACCAGCAAGAAGAAACAAAATTAATTTTTTGGTTTGCCAGTACTGACTCACCATTTAGTGAGCATCTGCCAGCGACTATCTTCTGTGTATCTGTCCTTTTGAAGTATTAGTATAATTATACGAGTTGTTTTGCATGTGAAAAATATAAAACCCTTACAAATACCATATGAACAACACTCTGAAAAAGATCCGCGGGACATATATATCCCATTGGTCATAGAACCTTCATATTATACATTTCCTTGAACTCGGAAAAGGGTTAGTGATTTTTGTTTGGAAATATAATTGAATATGTTATATACTTCCTGCTTAATCATGAACTTTTTTCTAATTGATTAAAAGAGGAATATCGTTCGGTTCATGTCTTTTAGTATACTTTATTTAAACAATGTATAGGCTGATTCGCATAAATGAGTCAACTGCCTAATTGGACCACCTGGCTCTATTTCCCTTATGACCAAATTAACCTGAACCTACAGCATTACTTGACCAGAGAAGTAACTCTATTTTTGTCGACCAAGGGATCAGGAAATTTCAATTGGCTACCCTTACAAAACTGCAACTCTATTTCGTCATAATCACCTCAGTTACAATTTTTTCCTTGCCTATTCCTTGTGTGATTTAATATGATTTCTCCAAGATTAGGGTTAGGCTTACGTAATTTGGGTCCACAGTCACAGAAGTATAAGACGCAACTATGCAGGAATACTTGGAGCTCTGGGACAAGGGTGGCAATTCTTTTGGGGGACTACATAGTTCAACCTGTACCCTGTTGTCTTACGCCAATCTCTTTAGTGGAGACGGCCAGTCTGTCTATAAAATCAGCATCCAAAATTTGGCTTCTGACCTGACATCCAACACCAACATCTGGTATCTAGAAAGGGGATGTTTAATTATCTAAGTTAAAATGTAAGCTCATCTTCTGTCTAAATAAACAGGTGATTTGTGCAAATAGAAAAAGGACGAAACAAAATGTGTGTAGTTGTCATTGTTTTTTCACTTCTTTTTGGCGACTTCCTTCATTATTCTTTACCATGAAAACGATGAAGATTTTTTCTTTTCAGAAAAGAGATCTTCCAAGAATATAAATCAAGCAATCATATTTGCTCAGTCTTAATCTGGAGTTAGTCTTCGCCTTTGCCCATCGATTTATGATGATTGGCTTTCGATTAGGTGAAAGCAGAGGCTGTAAATTGCCACTTTTACTGGCAGCCTGTCAGTGGTTGCGCCAGTCCGCTTCTCATTTACCCTCATATCATGTTGACTTAAATATCGACTAGCAAAAGAATCAGCCGACCTTGACGTCTTAACCATAAAATTTACCCGGAAATTTTCTTCTTTTTTTTTTCTTTCATAATAGAGAGGAAAGAAAAATATGTAGCTTGATTTTGATAAAGAAAACAAAAACCTTAAAAGTCTGTATAAGAAAGAATTCAAAATATACAGAACTTAGGAGGAGTTTCCCAAGAGTGATTAGCCTTTCTGGTGGCTTATTTTGTCTTCAATATTTGCGAGGTTCGAAAAAGATTTTCTCCTAAAAGCCGACCAAAACATAATAAAGGGGAATAAATCAACACATTGTGTGCCTTGAGAACGTTGGAATTAATAAGATTTTTTTTGTTACTTTTATTGCAGTCAATCTTGGTTATTTTTGACGTTTTGTTTTACTTATTTACAGAGCAATACTCTTCCAATTACTAGCACAAGGGTGTTTTCATGGTTATATGCTGAAGGGGTCCTCATGGTTAACAAGATACTTTCGCAGACCAACCCATTAGTGTAGTATGTTCGATCCTCATGGAGGTCTCCTATGCTATGTCATTGTACAAGACAGTGTTAAGCTGAGCTAATATGTAGATAAAATGCCTGCCGTAAAGCAATTCTTATGTATTAAGTTTGGTAGGTTATTTAGAGGTATGGGAATATTTAGAAATAGAAATTATTGGTAATTGCCTCTTCACTTTACGCCTATTGCAAAGGGAAAACCGTTACTGATATTGATCCTTCGTAAAAGCGAAGTAGCGTGAAGCAATAGAGATTCCTTTCGATAACAAAGATTTTTCTTGCTATTCGAAGAAGAGAGGATATGTTTCGTCATGATAAAAGATTTTGGCAATGTTCGGCGTTGAAAAGAATTGATAATGAGAATAGAATTCCGTTCTCAATTAACGAATCGTAGCGTTGGAATCAGTGATTATCGAAGTTTCACTCAGCAGTTTGCGAAATTAACAACAATTCTTTTTTGCTTCGGAGTCGCGGCAGCTGTGTACAGGGTGAGTGAAAAAAACAACCACTCCCTATTCGTAATTGGTTATAATCTTGACATTCATAAGTCGATTGCAGTCAAACTAGCTTTAAATTTCACCATGCAATGGTAGACTTTGCCAGCTATTGGGAAATTCAACATAGGTACTGGCGTTGTTCACCAATTCCCATATGGCTTCGATAGACTTTTGCAAGAATTCCGGTTATATGTTGGCCATAACCTGTCGAATGTGCTTCTCACGTGGTTTCAGAGTTTATGGTTTGGTGCGGTACACCTTCACCAAGCGCCACAGAATTTCCTCTCTGCTACCTTGTATTAGCTTCAAATATCAAGAATTAGAGTTCAAGCTCGGCTAAAAGCTAGGTATCCGAATGACTTCTAATACAGGTTTTCCATGTCTTGGAAATTGGCGCAATACAATCTTACAACCATCATCCTTTTAATTTGGTCTTGCTACTTTTATAAGAAAGCCCATAAACCAACAGGGAAACATACAATGGCTTTTATATCATAAGATAACATTGTGATGGAAGGTTTTTTCTAAAGATGAAGAAAAAATACTTTCAAAGACAAGTCAGTTCAGTTTTTTCTAAGCTTTTTCATGACAATTTCTCGTCCTCTTTGTTTGGCACGATTTTTTTCTATGGAAGCTTCTAAGCTGATTGATTACGTTTGCTTCCAATGTACGATAATATATGAAGACAGTTTGTTAAGAAAGCCAGCGAGTGTTCCTGCAACGTAACGCCATAATCTGATGAAAGAAATTGGGTTTAAAGTTGATTAGTCTATTCAGCTATGTTCTGCGACTTTCTTTGTTAAACCCGTCGAGACAGGCAGAGAGGACTCTCAGGTGAGAACCGTAAGGGCGTGTCAACAAGCACGCAGTTTGTCTTCGTGTTTTCTGATCATTGATCTGACGAGAAAAGAACGTGCGAGTCAGTCACGACGGAGGAGTTTGGGAATCATCTTCATCAATAGAGTTTCAAAACTTCCCCACAAAGATGGACCCGTTTATTCATTTATTTATCTAATAGATGGATCTGACTAAGCCATCATCGTCCCATTGCGTCGTGCAGGTTATGTGAAAACATTTGATTCGAAAGTGAAGATCTCAATGTAACTGAACATTTGAGCTCTTGTTTATATTCGGCTTTCACTGAGTTGTAGATTCTTTGTTTCTTCTTCAGTCAGGTTTATCCAAGCTAGGCATAAGGCCACAATCATACCATGCAGCGGTCTGGTTTGTGCTACGCTCCATGTGAGACCCATCTCTTCCAAGTCCGTCATCATTGTCCTCCACTAAGTAGCCTTTGTCTCTCTTTCTGTACACAATCAGGGTCGATGTTAAGGCAACTAAGCATTCTTTCAATCGGCATCCTCAGAGCATGAGTAAGCCATCCTAACCTGTGTTCCTTAATCACAAAGGACATATTCCTTCTGTATGTTTTCATACACATTTCGTTATCAGAGGTCTTGTGAGGCCAGTAAATAATAAAGATATCTTATGACCTTTGTTGTATGCAGCTATTTTGGAAGACGTCGACCTTTTTCATGTTTCCTACGTAAACATTAATTTACTCAGAACGTCCCCAACATTGCTCGGAGAATTAGATACACGAGTTTATTTAACCCCAAAAAGACTTGAGGAAAGAAAAAAATTGTAACACTCACGATACACGATTTTTTTGACAATTTTCCACTTCATCTTATATACATTATTCGACTTCTCTGTATTTCTTGAATTTCTGATATGATTTATGTTCATCATTCAAATGGTTTCCTAAATTATTGTATTCAACGTTTCGGCTAACGCATTCTTCGACCTTTTCCGGATGTTTTCGTCGCATGCTATGTTTTTTTAAAAAGTACTTTAGTACTCATAAGGAAAACGACTACCGAATATTACATACATACGAGTAAAAATGAAGAGTAAAGGCTGGAAGGTTATATCGGAAACATTAAAATTGATATTATTGATCCTGACAGTCTACAGAATAATCTAGATACTTCACCCATTTCCAGACGATAAACGAAAGCCGAAGAATTTATCGTCTGAAACGTTATATTGAAAATAAGGAAGGAAATGATAGTAATTTAAATTCATAGAATGTTGGTAATTCTTCATATCAGAACGCCAAGCTGCGTGGTAAAGCCAACTAATATAAAAGCCTTAAAGTTCGACTAAAAACTATAGAATATAAAAAACTTTGATAAAAACATAATGATACTCTGGAGGCTGATAACGAACCGGTTGAAACGTTGTGAAAAGGGTAAGATCGAAATAAAGCTCGCCACCTTTTGGTAATTAAGATAGTGTTCTGCGTTTGTTCTGATGTGATCAGTTATAGAGGCAACGTATACCCTCTTCCTCTTTCGACTACACCTATCTCTTGTTCCTCCAATCACCCCAACCTCCAAAGATTCAGCTTAACATACCATTATCACAATTTTCTAGTGTATTTGAAACGTTGCGTTACGTCACTCTATTGCTTTTATAGGAACATTCCTCTCGGATACCAGAGAAGAACTGTCTAGTATAGCCTACAGACTAGATTAGGAGAAGTACAAAAACATATTGAAAAACAACAATCTGAAAAAAAGGTTGTCAATGGAAAGAAAGGATTGTGTGTATTTTATTTCTGTGCACAGATGACGCTTGGTTCATGAGTAAATCCA